>CP099839.1:2126733-2644862 GCA_030062745.1 Capitulum mitella | reverse complement strand
ACGGTGCGAACTGCCCCCATGAGCGGGGTACAACCACCAGACTGCCTGGTGGCCGCAACGTCCCGGCACAGTCCTTGCCGCCTTCTGGTGGCCGCACAGGCCGCGGCTCACACTGCCCCCTAATGGCGGCGCTCCGAGACGGCGCTCCGAGTTTACGCGCTGGCGGGCCGGGCTGGTCGGAGCTAACGGCACCGTGACCTCATTATCCTTGAATAAATACCCCTCCCTGGGCGGTTGGCTGAAGTCCCCTTTCTTTGTCGGGGGGTAAAACATTTTGGGCTGCCCACAATTCAAAGTAAAAAACGCGCACAATATCGCTCCATTAACATTCGGACACAGCGACTTTCATCATCACCTTGTTCACTTATTTAAAGTTCCAAATCGGCGCGCAGCGGCAGTGTCAGGAGCCGCCCAACGCAGCGCTAAACTCCGACAACCTACCGTGAGATCCGGTCAGCCTCCGTCAACCAGTAGTTCCCCACGATGTCACTACCCGAGAGCAGATATGCGCCGTGCGCGGCAGCTTGACTGCCTACGGCGCGGATGAGACGGCATGAAGTTTTGTCCAACTATCCGCGAACCCCAGCTCTGCATCTAAGGTGACTCTCCCGTGTTGCTGCCCTCCGTTTGCAGCGGCTGCCAGTGGCGTAGCCAGGGGAGAGGATCATAGGGGTCCTGGGACTCTCCGAAATTTTTCGAGGGGCCCCTTGGCGTTAGCCTAAAGTGACTCCCTGACCGACAGACAAATCCACTCCTCCGCAAAGGGCCCCCATACCCCAGGCGAAGACCCCTCTGGGAAAGGTGAATGGGTGCCCCGGCATGTACATACCTGACGCTGTCTGCACCGGTAGCCGGTCAGTACCCGGCCCGCGCCGAGAGCGCCTGGTATAGCGCGCCGCACCCCGGCGGCAACGGCGACGGCGACAGTGGCTGGCCCTTCCAAGGGCAAAATGGTGTCGTTTACGCGTCACCTCCCCTCGGACGGGCGCCCAGCATCTGTGCCTCCAGCAGGCACATGACCAGGATTTTCTTGGGAGGGGCAAAAGCCATGTTCTGTCATACGCCATTGGCATATGAAATTTATAGGAAAATGCAAAAAATTCTCTCATTAACTTCATACAGTAGGGAAAATCATGTTAGGAAAAACCTATAATGTTTGCCTTTGTAATATATGATCCACTATTTCGCATTCCTGTGAAATCGTTTTATGTCTAGTGTAGACCGCTTGGTTCAGGAAAAGGGGCATGACCCCATGCCCCCCCCCCGGCTACGTGCCTGGCCGCCAGAGGGGAGGCGCGTCAGTTCGCTGCGGCGGCCGGCCGGTGGACAGCGGTCCGGCCTGCTGTGCGGCTGCGGCCGGGCGGCGGCGCCTGCTCGAGGCGACGAGCCTGCAGTCCGGCCGCTGCAGCGCGCTGTCTTATCGCGAATTCGTTCCGTGCCGGTCTCGCATGGCCACGGATGCTAAAAATTAATTGTGGGCCCGGACTCATGGCCATTCGAAGCCGGCGGCGTGGCAGCCGACTGGCTGGCTCCTTCTGTGGCGTCATCGTGCGCCCCGAGCCGTGGTGAGCCGACGCGAGAAGAGCGGCCAGCGGCTCGAGACGGAGCAAAGCCCCCCCCCCCCAGTTGGCTCCTCTCTTTCCTCATTCGACAGCGGCCTCTTCGCCCCAGGCAGGGACCGGCCCCTTCTCCTTGGCCCAACCTGGCGCCATTCGGCCACGTCCCCAGTCGCGTCGGGAACCATGACCGGGTGGGTGGTACTGAGCGATGAGCTTGAGCGCGGGGAGTTGCCCCGTGCCCGGCCGAGACCCGGGCCCGGGCTCTGGCTGCTCTCCAAGCCGGAAGCCCTCAGGTGACCCACCTGCCCGGCCTGGCCCTGGGGGCTGAGGCCGCGGATTTAGCCGACGCCGACACGTGTCGGCGGACGGTCCGCCAGGCCGAGCGACACAGGAGCGTCCGCCTCCACCCGGACCGCCACGGCACCGCCGAGCTTGCCCAGCTCCGGTAGGTACAGGCGCTATCGGCCGCGTTGCCACCAGTGGGTCGTTTGTGCGGAATTCCGGAGCAGTCTCGCGGCGTGATTCGTCCCGCCGCGACCCCCCCCCCCCGACCCGGACCTGCTCGTCCGCCCCCTCTCGGTGGTCCTTCATTTTTGGCCCAGTAGTTCACGCTTGAGGTCTGCAAACCATAAGCTTATGGTTCCAGGCTCATCAGCGTGGCGGCCGGGTATCTGGTCGGGCATGCCGCGGGCTGAGGGGCATGCTGGAATACGGAACCTGGGGGCCATTTTTCGCAGGTGGCTGAGGCCGAGCTGGCCGGGCCGGCGCTCGGAGCAGCCGGTCGGGCTCGCCGCGCGCGCTGCCGGTTCGCCTGGCCGCTGTTCTCGTGTCGCCGCGGCTCGCCGAGCGTTTGTCCGGTGATATCCCGGCCAGCGCCCGGCTGTCCCGGGCGCCGGTCGACGCGGCCCAGGCGGGGGCCGCCCGCCTGGCTGTTGAGGGGGACGCGGCCTCGCTCCGTATCCGGCTGGCAGAGGCGGCCGCACGGACACTCCGCACGGACCAGGCCGCCCTCAAGTCGGCGCTCCTTTCCATGAGCGAGGCGCGGCAGGCCACCCGGCAGGCGAGCGACCAGGCTGCCCGGCCGAGGCGCTGGCGGCCGAGCGGGCCGCTCAGCCAGAAGCCTGCGCCGCAGAGTAGGCCGCGGAGCGGGCCGCCCACCAGGCGTCGCGTGCCTGGTGGGCGGTGGTCCACTGGGGGGAATGGGCCGCTGAGGGGAATGGGCCGTCGAGCGGGCCGCGATGCCGGCGGTGCTGGCCGCACACCAGGAAGAATGGAGCGCCAGGCGGCCGGCCCACCAGGCGGCGCCTCCGCAGCGGAGGTTCCCGCAGCACAGTGGCTGCTCCGAGCGCGCCTGGTGCCCTGGGCAGCATGGACGCCCACGGGGCGGTCAATGCGGCCCAGGCGGCGAGAGCTCGCCGGCTGGCGACCGTGATACGAAACTTCCCATTGTCCCCTTGGGGGGTGTAAATAAACAAGTTTTCGTTCGTGTCCCTTTTCATGTATTTTAGTGGCGTGCGTGCGCGCCGGCTGTCTACGGTCCGGTTCTAACCCTCCGCTGGGACGGAAATCCACTCCGCAGGGCCGACCTGCCTAAGCCCGCGGCGCTGAAGGCGACATTCATCGCTGATAGCACACTGACGCTTATTTCCCGTCGGTCTGTAGGTAACACGGGCCGGACTTGAGTTTTGCGGACTGATCCACGGGCTGCCGTTCGCAGACGGGCGCCGGTACGGAGCGCGCCTGATCGCATACCCACAGGCGAGCCGCGGTAGGATGAGTTTGGGTCTTAGATTCCCAGGCCGTGAGATCGTCCTCTGGAACGAAGTCGGATCTCGCACCTCGAGCGATCCGCCGACCTAGGGTGGGTATGACAGGGCGACACTTTAACTCGCCCCCGACTGGGGGAGTGGTTGACCGCCCCCCCCTGAGGTTTTTCTGGGATTGCGAAAGAACGAACAGACCCAGCGCCACGAAACTTCGTGTACCTTTTGCTTGATCATTTCTACACCTTGTGTCAAAGTTTTGACCTCAGATCGAGTGATTTGTGTGACCTAGGTCAGGTCAAACGGACCTATGTCCGAAAAACGTTTAGCGCTCTGTAACTTTTCCGTAAAACAAGATATCACAATAATACTTTCAGGAATTAGTCATCTTGATGGATGCAACAAATCTGCTGTCTCAGATTTCTTGGAACTTTCCGGGTCATTGACCTAAGGTCAAGAACATTTTCGAGACATGTCGTCGTTTTTTTTGGAAATTGACGGAATTTTTCATACCATTTTTAGTGTGGAATGAAGCAGCCATCTAGCTACCGTCAATGGGCAAAGTATCAACGACTTCCAGCCATCGACCTGAGGCCAGGTCACGAATAACTGTTGTGAGCAAAAATGTACCACCGTCAAAATCAACGATGAATTACACAGAATGGGTAGAAAATGACAGAACTGACTCGCACAGACGCAAGTAATACCAAGAACTTCAAAAAGTTTTCAAAAAATGCATATAAACAAACAGGCTCTCGCGAATAAAGCTCCACCAGTTGTGAAGATTGCTAACCAATGGATTTTTCCAAAATTTAAGCATGACAAATCATCACTAGAACCAGTAAGATCAATCAGATTTACATCGGTGGGCTTATGACGCAAAGCTAAAGGAACGCTGAAACTAGTTCCCCTAATTTCTTTCTGCGTACGGCTGCGGCACCCGCCGACAACCGGCGTGAAAATTGCCGTGTCTTTAACTCAACGTTTCGGCGTATATATTGAACAAATCTGAGAAATTAGATGTGTATCGGCATCTGCGGGCCTTCACTTGTGCGTTGGTGCCTCTGTCTGTGCGTTATTAGTCACAGCCCTTGAGATTCAGGCCGTTTCTCGGCCTCATGCAGTCGGCTATGGGAAAACATATATAGGGCATAAATTGCTTACATATTATCTACAGCAAAAAATGAGACCAGTTTCGAGCTCTGCTCGTCACAAGCTTTCCAGCGGCGTGCTTATTTTCGGCGTGCGACCAACCGTTCGTGCCGAGCGTGATCGTCGCCGACCGACGGTCGTGCACGAGTTAACGCTAACCTTCCATCGTTTCGCCCCACTTCTCAGACTCTCTCCGCAAGCGACTAGTTCAAGGATCATCTTGTGTTTACCGGCCACTGCACGAGAGTCGCAGATCCATAGTTCGGCCTTCTCTAGCCGCTTGCGGCTCCCAGACCAACGAAAAATCTTAGACCAGCCCCATGACGAGCTCCAGAAAACGTTACATTACAGGCAGGATCGCACACACCAGCTATGGAAGTAGGTTAGGACCGCGTCTTCCGCCGCGCCGCTCGCTTTTTCTCCATGACGGCAGCGTGCTTGGGCCATCTTTCTTGTCCTGTCTCCCTGGTCACCGTCGCGGTGTAGCTCCCGGCCGTGGTCCGTCCCAATGATGCCTCACGTACGTCCTGTGCATTGTTCCTTGTCTGTTCCGTTGCTCCTTTTGCATCGGTTTTCTTCCGGCCCCGACTTTAAGATCAGAGATAAAGTAGTTGCTTGTAACTGGAACATTCAAACATTTTCCAGATGCTGAATCCATGTGTTCTTGTATCGCAGACAAGTGGGACAGAAATGGCAAATATGCGTTGTGAACGTAAATGCGTATGTGTGTATGTGAATCTAAATCGTTTGATAATCCTTTTACGCAGAATGTTCCATAAAGTGACACTGCATGTAGATTCCTTTTTTACAATGTTGTAACATTAAACGTGGACGTTTTGAAACTGAAATAAGTTATAATGCAGACCGTCGAGACAAGTCGTGCATTACTATCGCATACTGCATTCAGTTTACGCATTGCAGCTTCTCCTTCCGAAACCATCGAGCCCAGACAAACCCACTACCCGGAAATGATATTTGGCCGTTTTTCTTCAATATTTCCACTTATGCCACGGAATTGGTTAGTTATGGGCCCGTTAAGAGTATTGGTATCTAGGCGTTAGTTGGTATCTGTCTCGATTTTTTCCCCAGTTTGACATCGCCAATGTTTACCGTCATTTATAGTGTGTCCAGCCGTCGGAGTAATTGACCATTGACTGGATGACTGAGTGATATTTGGCTGTCATGCCTCTGGCAGAATCATGTCTGACAGGGTTTCTGTTTCGGTCGCACCGCAAAAAAAGCTGATCAGGACTGCCGCAACCTGGCCGGGTGTCGTGCAGTCGCCCATGTACGTCGCGCGAGGTCCATGTACTTGCGCCATGTCCTCCTAGTCTCACGCAGCGCTACACGGCGCCGGGCCATGAGCGCTCTGTTCTCAGCGGACACTGGGGGTGCAGTGGCATTGCGGATGGTGATGTTCCGCAGAGGCGAATGTGAGTCAAGAACAGGCAAAAACAGCGACAAAAAGTGCGCCATTTGTCGGCGACATTATCTTCGAGGTAGAAAGGCGTCATCTGTAAATCTCGTATAAATAAACGCAAATTTCTTTCTGAGTTCGTAACAAGCAATCTCTGGTATATGAGAACGGTCGCAATTTTATTACGCACCGGCAACATACAACGTAAACACTCGATAACGTGCGTTCATGCAGGTTCGGCAGAAGCACGATTCAATTATCAAAACGCAGACATCTTCAGTATAGCTCGTCCATCAGAAAATTGCATCTGTTGCCTCCGGACAACCGCTTCGCTGTTACCATCTCACACAAGACCACATCCCACACGAAAGACTTGGCTTGCGGCGTGCAGGACACCTGAGCACGGAAGATACCTCGCCGTATCCAACCATACCCCTTAAAAGGTACTGGTATCACCAAACGTTTAAAAACATTCTTGCACTTCATCGAAACAGCACAGGCAAAACCGACGCTACATGCTAGTCCCCAGTCAGTTCTCTTTTCTGGGGTGCAACCACATCTTCGACTCCAGACGAAGTCACGACAAAATCAGCGCTGCGGCCGCAACACGAACTGACGTTCCTGGTCAGTGTCGCGGTCCGCCGGGGACCGCTCAGACGAAACTGTGGCCTTGAACTGTGAGTGGCCAGCGTCTCCCTTTGGAGGAGGAGCCTGACGTGCGGCACCGACTGCCAGGCCAATCCCAGCGCGGGACGCCAGCCTGACCCGGCCTCGTTTTGCACCACGTGGTTGGTCACCAACGCAGTGAGGTGGCAGTCGGCGGCCAGCGATTTCAAGGTGATGCCTATGTCGTTCAAAACACCCAGCCCTGAAATAAGACAAGCAAAGGAATAACACGGTTCCGCTAAATGATGCAGCTGGCGATCACACTGCGTTGTCCGAGAAACAATTTGGATTTTACCAAAATTATGGATTCAGCCAATGCCCTGCAAAGTTTCCAAACAGCGTGGAAATCACGAAGCTCCACACATAACATAAAAATGTAATGTCTCAATCTCTGCGTGACCCTACACCTGACATTCGTAGCATTTTCCATGATTTCCTTTCAAGTCGTGACCAAAAAAGAGCCCAGACACAGGCGCGCAACCAGTCCCTGAAAATGCCACCTTTAGCCAGGCCATGAAATTGCTAAATCTGACCTATGATGATCTGATCAATCTTTTTTTAGCCAAAGGGCAGTTGAATATTCAGGTAGGGTCCTATTAATTTCAAGCTGCTTGATTCTGAGACCCAAAAGTTATAAAAAAAAAAAGTCAGAGGGAGGCAGAAATGCCCTACTAACCCCGACTGGCCAAGATGGCAACTGAATCAAACAATATTATGATCTTGACAGCTTATCTGTATCACCTCTTATGTTCTACGTCACCGATAGAGTGCATTTTACCAGAACAATGGAAAACTTACCTATACCGACAATGGAGGAAACTTCTTAATATGATAATTAGCGCAGCATATCATAGTGACATTGCTACATATTATACCCATTATTTTTTTCCGAAAAAACCAATGGTCTGCCGAAAACAAGGCATCTAATTCAAGAAAATAAACTGATCCTAACTAAAAACAAGGAAAAATCAACTTTCTGGTCTGGCCATGAGTCATACTGTGGATTTAAACTCACTACCAGGCGCGGCAGACCTCTAAGAGTCCCAAGGAGCCGCCTGCTCATGTCTGCCTCGGCGCGGTCTGCGAGCCACTGAACTAGCCAGAACGTCCGGCCCGAACCTGGGCCGAGCAGAGCGCCACCTACCGACGAAACCCGGGGCGGCGAGCAGCGGCGCCACCAGCGCGGCCAGCGAGTCCACCACGAGCAGGCGCAGGCCGGCGTGCAGCCGGCGCCGACCGCGCACCGCCTCCAGCAGGCCGTGCAGCTCGTGCACGCTGCTGCACGCGGCGTACTGCAGCTGCGCCAGCAGCCGGTCGCACTCCTGCCGAGCGGCGCCAGGGTCAGCGTCCCACGACTGAACACCTGAGCCCGGGGACCATGCCAGGGTCAGCCCGGGGACCATGCCAGGGTCAGCGTCCCACGACCGAACACCTGAGCCCGGGGACCATGCCAGGGTCAGCGTCCCACGACTGAACACCTGAGCCCGGGGACCATGCCAGGGTCAGCGTCCCACGACCGAACACCTGAGCCCGGGGACCATGCCAGGGTCAGCGTCCCACGACTGAACACCTGAGCCCGGGGACCATGCCAGGGTCAGCGTCCCACGACCGGACACCTGAGCCCGGGACCATGGCAATCGACGCAGGCACACTTGCAGACGACGGCCGTCCTCCCACAACGCCGAATTTTGGCTGGTTACTCAATTTATTCGTCATGCCTGTCGTAAGCGATCACGTTCTCCTCGACGGAAAACATGACTGTAGCTGCGTATCCTCATCATATCACCGCATAATATCACGTAATGTCCATTAGCAAGGAAGGTAAAGGCAATTACCCAACCCAGCGGGTTTCTGTTTTAGTTTTTCGTTTTGGTTCCTAAATGAGAAGCAAAACCCAAATGGGCTTTACCTTTTTTAAATGTTTTTTGCTAGAAATGTACCGCAACAGTAAAGCAGGATTTCACGACGCGTCTTCATGCAAGGTGGGAGGGCTAGGAGGACAAATGCGAAACAATGGAAACTTACTTGGGTTCCTGCCAACCTTTAGCTGGGTGTTTGCACAATCTAACTGGGTTTTTGCTTTCTTTCGAAGCTCCCACTTCAGCAGTTTCGGCTGAATGCACGGGATGACAGCAATGCTCAGTACCATCCCGCCTCCCCCCTGCAGACCTAGTGTGAAGAGACTGGTTACAAGCATTCCCCTGAACTAAGCATTGAACGTTCATGCACGTGACAACCAGCAGATAAAAATATCCATCTCAATACACTGTTAGACGGTGACACCGAAAACGGGCCGCGTATACGTGGGCTAGACGGTTTTCATAGCTTTCTGCTGAGTTCACCATTTTTTGAGGAGCACCAACAAACAAGGCTAGAATTATATCATTGCAAAAGGTGTCGAGACCCAGATGAGACATCTAAAGGTGCGTTCTAACATCTAAGGTGCTATTTTCAACCACGGCGGATTCCTCTTTCGTCCATGGAAAACCATCTTCAAACTTGGATTTTTACTGAGGTTATCCAAAACGCGTGGTGGCTATCAAAACTTACTGTCGGTATCTTAATCAAAAACGCTCATCGCAAGTACAAGCAAATGGAGCAGCAGCACTTTCAGTTAAAACAAATCCCCCTCAGTTTAACACATGGTGCAGCCATGGTGCGAGATGACGGCCGAAACGCGAAGTCGGTATCCGTAGCTCGGGCGGTAGCTCGCTGTACATGGCTCGCTGTACATTTCTGCTGCCGCCCGGCAGCAGAAACATCGGCCCATCTCGGAGCGAGACCGTGGGATACGCAGGAGACGGTTCTGTCGCGCAAACCTGTCACGGATCTCTTCCATGGTCGAAAACGCATTGGCCAGCGTCTCAGGTTCGGCCAGATAGACTAGTTTGTGTGGTGGGCGCAGAACGTGATAAAGTATCAGGTTCTCCGCGCTCAGCCAGTCCAGCGTCCCCAGCAGATCCGAGACATGGCCATACTTTTTCGGCCGGAAATTACTTCACCTGCGTAGTAATTTATCTATTTTTTATCTTTGATTGAGAAGAATTTTTTTTGCACTTCATTCCCGAACTTGTGCACCGAAATGCAGCACCAGACACGGGTAATGCACTAATGTATTAAGTGTTCTAAATGTCACGCGTGGATCCACGATTTTTGAAAGGGTCATATGTTCCTCCTATTATTCTGACCCGCGAATTAATGTGGACGTTTTTCCCCATGATTTTTCCGGCGTAAATTCTAAATGACAGAAGGCAGCAGCCCCAAATTTTCAGTACCCCTCTGCCACACTTTCACAGAAATAGCTGGCCAAGTTAACATAAGTCAGGTTGCATGACGCCATACGTTGAAGCACAGGGGAAGCCCTCTTCCCTCACAAAAGAAAAAGCAGCTAGCCAAAAATTGTGTATATGCGCGAGATTCGGTTTCCCAAACAAACAGATTCACAAACGGCGTCGATACGAAGAAAATAGGGTTACAAGATTTGTTAGAGATGTTTCTTGTTACCTTCAGGCCATTAGTGTCTTTTCTTCTTTGATGTGACAGTGTAACATACAACTCTGCCAAACCCCCGCCATCCCAGTTGTAACACACTGTCACATACTGCCCCCCCCCCCGTTACATAAATTATCCATGACCCTATAGCCGCGGTCTTTAAGTACCTTTTGGGATTGCGACTCCGGCTTCAGTCTTTTATTTTTGATATGACTCGCAAAAAGTCATCAGGAATGACACAAACACTATGCATTAGCTCACGCAAGTCATAAGTGACCTCAAATGAGACCAGTACCGGTCACTGGCTAACTCGGCACGGAGTCGATTTGGCCTTTTCCCCGACACAGATGTCACAAATCAAAATATTTAAGGGAAACACCAGGACGAAGAATGAAAGGAAAAACATCACTAAGGCTAAGCATATAGATTATGAGTACAGTTAACATGCATAGGCACATGCTCAGCATGAGGAACGAAATCTACCAACCCCGGCTCACGATCGCCTTATTAGTTGCTTCATTGCTGACGAAACTCGTTAACATTTCGAATCGCCCAAGGCGCATGTATCCTAGTGGTCCCTTATGCTCTGCGGGCGTAATGAACAAAAGCAACTGAAACCGATCCCCCACCCACCCCTCAATGCACTACGAATCGCAGCGGAACTCCTACATCCGTAACATGCTGACAGTGTTTCCCCTACCATTCTCCATGGCAGGAGAATGTAGCTCAGACGCGGACCTGGGGGGAGGGGTGAGGGGCGGGGAGAGCTCCTCCTTAGGAAAAAGAAACAAACGCGCTGTTCGCTGATGAACGCGCAGAGCGATGCGTAACAGCAATAGGCTCAGATGACCTCTTGCAAAATCTTGGTAAGACCAAGATTTCAACCAGGTGGCCAATTAAAAACCTAACAGGCACTGTGTTGAGGATGCTTCGCGACTAATGGTGCGATGGGCGCCATATTTAATGGTCACCTGTTATTTATTCGGGTATTTGTTCTTACATACGTATTAATATAATATGTCGTGAAAAGCAAATACGCCTGCCTTCTTCAAAACGTCCAAAACCCAAGAAAATCCCAAAACTCGGCAAAAAACCCTGGGTCTTTAGGTACAATTCACATAACCCCAGGTCTCTGCCAAGCCTGCCAGATTGCAAACATTCCGACAGATGAGATGACCATGACGTCACGTCAACACATTTTCACCTTCACGTGCAGCCACACAGGTCACGCCCATGCTTTGAAGGCAAGTGCTAGGATAGCTGTAGAAGTGCTTCCACGTAAACGTAACTTTACTCTCACAGCTGCATGAAACATATATGGCGGCATGAGGCATGCATGCCGCCATGCATGAGGCATACATGGCGGCACACTCCGGCTTCCCCAGTCCTCCAGCTCCCGTCGCGGGGGCCGCCTCACCTGCGGCGGACAGCCGCGCCGGCGCAGCATCTGCCGGCAGCGGGCGGCGCTCAGCTCGGCCTTGGTGTCCGCGAACAGCACGCGGCCGCCGGCGCGCAGGGCCGCCGCGGCCGCCGCCGCGCACAGCTGCGTCTTGCCGACGGCCGACGGGCCGCAAAGTTCGGCCAGCTGCCCGGCGACCAGGCCACCGCCCAGCAGGACGTCCAGGCTGGCGGCCACGCGGCGAGCGTCAGGGCAGCAGACGTCATGAGGGGAGCGTCACGACGGCAGAAGTCACGTCACGCGGCGGAGCCACGACGGCAGAGGTCACGTCACGCGGCGGGAGTCACGACGGCAGAGGTCATGTCACGCGGCGGAGTCATGACGGCAGAGGTCACGTCACGCGGCGGGAGTCACGATGGCAGAGGTCATGTCACGCGGCGGAGTCACGACGGCAGAGGTCACGTCACGCGGCGGGAGTCACGACGGCAGAGGTCACGTCACGCGGCGGAGTCACGACGGCAGAGGTCACGTCACGCGGCGGAGTCACGACGGCAGAGGCGACGGCCACGCGGCCAATGTAACGACTGAAGATATCACGCCACGAGGCGAACGTAACGACGGTTCAGGTCACGCCACGCGGCAGGCATCACGACGGTAGAGGTCACGGCCACGCGGTAGGCGTCACATAAGAAATGCCGGCAGACATCGAAAGGGAATGCTAGCACACCGTTTCGGAACTCTGTTCCGTGGCCTTTGTGTCGCAACCAAGGTAGTCATACGCGGAAAATAAAATTTTGTAAGGTCATGGAAATAAAAATATCAGAATAAAATGGTGTTTGCCAAGAAAAGCCATAATACGATTTTTAACATCAGTGCTTACTAATCTGTGTGGCTAATGCGGATCTGAGTTCCTTCACAGATGCATATGTTCCAGCCATTTCTGAGACATCTAGGAATCAAGAGGGTGCTGTGTCTAATTTCAATAATGATGGCACCTGGGATGCTGTTTTAAAGTGCTTGTATCAAAACCCAGCTACAGATTACGAAGTGTATTTCGCACCATGCACAGAACCAGGGTTCCGAGGAGAGGAAGAACAGTTCAAACAGCATGGAGCTTATTGAAACTGACATTTCCCCTAGAGCACTCTCTGATATGATGACTTTAAGCATCTCACCAGGACACTATGTAATTTTGTATTCGATGGTTTTGTGCGCAGAAAACTGAAAATCTTTAATCCTACATGAAGTCGAATGCGAAGTCAAAATGAAGGTAGTGCCGCAGTGAAAGGGAAAGGTTAAAATTAACCTGGTACTAGGGAACAAAAAGTTTGTCAAAGATCTCACCGCAAAATTAACTGCCTTTCAAATACAGCATAAGCCCCGGGGAGAGATGGAGAACGCCCCCTTCAGCCCTCCCCCCAGCACTAAATTCTCGTCTGCATACATCTGTATGGATCACATAGCAATGGCAACGAAACAAGTGATGACGCAACAATAGTGGCTTATTCTGTTGTCGATGTTACATGACACAGTCATCATACCGGCCACGAATATCAGACAGCCCTCTCTCAGTAGGCAAACATTTCAGGTGCCTTCAAAGAAAGTGACTGAACAATAGCTGAGGTGACGGGAACATAGAAAATACCTTTTACAGCCAAATGACAGAGGTGGCAAGGAGGGCTCGTTGAGCAGATCATCTATGGAACTGGGCAAAGAGGAGTATTTAGCAGCAAGCACCTTCTTCACCGAAACGATTTCCTGAAAAGAAAAACGATGCAATAATGTTCAATGAGACACTGAAAAACAGTAGCGTAACCACAAGAGATAAAAAAGGGATCTAATTTAGACGCCGGGATCTACTCCCGCCCCGGGACCCTTCCGACTAGGCTTAAGAAAATATCTGCTACTTTATTTCCGGCAAGTAACAACGCGATGCTGTTTCTTTCTGGTAAAAAATCGGAAACTCAATAGCCGTCCACCTCTGGCATCTACAGTCTGCGGTATCAGTGGGCCTGGACAAAGGGCGCAAGTAGGAAGATCATTTCTCGGATATCCTAAACTCGGTCTTCGACCAGCGTCTTAAGAACCCCGTCATGTCGAGGCTAAACGAAAATTCGGATGCCTCGATCAATGTGTGTATTCAAGAGATGCCGGACTACTTACGTCACCTAACGTCAGGCCGAGTTAGTGGACATGATGGATTAAATGCAAAACGTTTTAGGTTTGCTGGTCATTCATGCAATCCGCACCAGTCTATACGTTTTTCGATGATATTTAGACTGGCGATTTGACCTCTGGTCTGAATGAGGAGCTTTTAAGTTCCAATACTAGAGGATAAAACTGGAAATATTTCAGACAAGGACAATTACAGACCTACTGCATTACAAAGCGTCAGATATTAGAATTAGTGATTATGGAACGCAGAAGCGAATGCCTTCGCACAAGATCATCAGTTTGGCTCCAGAGTGGGCCATTCTACTAATATAGGTATTTATACCGCCAAAAAATATTTGAGTATTAGCTATACGTCAACCGTCCTGTTTGTTTGCATTTTAGACATTAGAAAGACGTCTGACTGAGTCACTGCACGAAACGATATTATTGTTACGGTACAGTTTTCAGTTGTTCCATATTCAAAGCGGCAAATTTGTCGCTGATGATTTTGCCGTGTCAAATGGTGTTCATCTGGGTGAAATATTATCGCCGTTTTTGTTTGATAACAAAGGGTGTTCACGAATAGCGAGACCTCGGTAGACTATTGTGATGTTTCCATGTGGCTCAGGTATGTGTATTATGCTTCAGTGTGATATTCTGAGCAATCTATCTGTATGACGCGACCTTCCAAAAACTGCGGTTTGTGCAGACGAGGTTTTCTAAATGCATTGCATATCGCATATCGCATGTCGCAGTACTGACACTGACACAATGTCTTCGGCTCTGATTAGCAGTGGAGTGGGTTGCCACTATATAGGCTGCATAAATCATATTACGTATGCCGACGATATGGTTCTGCTGTCGCCGCACCTTTCGGTTCGCAAACTTTGCTGAACACACGCCAGAAATTTGCCAGAGCATGATGCAATATACAGTACCCAGAAGACTGTGTGCATGGTTATGTGACTCATGTTGTTTAAGAGTTGCCACATGTGTTCCTTATGAGGCTTCTCAAAACGCACATTTTACCAGGTAGCCCTGTCACCTGACCCCGGTCTAATGGTGGTGCCCGGCATCATCGGTTCATCAGTTCGCGAAAACCGAGCGTGCCGACATCCCAACGATATCCAGTGCCTTGTCTGACGCCCACAACAGAATGGTGTTAGTTTAGCCCATTCGTTACTAATGCATACAAACTTCAAGGCCAACGCGCTCTGCCTCTGTCCTGCTACAAGTACGGCTTGAAGTCACAACAGAAGACGCTGGTGGCACAAATCTGTCATAAGGTTCATGTCTCTATAAATACTTCTTTTCTATTTGATGCCGACGATTTATTAAGAAGTGTTCGGGATCGGAGCCCGTGCCAAACATAACGTCTACACGACACCTGAACACCACACTCCACCGTGGAATCCCGTGAATGCCGTGTATTTAGCGAGACTTAAACGTGCCGTCAACTGCACAACACACCCTTGTGCTTCTCAACATGCACTGCGGTACTCAACATGACCTTGTTGCAGTCCGCCTCCACTGGCCAGTAGCTCGCTGACCAGCAGACCAAAAAGCGATCACAGAAGCAACTCGAAGCAGTCTTGTTAGAATACGAAACCCAGCGCCCCACGCACTAAGCTATCGACCATTGTAGCTCAGTCAAAAGCTTTTGGCGACGCAGGTTATTTGAGCGCAATACCAGTTATATTTCACCAAGCCCAAAACTGGCGCACTATTTTCTCGAATGACTAATCCTTCGACAGGCGGCGGGACCAGTAACACGGAAGACGGAAAAGTGCTCGGGACTTTTCATTACCGATCACCCGTAACCATACGATCATGTTACTCGTCACTTTTTATTACCCGTCACCTACACACCACATGACGAAAGTGCTGAGCACTTTTTACAACCCATGACCTATAACCGCAAAACCATAACGCTCGGCACTTTTTAATACCAATCACCTGTAACCGGATGACCAAAATGCCTGGAACTTTTTATCACCATTCATTTGTAATCACACAGGTTTACATTATGTACATTTTATGTACATTTCAGCTTACCAAGTAAAGTGGTAGCGTCTATTTGACGTCATGGATGACTGGTGTGGACATACCGGCCCTTGCAATGTTGTGCAATACTTCATGAAGATAAACAACATGGAACAAACTGATTTGCAGGGCCATCCAGAGATGTCAGATGAAGGTCACTCGAGTGCTCGTATTACTCCAAGTTTTAAACTAAAAAATGTAGCAACACTGCATATGCAAAACAAAATTGTGCCACTGCAAAGCTAATTTGTGTCACAGGATCTCTTAGTGTCTTGTTGCAATTTCCGTGTGAAACTGAGGAAGCGTGCATTGCATGACACATTATAACACAAGTCAAATTTCATCCAGCCTGTGACCTTAAACTTCTATATCCCATCATCGCAAAAACTTCAGTCTCGGTCTGCTTTTCATCATAATTTGGCGACTCCGGAAAAACCGTCTCTTTTTCACGCTTAACCTGACCTGTGACATCCTCAGTAATCAAAACGCAAAAATTTGCACGTCACAGGACCGCAAGGTTCGGCGCTAGCCGACTGGTCGATTGCTGTCTGAATCAGACGAATCAGACGATTATTTCTCGAGAAAGCCAGGGAGTTTTAAAGTCCCCCCCCCCAATCAATGTCAGGTTAGAAATGTTGCACAACAAGAGGAAGGTAGCTTCAGCCAAAGAGCTTGTAACTATCCACCAAACCTGTCCTACAGGCTGTATGTTTGTCATTTGGGCACACCAAAATTTTGAGCAATTTTCAAAGTGATTTGGTTACCTAGGTTCAATTGAAAATGAAGCTCCATGACAGTTTGTAGTTTCGTTGCAATCTGTGACAAATGATACACCCTAAAGTTTACTTTTTCTCACTTTTCATACATTTCATAGCAGCTCAACTGACTACAAAGTAGAGCATCTGTGGTTCATACTGACCTGGTATGTGAGGCTGCAGGCATGAATTAATACTTCTGGGTCTCTGGACATGAATGAAAGCACTGTGTTGATGCCATTTTTCCTTAGTTCAACAAGAGCTGATTTGGTGAGCAGAGGACATTCATTGCTCTTGAGATACATATTGGCCTAAAAAGGACATAAAAAGTCACAAGCTGAAGCAAGGAATTCATGATGATGCTTAATGTTTACCATATGAAAAGGGGTACATCTGCTGCTGACTCACAAGACATCTCTAAATACACAACTGAACAAAAATCCAGGAATGCAGGCACAATAATGGAAGCTGTAGCACCACCAACAGACAATACATACAAACAAATGCATAACAGTTGTTGCCTATTTGCCTTGCACTATTTCAGTACTGCACAGTTTACAAATTGCAATTTGTGATAACTGCTTCTTAACAAAGACACTTTTATCAATCTGAAAGTACTGTAGCTGTAGCAAGTCTGACTATCAGATTGTTGGCAGTACTGACATTAGTGACTCAATACATTTTGGATAATACAATTATATAAAAAGGCTCAGCCTTCTTTTACTTAAGGGCCAGTCTGCAGAACATGGCAGGTTTTCCCAAGATCTCATTGGGGCAGTGCTGGGACAGGGATCTGAGCTTGGGGCAGATTCTCTAAGACCTCGGGGCATGGCACAGAAATTTTCAAGGTGGTGCAGCTGCCACAACTTTTGGGCACAACAGTGACCTTGGTAACAAATCCCACTGTAATGTACAATTTACAGAGTTGTTCAAGAATCAAAAGATAGCACATGATGGCCAAAACCTGGTGTACCACACCTGTCTAAAGATTTTTGGTTCTGAACTTAGTATTGGCTTTAATATAAGTTCTTTTTTTACAAACCAAACAAAGTACTAAAGTTTTTATAAAACCTCCAGTCATATGCATTTGTTGAACTTCCACTCATTTTTACTTTCTTTAAGTTTTACCAAAAAAGAAGTCTTTGTGGGCTGGACATGTTCAATGTGAAGTCCCATAACTATATTCTATGCACATTTAAACAACACAGCCACAAGATCTGCTTGTTTCATGAGTGATGCAAAAAATTGGCTTGGCAGAAAATTGTTGGAGACCTCTATATGCATCTGTAATGTTGGAGGCCTCTGTGTCATATCTCTCAGGTGGTGCTTAAGCACCATCTAAAAAAATAATGCCACTTAGTAAAAAATAGCATGACCTAGAAATGAAACATGATGTGCCACTTAGACCAGACTTTTAATAGGATCTGGAAACACTGTTTACTTTCTACAGTGACTTAGGCTGGTTTCACACATTTCAAGATGTACACCACATTGTCAAAGATGTTCATACGGGCAACCAAGTGCCTGCACCATGATACTAGATAGGCAAGCACCTAACCTGCTGGGAAAGATACACAACTAATACAGACTATTCTTAAAGCCATGATACGTATCATTACATCATGATGGTCCGAGAGTATGAACAAGGTGGCAGCTTCTGAAATCCAAGTTAACTTTGTACATTTTAGGGTGACTATGAAATTTACAGCATATTTTAGAATTTTTGAAAATTGTGCAAGAGTAAGGATCCATGGAACCACAAGTCTTCCAGAGCTGATTTCTTTACACTAGCACTACTCAAGCTTTGAGAACTGATTCTGATTTTGGCTGCCCCTGGGATATCTGTCATTCCTGTGCCATTGTTTGCAGACTGGGACATACGTTATTTGCTACCTGGTCGTGCACATATTGACACACTGGCTATGGCTCAGCAAGTAATGCAATAACAGCGGCATCACAATACCAGTCTCTATAACTTTCCACGTATTCAAAAAAAGCAGTGGAGAATCAACGACATCAACAAAACTTGTTCTTGTACAGTTATGACGAGTCGGGCCAGCAGTCGCTCGGGCTCAAGTTACCAAAACAAAGCGCCTCCACACGGAATTCATGCCTGTCTCTTTTGCGCCATCAGCGCAATTCAATTTAATAAACTACTGCTAACCCCATATTAAGACTACTAAATTCAAGCATGATGTATTTCGTTTCAAAGGAACTTGACTTCACACCTCTAAAAGGTTTGCTAGAAACTTAGACGTCTCAGACAATAGATGCACGCACACACAGAAGTTTTTCCTTGTCCGTTTTTTGTGTTTTTTTTAACCGATTTTGTGAAGCATCAGAAGACAGAACTAGACAAATATTGTGGTACTTATTCTTTATTCGCCTACGGAAGAACCACCAAAATTTTCCTCAGAGAGAATGTCAGTTTCTTCATAGACCATCCCACCCCACATTCTTTGCAAATGGCCAGATATTGCATGTAGTGTAGAGTAGACTAGAGGATGTCAATCTTAGAGCATTTTCGGGACCGGTGAAGACCGACCAACTATCTTTGACGGAGCCCGGTCTAGATTCAAGTTTTTGGGGGACATCAGTGGAGAAATAAAGAAATAAGGGCAAATTTCCCACAAGCCGCCCGGTTTGGGCCCCGCTGGGCCCAAACTGGGCCCAAACAACAAACAAATGGCTTGACATGCCGGGTCCTGGTTTTGACACCACTAGCGTAGACTGCAGACCACTTGGCTCAGGGGAATGGCAACATTCCTTTCCAAATCCTATGTATGCGTATATCCTATGTATGTATGCGTGGGGTAGAAATGTGAAAACGACAGCGCGGCAGGCCCAGCCAAAAGCCCGGTTCGGTCTCGGCCGGCCTCAGACCGGATCGGTTGTGGGAAATTTAAGCATAACGCTTCATTTTTTATTGACTCCGCCCAAAATGTTCGGTCTGGGCCGGGCCTTGCCGTGAGATGATTGGTTTCCCGTCTGCACCGGCCGCAGAAATTGTCCAAGACTGCGGGAGGCTCCGACAATTCAGTGGGCTCCCACCGACCAAGCAGACGTGTGACTGGATCTCGATGGAATGCAGGTTATCCCCATGTTTTATACATCCCCTCGCTGACCTGGGCGGGTTATTGCATCATCTCGAGAAGGTCTGCGGAGCAAAGCGGTGCCCAGGTGATGCAACACTTACCCTGGTCAGCCTAGAATCCGACGCAAAACGAGGATAACCTGCATCGCATCGGGATCCCGGCACATGTCTGCCACCGAGCACTGAGCGAAGACCAGGCAGCCTGCACGGCAGCAGTTTAAACCCATAAATAAGGGCTCAGTTCGGCGCCACACGCTGGACATGCTCCGAGCTGGCATTGACCTTTTTAGCGACCTTTGTAGTGCACAACTAGGAGGCCGTTCGGACGAGGATGGCCTTGGACGAGATCGCAAAAGAACCTACTGCTCGACCGGAAGCGTGCGGCACCTCATGCGGATTACTTGCAAGATTTCGGCTTCTGGTGCTCGTTAAACCTGACGCTGTTGGTGTTCCGACTGGTAACACCGATGGTTACGGCTATCCAGCCGAACAGCAGACAGCGGCGGCCAGCCTTACCAGGTGAGCGTTATTGCGGCGAACAGTGAACGGTGATCGCCAACGCTTCGAGAAATTTTGGTTTGAAACACCGATTAGGGCTGAGAAACTGCAAATCAACGAACTCCAGCTGACGAGGAGAAAGCACTCTCCACAGCGACTTGATGAAGACGCCAAGCCTCACCACACGACAACGCAAAGAACTAATACCGACGCATATGTCTAAACACCATGGACGTTAGGGTGAGTCGTTAATCATAGATCCCGGCGAGCGTATGGTATTTTCACGCGGGTACATCAGATGACATTTTCCGGACCAGATGAAGCAGAAAATCCTAATGGTTGCATTTTCGAGACAATCTGACCTCAAATGAATCACGTTTATCACGTTTAGCATTTATAGCAATATGCAGTCGTTGCAAAACTAGCTCAGCCATTTGCAGTGTTATCCAATAAGACATGATCATCGCAGCGCATTTTATTTACATCGCGAGGAGCCCACACATCATTCAACGACAAAGTCGCAATTTGACGTCTGCCGAGGCATCAGGTGACGATGCTTCAACCCGGCACAGATGAAGCCATGTCTATCACATTCTCAAACAGCGCTGGCTGCCTCTGTGACCACTTTGATTGCTCGTTCTACACAATGAGTGAGGACGGGGAATCAACAGACTGAGCGTAGAAGGGGAACAGGCTCCCTTCCAGAGGAGACTGCGGTATATTTAAGACCTCCCTTTCTTCCAGGTCTCTTGTCAGTGGCGGCTCACCTTGCTAGCCCAGTAGTAGCTTTGCTGGCCCAGTCGATGGCTTGTTCGTAATCTTGGGCTGTGAAGTTAACTGCTGGCATCTTGTTTCTCCTCACTCCCTCACGTTCTGCCTTACCTGAATCCCAGGGTCCCTTGCATGACTCTCTGCCTGACGCCTGGGTCTGGATCGGCAGCCGTCGTCAGGAGCAAAGCTTCAGGATGGCACCAGTAGGCGTTCCGCTGAATTACTGGCCGAACTATGTCCTGGAGATAAGGAGGGAGACTCCGGAGGCACTGCAGACTGCGGATGGTGTTCTGAGGGCCACTGGCGCAGTAGCGGTTTTGTCTGATCGTGAACCACACCGGCACGTCGTGAAGAAGGGTGAACAGCAACAGGATGCGGAGGTAGCCACTGGGTGAACTTGTAAATATATATGTAAATGCAGAGTAGCCGAGCAGCCGCCTGGGAAAATACGACACGAAAAGGTGCCTTAATTCTTCGACACCAGCTCGGCTTTTGGTAATTACGTACTTACTTGATCATAGGAGCACAACATTGCCCGGCGGCAATGCGAATGTGTGGCAAACAAGGGCTCCTGTCAGCCTGATAACATGTTTCTAAATAACCGGTCCTCAAATTTAAAAAAAATGAAAAAAGGCAAACGATTATGTGAGTTCGTAATCTCTGTTGATTAAACAAGTCGATACACTCTCTATTAGGCCACTTTAACCAGTATCTGATTACTTGCCCGGATTAAAGGGTATCATAGTTATGCGAATACTTTTAACATGTTTCTAGTATTGCACAAAAGCTGCGACTTTGGCAGCAACAAAAAAGTAGGCAGACAATAGACCAACAACAATGGGTGTTCCATAGTGTGGCTAGGATGCATTTGTTCTCGCCTTGCGTGGTTCATTGGCCCGATCTTTCGTCTCGCGACCTGCTCTGTGATGGCTCCTCTTTGAACAGTAATGGCCAGGTCGTAAACCGTTCTCTGTTCGTTACTCAGATCATTTAGCACAGCCTTGTCCATTTTCTGTACCTCCCATTCTACCGCTTCAAATGCAGCTATTTGTAGGTCTTCGGCGGATCCTGTGGCGGCCTTTTCCAGCGGGCTGGTGAAGGGCCGCAGGCCACTTGTCCCGTCACAGCTCTTGAAAACCTCGCGGAGGTTAACCCTATTCCCGGAGGGCTGGACGGTATGGCCGATTCCCGGCAGGGGGGCGGATTCGGCCCCCCCCCCGAGATCTCGAGAACTACTTATCCGATTTCATCGCAACAAACGGCAATCGATTTGCCGTCACGTGAACTACATTTTTATAAAAAGAAATTTTCAAAATTTTGAAATTTGTGGATACAGGGGGGAAAAAATGTCAAAATGGGGGGTACTTTTTGACTTCTTATAACTCCGTTGATGATAGTTCATATAATCCGTTATATGAACTGATTTCGATGAAACTGGCATGAATCGAGAAATTATAGATAGGGCTTTTACCATGGGTATGCAAATTTGAAATTTTGAGAAAATTCATGGGCGTTCACAGGGTTTCAAAAATAGGAGGATTAGTTTTCTAACAACCGGATGAACAAAAGAGGCCAAAACACTTTTTTAGCTTCTGCTAGTCATGTTATGCTAAAGAAGTACAAATCGCATTACAATGTTTGTATAATGTTAGCATAGGCGGTGCCAGGGACATAAAAAAGGGGGAACTGTCATGGTCGCACGTTCTTCAGATCAACTTGTGACCTTTGACCTTAAATGACCTCCAGTGACCTTGGGATCACCTGGAATGATGTCGTGTGCATTTAATATTATCTGTAAACGTTTTTAATCGATTGAATTCACTCTATTCCAAAAAATTCATTTTTTGGCTTTTGCGATATAGAGTACGCGCACTGACATTTTAGGTCATAGCTCCGTGACCCGACCTTATATCAAGCTGAAACTTGGTACACAAGTAGAGGGCACCTTTCTACGTCATATATATTCCGGGTTTGGCATTTGAAAAAACGGCGCCGAAATCATTACGAAAAAACAAATTTTGACTTTTGACCTTGACCTGACCTTGTAAAGTGACCTGAGATAAACAAAATTACATATGCACATTGCCCAACTATTTAGCTATACATTCATATAAAGTTTTAAGTTCTATCTTAAAAACTCTGTTTTTGGCAGACATTTTCATTTTACCCTCAACATGGCCAAAAATGACCTGAGGTGCCTCCCAAAAACGTTGCCTGACTCCGCCCCTGAGCAAAATAGAATTTCGAAATTTTGTCACGACGCGTAGAAGGAATAGCTCGGAAAAGTCACCAGGTTTCGTGAAGCTGCGTTAAAAAGCCTGGAATTGGCAAGCAAAAAACCCGAGGGGTGGCGGATTCCGCCCCCCCCCCCCCGCCGGGAATAAGGTTAAGCTCGTTGGCATGAAGCTGACCACATGACCAGTGCACCGGCCGCTGCTGTGTCACTTCAGACAAACGGCAAGTGTCCCCATTCAATCCATTGTTCACTGACGTACCGTCGCAGCCCATGACTTTGACCTCTCCACCGTATTCACTGGAAATTGCGAGCAGCTCGTTAAACTAGTCTATGGCCTTCCCTGACTGCGGCGTGAAGTAAGGTACGTACTCCCTCCGGGCTCCGAGGGTGTCGCAACACGCTCCACCTGTGTAGATGACCAAAATATGTCACCAAATGTAGCATCTTTCCTCGCATCAAAAAAGAGCGCCACAGATCCTGTGTTGCGCATGTTATCAGTCCTCGTGCTTGCTTCTTTCTCACGAGCACGGTCTCTAACTAGCCAAACTTTCTCTGTATCCAGCGTGTGACACGGTTTATCTGTGACACGGACATCTGTGTATTCAGTGACACGGTTTATATTCACCTAAAACCTACTGCATATGGCAGCAACCGCCCGATCTCAGACTCCCAGCCGGTCCGCAGCCAAGGCGGTATTTGCTAAGTCATCTGTGTTCAAATCCGGGGAAACTTTCATCCATGTAAATGACGGGCGACGATGACGTAAGAGTCAGACCATGTTGCATGCCTGAGTGCCCAAGTCGTGCATCTACTAGTGGTTCAGAGCCCTGGCTTATCGCTGGCGAGGACTGGTTTTCCCAGCTCTCTCCGCTGCAGCTCGTCTTCTCGGTTCTAACGCCACCCGTCGTGCCGTTTCACACCTGTCAGCTTCTCTCAGAACTATTCGTGGAGTCTGAGAACCCCCGCTGGTCCTGGTGAAACGAAATGTCCTTCAAATGTACTTTGTTTCCTCGCGTGCAATTGCAGATTGTTGTTCCCTTACACTTGCAGCAAGCGATATCGAACAACCGCATGAAAAATGCTTTGGAGAACAACGGAAGATGGTCCATATCTACTTCTTCATTTTGTCCTCAGATTGGTATTTATCAAAACACTATCGTACTTTTTTCGATCCGTTGTGGAGGTCCCTTCACTCGCCCACATCTCGGCCACCTCAGCTCCCACTGGTTTAAAAACGGACTGCCACAGGTTCTTACCCTCCCATCTCGCAGAGATCCGTGGTTTGTTCGCAGCTTGCAAAAAACCGCACACAGTTTGTCACGTCTTTGTTCGAAGGCAACTAAGTTTTTAGCAAGGCACTAGGCTGCCCTAAGACAAAATGTTTTGTTTTCATCCTGGTGGTCATCCTCACTCAAGAGCAATCTCTCAGACGCACGCACCCTGTCAAAATCTCACCACAGCATTGCGCCTCGGTAAACTAACGGGAGTCACTGGGCCTGCAGTCCCCCTCTCCATCCTTCTTCCCGGCTCGTCCATGGGTCACGGATACTGCGCTGCTTTGTGTACAGTTGGTGCTATCTGCACGATGGGGGGGTCGAAAGACTGGTTGGTGCTTCAGGGGAGCAAGAGCAGGTGGGCCCCAGCCAGTGGCCAATGCCGGGAAAGTAAGCAGTCAGGAGGATTGTCGTTGTCCGATTATTCTCAAATTGCAAGCCCGCAACAGCTCTTAAATGTGTTATTGCGACATTCATGCCGAACTTTGCCATGCAATTGACCCATTTAATAGGCATGTCTGATGTTCATACCGAAGAAAAAACATGACGAAAAACAACCTAAGTTTTCATTCCAAAGAGATGACTATGCCGTATCACTGCACTGCAACGGGAGCAGTGAGATAATGGCGTTCTGCGAAAATATGCTTGGCTACGTAATATTCTCTGACATGTATGTAAAACCGATATATTTCCACTCCGATGTAACTTCTGATTAGACGTATGCCTTTGCTTTGCAAAGCAATGCCCGAACTCAACATCTGTAGCCGGCTTACCGAAGGTCGTCACTTAGTTCACCAATTCGCCTCTAGGGGTGTTGTAGCTAGTGGTAGAACTTCAATCGCGCGGCGCAGGTTCCAAGTCTTTCGTCCATGAAATTCCTTTACATTTGCTTTTTTTGGGTACACCCTAAAAATTGCACGTGAAAATACCATGCGCCCGCCCGGAATCTGTTGAAAGTGGTCTTGACGACACACACACGTGTATATATATATATATATATATATATATATATATATATATATATATGTATATACATATATACATATATATACATATAAATATACAAGACATAGACGAGACAATATACGAGACATGCAATATATAAGTCTCGTATATTGCACGTAAACTCCAGTGCCTCCCAAGATAAAAACTTGTCTGTTCTCATATTCGTGCCCAAAGTCTGGGAGCCTGTAAAGACCATTTTCGGTTTTAGTAAATCTACTCCCAGCAGAGCGTACATAGCTGGGAGTGTCCCTGTTCGCTGGAAAACTGTCTCCGTGCTGTATGTCTTGCAACAATAGGAACAGATCCGGTTTCGACACAGTTGGGAGGGCTGTGTTAGTATCAGCCTCCCGTGCTGACTGGCGATCCGCGAAAGGACAAATCAGCGGCGTGGGATACGTCCTCGTTACTCCTTCATCGCCCGTCCCTGCGCAGATTGCACGCCGAGTCTCAACAGCTTCCCTCTCTTCTCCCCCGCTGCAGACGCCTATCCGCCTTGTCCGTCCGTCAATCTCCTCCGCCTGATCTCCCATTGTCTGAGCTCCAGAGGGCGACAAACAGCAACCACTCAAGAATGCGACAGTCACGTGTGGTTGGCTGGGGACCTGCGTGCACGTGCGGGGTTCGTTCTGTCAGTTCCATGTGTCGCGGCTGCGGTGGTGGGGAGGGCGGCTGGCCGAGTGGCCGGCTCTGGCCGACCGGGCCGAACTCACTCAGCGTCCCCCGACCTCTGGCTGACCTTGCCGGCGGCCGTGTGACTGGCTTTTTCCAACCTAGCTCGCCTCAGTCGGGATTTTGTTTTAAGAAATGGGGTTGCAGGCCCCCGTCCAGCCAATACAGAGCCCCGTCCTTCCTGTCCAGCCGGTCTGTGATCGCGCTCGGGCCGGCCGCGGCGCTCAAAGTAGCGGCGCGTGGGGCAGGTCAGGGACTGCAGCGCCGCCTGGTGACAATTCCGACGCAGTAACGTTATCGCACCGTGTCGCCGTGCTGCGCTTGCCAGTCGCTCCAGTCAGCCAGCCGGCTTGAGGAGCGAGGTCTGCACAGTGGTGGGCGCATAAGATGGGGTTCTCACGATTCCATTTTCTGTTTTCATCAGTCAAGTCAGACAGGCAATAAACTGGGATACTGGTCACCTCAACTCAGCTCCCATTTAATCACTGTATTTTATTTTTTGTTTTTAATGAACGGAGTTCTAGGTTTGCTCTTGCCCCTCATATGATGTTCTGCCAGCTTATCGTCATTGGTGTGCGTATGGCTGGGGTGGGTGGGTGTGGATTGACACTGGTACACTGTCTTAGTGATCATAGCGACGCCCATGCCTGCGTGACATCAGCGGACTTTAATTTAATCAGGAGTAGTGAGGCAGCATACAGTGACGTGTAAGCACTGCTATGACATGTAGACCTTAAGACGCATAAAAGTCGGATGGTGTCGAGTGCTTAAAGCAGTCAGCTAAATGATTATTTGAAATCAGCATCGATGGTCGCGATTTCACCGGTCGCATAATCAGAAGTGTTCGTTCCCGAAAATCCGCTTTGGGAAATATTCGAAGAAGGACATGAAATTCTACCCAGATGTAATGCCAGTGCGCAGAGTGACAGGCTTTCCGTAGTCCGAACAAATGCGCTGGAGTCAGTAATACTACAGGTAGGAGCATTTGTAGGAGTAGTTTTAAATTTAGTGGTAGTAGATGTGAATTTTGGGAATTTTTTTCCAGCAGGGTGTATTATAGCTGAGACTGCTCCTGTTTGGTGGAAAACTGTCCCAAGCTGCTCCCTTGTGGTGCGTCTGCCCATAGCCGAAACATACTCAGATTTGACAAAGTTGGGTGTTATCATTCTCCCTTGATGACTGGTGATCCACGCAACGACAAATCAGCGAGGTGGGATGCGCTCTCGCTACTCGCTCATCCCCCGCCACTGCATAGACTGCACGCCGAGTTTCGCGAAAGGGGCTGAGCCGGCCGAGCTCTGGACGGTGCGTGGCGCAGCTGGCCAAGGGGGTCAGCGGAGGCAGGAGCAGGCGATTCCTGGGCGTTCGGCCAGGGCTGCCGGTGTCGTCAGTGCAGAACGAGGGCAGATTTACGGCATAAAGAGGGCTTCAGAAACTGTCCACTTTGGTCCTGTTTGCATAAAGCTACCGATGCCCTAGTGCTGTAAGTAATAACCCGTCCCCGACTGGGGGGGGCAGTTGACTGCCCCCCCTGAGGTTTTTCTGGGATTGCGAGAGAACCAACAAACACAGAGTCACGAAACTTTGTGTACCTTTTGCTCCATCAATTTTACGTCTCGTGTCAAAATTTTGACCTCAGGTCAGGTCAGGTGCCTGACCTAGACCAGGTCAAACAGACCTAAGTCCAAAAAAGTTTAGCGCCCTCTAACTTTTTCGCAAAACAAGATATCTCAATAATACTTTCAGGGATTGGTAGTCGTGATAGATGCAACAAATCTGCTACCTCGAATTTTTCGGAATTTTCCGGGTCATTGACCTAAGGTCAAGCCCATTTTTAAGACATATCGCCGTTTTTTCTGAAATTGACGGAGTATTTCATCACATTTTTAGTGTGGAGTGAAGCAGACATTTGGTTACCGTCATTGGGCAAAATATCAGTAACTTCCAGCCATTGACCTGAGGTCAGGTCACGAATAACTGAAGTGGGCCAAAATGTACCACCGTCAAAATCGACGATGAATTACTCAAAATGGGTAGAAAATGGCAAAACTAGCTTGCACAGACGTAAGTAATACCAGGAACCTCAAAAAGTTTGAAAAAGTAGCATATTTTGGAAATAAACAGGCTTTCGCGAATAAAACTCCGCCAACTTTGTAGATTGACAACTAATCAATTTTTCCAAAATTTAAGCATGAAAAACCATCACAAGAACCACAAAGATCAATAAAATTTACATAGATTGTCTTTTTTCGCAAAAATAAAGGAACGTTAAAATTAGTTCCCGTCAATTTGGTACCGCATACCACAGCGGCGCACAGTGACGCCTGACGGGAGAATTACGGTGTCTTTAACTCAACGTTTCGGCGTATATATTGAACAAATCTGAGGAAATTAGACGTGTATCGGCATCCGCGGACATTTACTTGTGCGCTGGTGCCTTTACCTATGCGTTATTAGTCACAGCCCTTGAGATTCAGGCCATTTCTCGGTCTCATGCAGTCGGCTATGAGAATACATATATAGGGCGTAAATTGGCTTACATATTATCTAAAAGTAAAAATGAGACCAGTTTCGAGCTCTACTCGTGACGGGCTTTCCAACGGTATGCTTATTTTTATCGTGCGACCAACCGTTCGTGAGTTAGAGGGGGGGCAGTCAACTGCCCCCCCCCAGTCGACGGTGTTCGGGACGGACCGACGGTCGTGCGCGGGATAAAGAGGGGAAAACAAAAGAATGGTGTTGAATAATGGCATGCAGGATAGAAACATGTGACTGAGCAACATATGATTTACGGCTACCGGCTCTGGTACCGTCTTGGTAGTCTAAGTAATAAAGAGAGCAAAACGAAAGACTTATTCGTGACCTGACCTCAGGCCAATGGCTGGAAGTCATTGATACTTTGCCCGATGACGGTAACTAGATGTTACCTTCAATGCACACTAAAAATGTCATAAATATTCCGTCAATTTCCGAAAAAGAACGACGACATGTTTTAAAAATGAGCTGGACCTTAGATCAATGACCCGGAAAATTCCGAAAAAACCTGAGATAGCAGATTTGTTTGAGAGAGCAGATTTGAGACAGCATCTATCACGATCACTAATCCCTGAAAACATTATTGAGATATCTTGTTTTGTGAAAAGTTACAGGGTGCTAAACTTTTTTGAACATAGGTCCGTTTGGCCTGACCTAGGTCAGGCACCTGACCTGGCATAAGGCCAAAATTTTGACGCGAGATGTAAAATTAATGAAGCAAAAGGTACACGAAGTTTCGTGTCTCTGTGTTTGTTCGTTCTCTCGCAATCTCAGAAAAACCTCAGGGGGCGGTCAACTGCCCCCCCCCCAGTCGGGCACGGATTAAAGGTGCCCTGTAACTGACGGAATATAATGTAAAAAAAAACATTACATGATGGTATGCATTGTACTTTGTGTATCTGCAACCCAGCCATGTTACGCTTTCCACGCAGTGCAAGCGATTGGTAACCCACCTAGCACTATGTACAGGGGTGACTCTTTTATCACCGACAGCCTGAGAGGAATATCAAGGCTCGTGCC
The DNA here is from genome assembly GCA_030062745.1 of Capitulum mitella. Lineage (NCBI taxonomy): Eukaryota > Metazoa > Arthropoda > Thecostraca > Pollicipedomorpha > Pollicipedidae > Capitulum > Capitulum mitella. Next base: position 2,615,360 of record CP099839.1, on the reverse strand, counting down.
CCCGTTCTGTGACGATCCTACGTCCAGCACGTAGCCAGGATTTTCCTCGGTGGGTGGAGGGAATTCCAAATTTTGTCGTATTTCACTGTTATAAGACAAAATGTAAAGAAAAAGTAGCAATGTTATCTAACTGACGTCATACTTATGCACAGGAAAAAATATAATGCTTGCTATTATATCGTTTATATGACCACTATTCCGTATTCCTGCGGGAACGATACATATGTATTGCAGACCGCTTGGCTCAGGGGAGATATCCCATGCCTCCTCTTTGGCTACGTCCCTTGCCTACGCACAGTTACCAACACTTTTTTCGAAGTTTCTAAACTGAATGGACGTCAAACGACAAACGAATGAGTACACCGAAAACACATTAGAACTACTCCTCCCTGGAACATGATAACTGTCCGTCAAGCCGGGCAATTGCCATCTCATTAAAAAATATCCGGCATTTTGACGGACTGTTAACAGCTTCTGACGTGTTATAAACAGCTTCTGACGTGGCGCGGCGTGGTAGGCATACCAATCAGCGTTCGGTGTTTTCTTTGTGAGCCGGCGGCCCTAATTAGACGGGGTGGTCTAATCAACAGTCAAACGTTGCAGCAGAGGCTGGCTGAAGACGACATCCCGGGGAGCGGGACCGGAGGCAGACCGGGGCTCACGCTGAGAACACTGGCTGATGATCGTCCTCCAGCTGAGCTGTCTGAACGTCTAGAAGGTTACGGTGGAATCTCCCGCACGCAGGATCCCTGGGTGGGCTGCCGCAGAGGCAGCAGGGAGACACTACAGGCTGCTGGTTCTCCTCTCTTTAGTACGCTCTGTGTCCGCTTCTCTAAATGTAGAACACTTTCCAAAACTCCTGGATCCGCACCAGGTTAACAAAATACCAGCACAAACACCACTGACAAGGGACTGTCGGTAAATCACGTAGCACATTTTCAGTGATTTTTTACTCCCCACCCTCTTGTAACGTTTCGTAACGGCCAGTCAAATTTCCATGTATAAAATTTCCCTAGCGCCAAGCCTACTACCTCCTCCCACTCACACACATACACACAGGAACGCCTCTCGCATCATTTAGTCAAAATCAAAAGAGGTAGAAACGCGTTTTGCACGCTTTTAGCAAACCAAGATTTCATACATGGCGGTAACTCGAAAAGTTTGGATCGAGATGTTTGTCAGTATGTTGAAGTTTCGGAGCCTCGAGCGCCCGAACACGCCAGCCGATGGCGACGCAAGTGGCACCATCGGGTGCGCCGACTCGGCGGACAAATCGTGGTGCAGGTTTTGAAGCGATTCGTGGCGTGTGGCACGTACCGTGCGGCGCGAGCCGGACCTTTGCAGGTTCCGATTAATCATGAGTACAGGCCAGACGGTGGATGCTGTTGACTCAACACCTGGGGCCACCAGCATGGCCCCCCTTGCGGGTGCCTGCGTTTATGGTCGGCACCCACGTGTAATCCGCGTGGCGATCCTCAAGCACGTATTCCGATTTGGACTCGGGGACCTCTGAGTGCCGTGAACAGTGACATAGGCGGCTGAACTGTGGTGGGTAGATATACCAGTAATAGTGGTATTCAACAGTACCTCACATGTTGGGCAGGGTGCACCGGGTCACGTGCAGCGCGCGTGGACCTCTTACGTCCCTCCGTTTCTGATTGGCCAATGCCCAGGACGCAAGCGTCGCTGTCGCGATGATGGTTTAGAAAGGCGGACTGGCAACTTGACGATCAATTTTGATGGATTCAGGTTGAAACGAGGGTGCAGTTTGCACGTGAAGTCCGAGGTGCCTAATCGATGAACACCCGTGCTTTACTGCCGCAAAACTGCAACAACTGGTATGCTAAAAATTGGCGCGCAGGAGCACGTGATACGCGCCACTCGATACATGTGGCTGTTTTGCATGCCCACAGCTTCAGTCTGGCGTGTGCAGGATGCTCGTGCTGAGGTGCAACCGTTTGCCATTGAAGCCTTTCGTTCGCGAACCGTTGATGCTGAAGGCGTCAAATTTTGTGGTGAGCTGCAGTCACAAACGCCATCTAGGGCAAGTAAGATTTAGGACATCAGTGGCAAGAAACCACCCCTCTGAACGCGCAGCTTGTACTTGTGATCCTCCGTTTGCGGAAACGTGTACGATTCATTTCTACCCGCATGGCAAGGACGGCAGATATCGTTTCACATGGGCAATGCTGGCACTAAGCGAATGCACAAGTATATACACAATACGAAACCTCGATTTCATGACCCCAAACCGAACATGTAACGCGTTGGCTTGTCTCTAATTAATGGACGACTCCTATCTAGCACTCGGCTTCCACCTCGGCACCCGTCTTCCCCTAGAAGCCACGCAACTAGCTTCTTCTCGCGCGAGCGTCAGAATCGCACCCGGCGCGCCTCCGCCGCCGCCTCAGCCCCGGCTGACGAGACTGATCCGAGGGGTCGGCGCCGGCTGCAGTGACCCGCCGGAGCGACGCGCGGCGACACGAGCAGGTGCCGTCCGTGTGGTTCGTCTCGGCGTGTGGCATGTGCGGTGGCCGTGCGGGCATTGGATACTGGGTCCGCACGTAGAGATTGAGGTGAAAATGGACCCGGAGGCTCAGTAGTGAAGGTAAGCTAAATATCACAGTGGATGATAAGTTGTAAGTCCGAAAGTTGTACGTTCATAAGGGCGGCATCTTGCCACTGATGCCCTGAATCTTGCTTGTCCTATACGGCGTTTGCAACTTTGCAACCCATCAGAAAACTGGGCGCCCCCAGCATCAGCGGTTCCCAAACTAAAGAACTGAATGGCAAAAGGGTACACTCAACAGGTGCGTTCCGCGCACACCGGGCTGAAACTATTCACGTGCAAAACACCCGCATATATTGACTGCTATGTACCACGTGCTCCTTCCCGCCAATTTTCGGCATCTTAGCGATAGCAGTTTGGCGGAAGTAAAGGACGGTTCTTAATCGCTTGGGCACCTTGCGCTTTACGTGCATGCCGCACCACGTTCCGGCCTAAATCCACTGAAATTAATCGTCCTACTGCCCGCCCACCTTTCCAAACCGCCATCGCACAAAACTACAATTTGCCTCTCTGCCATTGGCCAAGGAGAAACACAGAGGTGCAAAAGAGGCGCGTTGCACAAGCAAGTTTTCCGAGTTTGGGGTTCGTTGGTGGCCATGAATTTGAGTTTGTCCCCATCTGAACTAAATCCTGGCAATGCCACTGGTCCCAGCTCTGAGTTCACTGTTTCGTGTCTTTTCGCTCCGTCCCAGCTCTGAGTTCTGTGTCTGTTCGCACCGTCCCAGCTCTGAGTTCCGTGCCTGTTCGCACCGTCCCAGCTCTGAGTTCCGTGTTTGTTCGCACCGTCCCAGCTCTAAGTTCCGTGTCTGTTCGCACCGTCCCAGCTCTGAGTTCCGTGTCTGTTCGCACCGTTCCAGCTTCGAGTTCACAGTTCTGCCAGTCCGTTCGCTCCGTCCCAGGTCCGAGATCAGTGTTCCGTGTCTGGTCTGGTCCGTCTCCGGTCTGAGATCAGTGTTCCGTGTCTGGTCTGGTCCGTCCCCGGTCTGAGATCAGTGTTCCGTGTCTGGTCTGGTCCGTCTCCGGTCTGAGATCAGTGTTCCGTGTTTGGTCTGGTCCGTCTCCGGTCTGAGATCAGTGTCCCGTGTCTGGTCTGGTCCGTCCCTGGTCCGAAATTAGTGTTCCGTGTTTGGTCTGGTCCGTCCCCGGTCTGAGATCAGTGTTCCGTGTTTGGTCTGGTCCGTCCCCGGTCTGAGATCAGTGTTCCGTGTTTGGTCTGGTCCGTCCCCGGTCTGAGATCAGTGTGTCTGTTCGCACTGTCCTAACTCGGAATTCACTGCTCTGCCTGTCTGCTCGCTCCGCACCAAAATTCCTTTATCTCTTAACTTACCACTTCCGATTTTGAATAACAACGAGAAGAACGGTCGCAATAGATAAGAGATATGCAGAAAGTACAGAATAAAGCATAAAATAATCTCTCTCTCTCTCTCTCCCTCCCTTTTACTCTCTCTATGTGCGTGATCCAAGGTTGGGTGTTTACCAGTTTCAGTTAATAAAGGAACACGAACAAACTGTTCACGAACAAGGCGAACATCTTGCCGGCCGGCGGGCAAAGTCGCGAACGAACACAAACGAGCACGAACTGTTCACGAACAACTGACGAACAGGAAACCTTGCAGGAAATCGACGGTACTTAGTAAATACTATTTGTGTTTCCTATCCTGTTTCTTCTTATCAACTGATTGTGTATGTGCGCGTGTGACAGCATTACCTAGTACCTCATCTAACTTTTTCAACTTTTTGACCTAGGAATGCAATAGCTCACGTTTTCTTTCGCTAGAGTGGAATGCTCGGTGCCGTACAATACAATACAGTACAATACAAGAGGACAATATGTCTTTTTGGCATCTGGGGCTGTTGCGGTGTTGCGTGATTGCTGCTATGTTGACACCGTTTGAATTTTTCATTCCACTCGTTTCTGCCGGTATAAAGGCGTTGGTCTCGCGTTGCGTAACGTGTGCGCACTCGCCGATGCCTGAGACGCCCAAGCGGCCAGCCAAGCTGTTGAGCTGAGCGCCAAAACAACGACTAGGAATCTAAAAACTGCATGACCAGAAAACGCAGAGCAAACTCCCCTGCGCATTGCATGTGGCAACATCACCCTTCAGCTTGCGTCAACTTGTGCTGCCTGGACGGTGATCTTTCCTGACTGAGACATGACTGATATTTGGCCGCCTCGTCATTCCTCCTCTGAGACCCCAATATTCCCCCTTGGAAGAATTCCTTCCTGTAGGGAACACCTGCTCTAGGCATGTAAGCAAAGTTTGCCTGTTTTGTCAGTAATTTAACCAAATGACCTCTTTCGGCTTCACTCTGACCCTACAAGAATTAGACCAACCAATTCAGCACCACGTAACTCACTTCCTGGTTTAACGGGAAACCGGTTCAATGGCTGTCCGCGTTTACAAACAGTTCGCGAACTGTTCGCAAACAAAGCGATTCGTGAACTTCGAATTTGACACAGCGATTCGTGAACTGTTCACGAACTGCCGGTGAAAACCCGACTTGGATGTTATCCATGACATATATGGATCTAGGTGATAGGCAGAATTCAAATGACGTCATGTGTATTGCGGACTTTTCGACACCACAATGCCTTGACCATTAATATTTAGAGCAATTGGAGAGGTGGGGGAAAATCAAAAGCGGATATACCGTTTTAAATTACTTGGCCTAACTTCAGTACAATCATGATCGCAATAACATGCAGCACTCCTGTAGTTAGCTTCCCGCCGGTGACGCCCAGGTCATGAACCACATGGACGTGATGTCAAATACCAACGCACATCCAACGCGATATTGCTACATATTGACAAGAGCCACCATTTCCCCATGTGGAGAATTCGCTCCACCATGTGGAGCGGAACAAAAACTGTAGGAAGGGGCACTGGCAAAAAGATCCAAAAGATTTCGGACGCTGCGCATATAGCCACCATAGGCACGTTTAATTCTAGAGGTAATTTCGTGACTTGGGCGTCACCGGCATCGAAACTAACATTAGGTGTGCCATAAGTTAAAGCGCACATGATTTTACCCAAGTTACATAAAATAATTAAAAACAGTATCTGCCAAGGCCCCAGAAACCCAGGTAAAACCTTCCGGCCAAAGTAGGGTCTGGCATGACGTCACAGCCGACATGCCGCCTTTCACCCAACAAGCGGGCAGTGCTGTCAGAGTATTTTTAGCTTATTTATCATGGTAATACAAAAAACCGAAGACACGAAAATTTAGCCGAGTCCAAAACTAGCAACTGCTTACAGTGTTCTCCCTGACCCATCCTGCCAAGGGTTGATTGCCTGGCAAGTTACCCCACTCCTGTAACTGTCCCAGCCCCCAAAGCTCCTGTTGATTTTGAATCCGACGCCATGTAAGACTGAAAGGATTCGCGAAAACATAAAAACGTATGTACTGATATATTCAAATACAAAAAAAATAAACAGATAATGTGCCCCATCGTCTAAGGCCGTCATAAGCAAACTTGGCCGGCGTAACCCATAGACATAGAAGGGTGGGCCCTTCTATTTCTACGGCGTAACCCACTAACCAGCTGACAGCCCACCCGCGCCGGCCTCTCATTGGTCGAGGACCATGACGTCACTGGCGACATCCTAATACTTTATTTTGATAGGGACTTGTATGCGCTGGGTGTCTGCTTTTGATTTTTCTTTCCATCTCTTTATTTGTTCTGAAGGATGCAGCAGTTTGTTCGCAAAAATATCCGCTGCAGTATGCTGTGGAAACGTTTGCAATATGTCTGAGAATTTGGATTTTGCATACAAACTTGATCCATATATATATATATATATATATATATATATATATATATTTATGTATGTATACATATATATGCATATACCTGCGGATGTACTAAATTTTTGATTTGTTAAGTAGTAATAAAAAATTTACGGATTACCGGTGGTCAACATAAAGTGGGCTAAATCCGTTCAGAAACCCACATTTCAGAGTAGGTTATATTCTCAGGCCGCCGGATCGCCGCCCCAATCATTTACACAAAATAGCGTCCCAGTTTTCGCCCATTATTTTTTTTTCAATGATATGGACTTAAATCTATGCATGACAAGTTTACTTCAGCATTAGACGTTGATGTTGAAAAGATAAAATTGTTTTATCTGGTCAAAGTTGATTTTAGTTTTTGGTATCGCGGCTGCATTTGTGGAACGTGAAATGCTCGTGCAAAAACGCAATTCTTCTGCCCTTTGTATTCAAAACTAGAAAATCAATCATTCCACATTTCTTACAGCAAAGGAATTACAATTATGAGGATATTTTTGGCTTCACTAGAAGTACATCTATGCAGTCACAAACTAGGCAAAGTACTCTTGACCGGCAGATTTTGAAAGACTTGCTGTTATCTTCCTTGCTTTTGTGCGTTCTTCCGGAATGCAGATGTAGTAAGTAGATCGTAGCAAATACTGCGCTTTCCGCGTTATTAAAAAAACTGCCGAACAGAAGCATTAGCAATATTTGCTTTGGGGGAGGCCGAAAATTTATAAGAAACGCAAAATATACCATTCACAGTTCAATTAGCATCGGTACTACGACGCGTCGTGGGGCGTGCTGCCAACCCAACCTAGTGCATTTGTCCTCGAATTTGGAAAGCGCTTTGAAATATTTTAGCATGTTTATTTGCCCTGGATGCATTTCACCATGAAGACGGATATTTGTCGAGTTATTTCGGTGTTATACACCCTGGGAATCGTAAATATGAACGTTGCGATCGCCCATGTTAATGTTGGCTGTCACTGATCGGTAAAACAAACAATAGGCACTTGTGAAAAGGTCCTAAGAGAAGAAACACAATAGTCCGGGAAAAGTTTTGCGATGAAACGTGCTTGCAAGCTCATGCACCACGACTGCAGATGGAAAAATGCAAATACTTGAGGAGATTTGTGGTGAAAATTTCGTGATTTCAAGCCCACTAATTGCAGATCCATTAGTTTCCAAAGAACGTTATGGCTGGCCGGGTTGGGCCGTCGATTTTTTTATCTACGGCCTCGCTCGTACCAAACAAGGAAGTAGGCCTCGAAAACAGGCTGTTACCTTTTCCATGAGAAAAACATTCATTAGGCGACATTTGCAATGATCAAAGTGTATTGTTACTGTCGATGACACATACCAGTAACTTCAACCTCATGCAGGTCTGTTATATACATACATACGAATTTAGGACATTATATATATATATATATATATATATATATATATATATATATATATATATATATTGCAAATTTATGCATACCAAACAATATAATGCATTACATACAAATCTGTTAAGTCATACCACTGTACGTCAAATGTTTAATTTAATTTTACAGCACCGTCTTGCCACGAAAACGGACTGAACCGACAGGCGTTTGTACAACAATATATCGTTATACTCCCTGATTCTAAATCACTCTGTTGCCCAAAGGTAAGGTTAAGCTAAAGTGCGTCAGGTGTAAAGTATGTTAAGCAACACTTGAATTAAGTAGCTAAAGTAAACAAATTTAAGTAACCAAATGAAGGAAATCAAAGGAAGTTGTATGTATTCCGGATTAGAATGGCGTTCGTTTAATCGTGCTTTTGTTTCTTTGCGATGCTGGGAATGAAATTTAACAGTCGAGGGAATTAGCTGCTCGTCGCCACTTACACTAAAAACAACGCGGTTCACGTTGCTGTCAGACATGCGAACTAGAGACATCTTGATATAAAAGAGAGCGGAACAGTATGGACATCCTGACTTGCCTGGAAATTTGTCGCCTGTCTGCAAAAATGCATGACATTTGTCTTGAAATGTATGCAAATTTAAGTACTGGTCGTGAGCAAGTTTAGTCTGCAGGATGCCTCAAATGATGCATCTACACTTTGTCACCTCTGTGTTCCGGCTTTGAGGCAAATCGAGTTCCACCATGAATTACACTGGCCTTTGGATGGCTGTTCTCCTCTCCGGATGACCTTCCATTATTTCCAGCACTTCGGATTCAGCATTTCAGCACGCAAGATTATGGGGTCGGGGTAATTTTAAATATGCTGTCCTTTCCCGTTTGTAACCACATTCATTTCACGTCTGACAGCTTCGAGCGATGTTGATGCAAAAAGGCAAGTCATATAGCAAACGCTAGAAACGCATATTTCCCGTACAACGTGAGAAAACGGCCGAGACACACACAGGTGTTCCCCTAGCTGCATCTTGCAACTGCGAGCCCACGCGACACCACCCACGACGCATCCACCATGAATCCACTTTGCCCTCAACGAACAGTAGACAAAAGATCTTGCAGTCCGGAGAAAGTTCTTTAAGAATTTCCGATATATCGTCCGAAGTGCGCCTCAGCTTAACCCCAGTACCATACTCGAATGATTTTGCGATTGCTCTCGCCGTATGATCACGTCGTTAATCGACCAGGACGTAGTCTGGAGAAAATGTGCAAACGTACACTTTCCAGCATCACGCAGAGACTGTGACTGATTCCCGCCACGTTTTGAGCCATTTGTACGTCACCGACACACGCAGTTGATTCCTTCGTGCCTGCTTTACCGCACCCCGCCCCAGTAACTGAAAATCTTATAAGCAGATGGTTAGATCTAGACATAGTTTACAGTACGTTTGAACAAATATCGTACCAGAATGGTCACATTTCTTGTGTTTGACTGACTGACTGCACTGACATGAGGCTTCGACGTCTCTCGGTTTTCTCCGCCGCTCCAGCCATGGATGAAGAGAAGCTGCTGAGGTCGGCCGGCAGCAAGCGGCGCTCGTTTGGCCGACGAAAGTATCGCTCGGTCGACGCTTCCGAGGTAAGGAATCGCGCGACCGCGCTGCCGCCGTCACCTGACGGACGCACATCCGAGGCAAGTCCCTGAGAATCACACAGTAGCACTGCCGCCGTCACCTGACGGACGCACATCCGAGGCAAGTCCCTGAGAATCACACAGTAGCACTGCCGCCGTCACCTGACGGACGCACATGCGGAGGTAGGCCCCTGAGAACCACACAAACGGTCATATCGATGCACAAACTGATCAATAAAATGTCGACTAGTCGGGTGCGCAGGGCAATGTGTATTGCAGATGACGACGACGAAACCAATGACACCTTGCTCGATCATTTCACCAACAATGGCATCCCTGACTTGTGCATGTGCGGAACATTTTGCACTACTTCATACTTTCAGTTGTTCAGTCGTATCCTCACAACTATCTGCCGTGCCCGCCGCGTGAATCGGTATGGTTTCTACCAACATCTGGATGCGCAAACCTGCGTGGTGGTTCGCAGTTACGACCTGAAACTGCCAAAGTGATTAGACGATCAGTGTGAAGTTGCTCGTTTAATGTTAGGTGGCGATCAGTATTACCTATAACGCTGTTCGTCTTCGCACATTGCGTTACCTATGACTGGAGTTGGTGCAGTCCTGGTCACACGTGAGAGAATGATTGTTATAAAAGGAATGACAGAACTTCTAGTCACCGGAGATCTGCGGACACATGGACGCGCGTTTTGAGCCGGCCAGCAGACAGCAGCAGCCAGGCGCCGGTCGTCGTTGGGAGGGTTTCGGAGACCTCTCTTGGGCTGGCGACCTTGCGCCCGTTATAGTTGTTTGCATGCTTGTTTATCGGGAAACGTCTGCTGCCGAGTCGCTGCAGAAATCCTCACCTGGCCGCCAGGAGCCGGCCAGCAGAGGCTGATCTGCTCCAGGGTCCGCCCCGCCCACCTGGTCGGGGAGGAGATGGGAGCGAAGGAGGAGAGGGGTGCCGCAGGGTGCCTCCCAGCAGTTCGTCTTCCCCTTCCTCCTGGCCGGGGAAGAGAAGAGGGGAGTGGCGGGAGAGGGTATCGCCGCGGGTCATGGACAACCAAGTTGAGGTCAAATCTTTTGCTGTTTGAGAGGTCGAATCGAGTAATCGAGTTCGACGTTTACTCTGAGCGTCGGATAGCATTCAATCCTCTTGAAGACCTGGTCCGTTCGGGCTTCGATAGCCTCACCCACTGAAAACCGGACCAAAGACGTGAAGGCCAGCTGGTTTTTGAGCGGGTAATAGGCTCTGTCAATTGCTTAACGTGGTAGGCAAATGGTTTGGTTCGCTGGAAGCGCGATGCAGATGAAATGACCTGTTGATTACATTGATGATCAAGGTCGGTTGTTACCATCACCGCATCAAAAAAGCGCATGAAACATCATTTGGTCAAACATTTGGTCAACACCGGAATATGGTCCATTCCTCTTTTTTCATTTTTGTTCACGGATTGGTATATGTCACAGCACTCTTGTACTTTTTTCGATTCTCTGCAGAATTATCGTAGGGATTCCTTCGTTCGCTCACGTCTCGGCCGCCTCAGCTCAGGGGCGGTGGATTAGGGCGGCAGGGGGCAGTTTTTCCCATCTCCGGTCGAAATTTAACATTAACCCTATGGCGTTGCACGGAAAGAATCGAGTTAGAAAACTGACTTGCTCCCTCAGCTCCGGAGAGGCTCTGCCGCCACTGCCTCAGCTGCCACTGATTTAACGCGCGCACGACCGTGGGTCAGCGGCGATCACGGCTGACTGGGGGGGGGGGCGGTTGACCGCCCCCCTCTAACTCACGAACGGTTGGTAGCACGATAAGAATAAGCACACTTCTGGAAAGTTTGTGACGAGTAGAGTTCGAAACTGGTCTCGTTTATAGTTTCAGATATGTAAGCAATTTACGTCCTATATATGTTTTCTCATAGCCGACTACATGAGACCGAGAATTGGCCTGAATCTCAAGGGCTGTGACTAATAACGCATAGGTAAAGGTACCAGCGCACAAGTAAATGTCCGCAGATCCCGATGCACGTCTAATTTCCCAGATTTGCTCAATATGTACACCGAAACGTTGAGTTAAAGACACGGCGATTTTTATGCCGGCTGTCGGCGGGCACTGCAGCCGTACGCAGTAAAAAATTAATGGGAACTAATTTTAACGTTCCTTTATTTTTGCGACATAAGCCTCTCCATGTAAATTTTATTGATCTTAGTGGTTCTTGTGATGGTTTCTCATGCTTAAATCTTGGAAAAATCCATTAGTTACCAATGTACACAACTGGCGGAGTTTTCTTCGCGAGAGCCTGTTTATTTCCAAAATATGCAATTTTTCAAAAAATTTTGAGGTTCTTGATATTACTTACGTGTGTGCAAGTCAGTTTTGCCATTTCCTACCCATTCTGAATAATTCATCGTTGATTCTGACGGTGGTACATTTTGGCTCAGAACAGTTATTCGCGACCTGACCTCAGGTCAATGGCTGGAATTAATTGATACTTTGCCCGTTGATGGTAACTAGGTGTCTGCTTTACTCCGCACGAAAAATTTTATGAAAAACTCCACCAATTTCCTAAAAAACGACACTATGTCTTAAAAATTGGCTTTACCTTAGGTCAATGACCCAGAAAATTCCGAAAAATCTGAGATAGCAGTTTTGTTGCATCTATCAAGATCACCAATCCCTGAAAGTATTATTGTGATATCTTGTTTCCCGAAAAAGTTGCAGAGCGCTAAACTTTTTCGGACATAGATCCGTTTGACTTGGCCTAGATCGGATACCTGACTTGGCCTGAGGTCAAAACCTTGACACAAGGTGTAAAAATGATCAAGCAAAGGGCACACGAAGTTTCGTAGGGCTATGTTTGTTCGTTCTCTTGCAATCTTAGAAAAAAACCTCAGGGGGAACAGTCAACCTCCCCTTCAGTCGGGGACGGGTTATTAACTAATTGTCATAGGTTCATTCCCTTCCATTTCGCCGAGATCCGCGGTTTGTTCGCAGCTTGCAAAAAACACACTTTTCTTTCGTCAGTTCGTCACGTCTTTGTTGTTATGCGATGCAACTGGTTTTTTGGCAAGTCACTCTACTGTCCCAAGAAAAAATGCTCTTTTTTCTTCCTGTTGGTCATTCTCACTCAAGAGCACTCTCTACGGCACACCCGCCCTTTCAAGATCTCACCACTGCACTGCACTTCGGTAAACTACCGGGAGTCACTGGGCCTCCAATTTCCCTTCTCATCCCTCTCCCCGCCTGGTCCGTCCAGCAGTCACGGATACCGCGTTGCTTCGTTTACAGTCGGTGTCATCTGCTTTGGTGGGGTTCGAATGACTGGTTACAGGGGAGAGAGCACAGGCGGGCAGCAGCGAGTGGCAAATGCCGGGAGAAGAGCAGTCAGGACTGTCTGCGGTTGTTTGATTACTCTCGAACTGCAAGCGCGCAGCAGCTCTTGAATGTAGTGTGGCAACATTCATACTAAACTGTGCCATGCAACTGACCCATTTCCCGCGGCCAGCTTTAACAGACATTCCTAATGCTCACATGGAAAAAATAGGACGAAAAACAACCTAACTTTTCATTCCAAAGCGATGACTAATGACTGTCGTATCAACGCACGCACATGCACACGCTTGGCTGCATAGTTCTCTGATAGGCACGTAAACCTGGCACATCTCGGCTCTGCTGTGCATTCTGACTGGACGTATGCCCTTGCTTCGTAAAATAATGCCAGAACTCGACATCTGCAGTCGGTTTACCGAACGTCGTCACGTAGTTCACCAATGCGCCGCCAGGTGTGCTGTAGCCAGCAGTGGTAGAACTTCATTCGCCCAGCACAAGCTCCGAATTTCTTCGTTTTCCAAAATTCCTTCACAGTTGCTGTTTTTGGTGCAACCGCGTGGAAATAGCGTACGCTTGTCCAAAATCCGTTCAAAGGAGGTCTTGACGATACACCCTAACGTGCATTACGTGCCACAGAGCCATTCTCACTACCACCTAGGCTCAATGCTGCGTTCGCACTGTGGGATAAATACCTTGTCGGCGGCGGCGGCACGCCAGGCAGACGAGGCACGGCAACCGTTGTAGGCTCGAACATCGTTCATAGTAAGTCCGAATGAACAACAGCAAGTCCGGGCCAGGCCGCGCCGCTCAGTTGCTGCGGCAGGATGCGTCACATCTACTACACAGCCGAAAGAATCGCTCCGCCGGTCGGGCCGGCATACGTCGGACACGCTTTCTGGCTATGCATAGCGGGCCGGTGCGCTGTAATGAGGCGCAAGCCGCGTTTAACGCCCGGCGGCCGATGGAGAACGTTTCAGAGGACTCGCTAACGGCAAGCGATTGCACGGCACTTCTCGTTGAAGGGTCGCGTCAAAACAATGCGAGGACAGGACGAAGTCAGGGGTAGCCCTTCCCGCTGCAGCTCGGAGTGTGAGAGGGGCGGAGGTGGACGCAGGTGTCCGTCAGCTCACGTGAGTCCTCTGCACTTGTGGTACCGCCTGCCCGGCTACTGCGCTGTTGTTTCAGCGGCCTTCCGGCGACCTGAATGAGAACAAAGGGACGGTATCGTATCACCTGAGTCGGACCATAGCTCTGTCGGTGGCGACGCTGGTGGTCCTGGGTCCTCTCCTTTTCATTGACGGGCTTGTGCAAATGAATGGACTCTGCGCTAGAAGTGTATCATGCAGTTAATTATTCCATAGCATGCGGCTGGATTTTCCAGAATTATTTTACCATTTTGGCCAGTAAGGTCCTCTGAATAGCATGTCTTCTGAAGCAGGAGTGTCGTTTGGCATAAGTGATTATGGGGTCAGCCGAGGGCCCGAAAACCTACCCCCTTATGTGCGTTTCTCAACGGATGTTAGGGCCGAGGGGAACATTGGCAGCACGCATCACCGGGCCTATAAAAAACGACGCCCCTGCCCCAAAGGCATGTCCTGCGTGCGCCTGTCACGGCCACATCATTAGGATTGTGTCGCCCTGAATAATCTTCGGGTAACTCGACCACATTATATTTGATAAGCATGCTGCTCCCCAGGGGCGCAGCCAGGATTTTCTGAAGGGGGAGGGGCGGAGCTCAGTGTGAATTGAAATCATACGAAAACTACCCGCTGAGAAGACGATGAGCAATGGTTTTCGCAAAATATGCGGGCCAAGGGGGGCGCGGGCCCCGGTCCCCTCTTGGTTGCGCCTGTGCTGCTGCCTTTCTTCATGGCTGTTCAAAGACCGCCATAGAACAAATGGATAACAGTGTAGCCGACAAAACTCTAACAATGTCGCCTCGGAACAACACAGGAGAAATCCATGAAAATGCTTGGCCTCTGGGGGGGTTCGATTCACGTCACCTGCCAGCCATATCTTTGATTTATCAAACTACTTGTTAATATCAAGGGGAAGCTGCCCAATGTGCGCCACCTTTTCAAAAAAAACGGGCACTATGACTATGATATTGGAGAAATTGTCTTATTTCTCTCTCATTGCCTTCTCGGGTGTTTGGACAGTCATAATATCCGGTGTTTTAAAACTTCAGTCTTTGCCTTCTTTTTGTTATTTAGTTTCTAGCAAGACACGGCGAAAGGCGCATTTATGGCAACCCTGCCATTATGTGCCGCAAATGTGTGCCTCATTGCGCCACCATAGAAATGACACGTAGTTCCCGGTACTTTGCGGAGGCAAAAGGTATAATGAACCACTACCTGATATATTATGAACAGTTTCACTTTAATTCTTTTCGCCAATACTTGCCAACAGTTTGAGAGAGGCGCTCAGATTCCGACAAGACGCTGGGCAGCCCCATGGAGGTGTCTACATAGGCGCATCCAGTGGGTTTGTGGTCCATATCCCTCTTGTGATCCGAAAATGTTCCTTAAACCGGAAAATACAATGGTCCTGCATTTCCTAAATGTCGAAGTAAGGCCACCGGAACCAAAGGGTTTTGTGGTATGAAAAGGGTGCATCCTCCCCTTTCAGGATCCATTTTAGCATCTAAAAAACGGGGCAAAATTCCTGCAGTGGCAGATAAATTCCCCGATGGAGAAGGGCGCAGCGAGGTCATCTGGTTTCGATGGGCAAAGTGATTGCGGTCAGCGGCGAGCCACTCCCTCCAAATGAGTTGGCTAAAATCTGGAACACATTTACCCGCAAGATTGAACGGAGACCCTCGTTCCTAGATTGTCGCCAGGATTCTCGGCGTGGGGGGTAGCTGCGAGACTTGGGGCGTTGATTACATGGTGAATGAGAAAAAAAGTAATGTTTTACATACGTTTTCCCTGCCAGTCGACGGTAGGGGATGAACGGGCAGCGTGAGGGGGGGGGGGGGAGGAGAGCTAAGGGCTGTAGCCCTTCCAAGAAGACTCTGGCGTCATTTCTGCCTCACTCTTCATGCGTCCCCTCCGCAGCCGAAATCTCCCTCTCCGTGATTATCGTTTTAAGTGGGTCCCAGAAATGTGCAACACACTGCAACAATCATCAGCACACTGTTAGCTAGTCCTGCCCGTTCGCGTTACTGGCGCAATAAGGCCTGGCAAATGGTGGCGCGAAAACGGCAATGGCTCTACCCATATAACAAAACTTATCGGTGACAAAAGAACGCGCGAACGTATCATCACTATTCTGGTCAAATTAGAAGAGCCATTCCACAACGTAGGTACTGTACAGTAACAATATTGCTTTACGGTATTGATAGCACAATTTTACACAAGTAACAAAGGGCAGAAAATTATTTCAGACTTGCACTGAAACTTCACGGACCCACCACACGTCTGTGTCGCTAACAGAGAGGAAGAGGAACGGGTTAAATCTGCAGTCACGCTGTTTCTCTTAGAAAACATCCCTGATCTGTCAATCATCTATCCCAGTTAGGAGATAATGGGGTGGCGCAATTAGGCAAGGTTGCGCCCATTGAGCAACTTTCCCTATGCATCCGGCTTGCGTTATGCCTGATTGCTGATGTCAGGGGAAAATTGAAAACTGTCTTGTCGTGGAGCAGTCAAAAACAACATGTTTACATCAATGGCTGGATTTATTAGGGAACACAAGCTAGTTAACAGTTATCGCCGCGGCTTTCTCACCACTCTTCCCTCGTTCTTCACCGATCCGCAGTGTCGGAGGTCGCTCGGGGGACAAACTGTCGCCTGCAGAAGGCATCAGGACCGCATGTCGGGCAATCCCACCACTGGCGCGGCAGCGGGCGGACAGGCTTGGGACCTGCTCTCTCAGACATGTCCTGCTCCAGCTCCGCGGCTCAGCTCCGGCTCCGCGGCCCAGTGCAGGCCCGAGTGTCTGGACTCGGGAGACAGCAGGCTGACCTCATACTGTGCGGCCTCTTCTCACGCTGCCCGAGACGATGGACGTGACGCGACGGAGCCGCAGCAGGCGCGAGAGGTGACCCTGGCGACAGGTTGGCGAACACCGACGTATAAACAATATGCAAATAGCGCTATCTGTACACGCGCGCGCCAATACCGCTCACTGTCCTGTCCCAATCGTATTGCTTCACTGTAGTATTTGTTCGGCGGACGCCGGGTGTGACACCTGCGCAGCGGCCGGACAGCGTCCTGCCCCTACCGTGCGCTGACGCACCGGTGACGGTCGCCGAACCGAACCAGAACGTGAAACCACGCGCTGATGATCGTTCATCAGTCAGATGCACAGCAACTTCTGGGACATCTGATTTACCTGGTGTCAACCTCGTGCTTCTCTGCTTATTTGGCAGACTTTGTTGGCAACTGGCTGTAGGTCTATGACTTTCAGCTTCTTTCATCGGATTATGTGAGGCATCTATTTGATCTAAAATCGTGCTTAGCACGATGACATCATAGGTGTTGTCGTAATTTCGACGGAATGCAAATCATTTTCTTGGACTGATGTGTATCCAGGAACTAGACCACGAACCAGATATTGGGAAAAGGGAACAGGCGGTGAAATCCAGGTGTTTTAGCCTCCTTTGTTTTCAGGCAACTCCCAAAGACGTTAAACATCCTGGAAAAGTCCGGAGACGAGGTTCCTTTAACATCATTGTGGTGGAGCCCTTGGCTGATGCATGTCTTAACTCTTGAACATGTGACATATGTCATATGCATATGTCATATATACATATGCATATATATGTGTATATGTCTTTTGCTCTAGACGTCTCCTTTCTCTTTCAGCCATATAACCGCTATGCCGCCGACAGCGACGCACTGGAGGAACTGAACAGCATGTTCGGCGTCACAGTGCGGGACAGTCTCAGAAGCCTGGTGGCCGACGAGCCGCAGTCTAACCTGCCCAGTCGCTTTTCCGAGAACGACTTCCAAGGTGGGTGGGTCGTTCTGGCCCTGCGCCAGGCGTGGCTTTGCACGGCGCAGCGAGATAGCCCACGTCATCCAGGTCCTCCCACGTTATCGCCGTGGTCGGCACGGAGCCGGTACCGTGCACGGCGGACCGCGGCCACAGACCATGACCCGATCCTGCCGGCCGCCGTGTGTGGGCCGCCCTTCACGCTGCTGGCGCGGTGGCCAGTTTTTCTCAGCGTCCCCAGGCCACACGATAAGTCGGGAAACCAGGCCCGGGTGGCCGCCGGCTCGGCCCAGCAGCCGGTGGCCGCCGACCTCGGGTCACAGAATACGTATGGGCCGCGTGCCGGCCGCTGCATGCGCGGGAGGCCCGGCCCTGGCGGCCGCGGAAGCGTCAGGGGCCGGGGCCGGAGCCGGCGGCCAGGAGGGGTGACTCCCCGCTGGTCGCAGACGGCTGATTGCCGAGCGCGGCGTGCCCCGCAGGAACGGATGGCGGCCCCACAGACGGCTGTCCTTACGCCGGAGCGAGCCATTGGGACACCCGGGGAGGATGCTCTTCCCAAATCATACCGCCCTTGGTCCAATTTGGATGGGTTACCCCCACTGGAACGTCTGAGGAAGGGTCACTACCAGTCGGACGTGAGAAACCTGCGTTATGAAGGCCATCGCCCAACAAGAGCTGAATCGCCGGCTGCACTTTAAGCATTGTTAAAAGGATTGCCTGTGTATTGAGCGATTGGTCTCGGTGGTTCGGTCAATTCCCGCGGGGGATTTAATCATCGCTCATCCCCTACATTATTGCCGCCGATTGCAGCTGGTCATGCATAGCCTCAACGAGGATACGAAATATTCCGGTAGTATCTGTCCACCTTTCAGGACAAGGATTAGTGTGGCTTTGAATTCGAAATCTCGTCACCGCCATCGGACTGCACGCAAATTACTGCTGTGATTAACCCTCGCCCAGACGGGAAAATTCTCCCTCCCCTGCCCTAAAGTGTCCCGAGCGTGACGAAAAACAGTGGCGCGAAGCGCCGCGAAATTTTTATTACCTTTCTTCTCATCCGTTTTGCACCCTGTGTCAAAATTCTAAGCTGCAGACTGTTCAGAACGCTGACGGAGTTCAGGTCAAAGACGTCAACCTCCACAAACATTGTAATCTTGATAACTTTTTTTAGGGCTGGGTAGATTTGTGTAAACCCTGCATGAGTAGCGGAATGTAATGAACGTCACAATTTACATATTTCGGATTTTTCGGAAGCTGCATTTTAATGACCACAGGTCAGATCACTTTTGGGCACTTTTTGTGGTTTGGCCTATATTTCGGCGAATTTTTGCGGGATTTTTGAACCATTATATTACCAGAACACGCATGATCTTGGCTCAGGTCATGACCGCGGTATGGGTATCTGTCGCCCAGAGCATAATTTTTCATAAAACCAAAACTGTCTGCCTGAAAACGATAATTTGCTTTTTAGGGCAGAAATGAACGATGAAATCAAATTTATCGCAAAAGTAGACCGATCTAAGGTCATCGGAGGTCATCAAAGACCAGTGACCCCTCTTGATCCAGGTTGACCCTCAGGGCAGTGGCAAATGCTTATCAAATGCTTTGCTATGCCACAGGCATTATCTGCAATCCAATTTGTTATCAAAAGTCGTAAGTCGAAGTCGTCGAAGTCCAAATCGAAGTAAGTCGTAGCGCGATACATCGTCATAGCTCCACAAACACATCACATTAGGTCGTGGCTTGACCTAACCTCATGGTATGAATGTGCTCGACATGTGAATGATCATCTTAGTGCTCCACTAAAATGAAAATCACAACGTCAGTTTACTTTGTTATTTCACTTCTACTCCGATGCAGTCTTACCTGTCATGGCCTCTGATAACCTCGATCCTGCCCCAAGTGTAATGAGTTATGCTGATTGGACTCGCCTTAAAGAGTTTTCTTTGCTAGTATTTCATTTTTTTTTTTTTTTTTTGCTCAGCGGCGCACAGGATCTAAGGTCCTGCCCGTGGGCCCGCGCGCGGTCTGTATCGTTTGATCTGGGTTCGAGGTGCCGTCAGCAGTATCTAGCAGACATATGCTGCCCGCGGTGGAGCTGGTCGAGAGCGACGGACGGCGCGGAGGAGCGGCAAAATCGAAATCTTGTTTTGTCCGGACGTCTCATTGCTGACGCTCCGAAGTGAGGCGTGATAGACATAGACTGACGGATATCTCGTAAGTGGACATGGACATCAGAAGGTGGAGGGAGATCGCTTAGCCTGAGCAGACACCATCGAATGCGATCATCCACCACGTTTCAAATCCCGACTGAAGCTCCAGAAATCCCTTGTCTGGTGTTTCGGGAGAGAAGAGGTGAGCGAGGAATAAATACGCTAGGCTGACGGCTTGTTATCAGTTAAAGAAACGCCCGTTTCTCGATTATTGTTCCAGGTCACTTCAAGGAAAATCTGTTCGCCCGACCCCATGGACCCCTCAGACATGGGAAGAAGAAAAGGAAGAGAGGCGACGGGAACCATGCATCTCGCCCGTCTTCAAAACACGTGAGCTGCGCTTAGAGGGTTCATTTGCTGCTGCATGCTGACCGGGTTTATGTATTTGCGCTATGTGGTGTCGGTAAGTGATAGAATAACGTATAACATCTTTGTCGATGAAGTCTCTGTTGGTATTTTATATTCGATAAAATGGTATTTTGGTTTGCAATGCCTTAACTGCAGCTGGACACTGCGCAGTTTTTTTGCGGAGTGATAAACTTGAGCGTGACAGATATGATACCCCAACTCAGCCATGGGTTTGCTGTTATCATAAATTGCAACACATCATTTGCGAAGGAAGTGTTTCGTTTTTCCCCGGAATGATGCGCGCGGAACATCCCCGGAAGCGGCATTTCCGCTTCGTCACAATACCGTGTCATACCTGGCCTGACCTGACCCGGCCTGACCCAGCCTGACCTGACCCGGCCTGGCGTGGCGCTCCGGCAGGGCGCTGCTAAGAGTCAGGGGTCGCGGAAGGGCGACCGGATCGGGCGGCAGCAGAGCATTCCTGAGGAGCAGGAGCAGGAGCACGGGGCCGAGCCGGCGGCGGCGGACTCGGAGGCGGAGACGAAGGTGGAGACCACGGAGACGGACCCGCTCTCTCAGACGGCAGCCGAGGTCGAATCGTGAGTGATGACCGCACACCGCCCAGGTCGGCCTGTTAACCCTGACCCTTGTCTTGTCTTGTCTTGTCTAACCCTTGTCGAAAAATATCTGCATAAGGCTACGTGAGTTCAAATGCAAAATCAGCACACAGTTGTCACAACATGAAAGCCTTCTGGACGACTGGAACACATTTTTATTCATTTTGCTCACGTGCCCCATATGCTCACGAAGATCTCAGCATCACAGGTGAGTCATCACCATTATCGCCGCTGCTCATGAAATCTTTTGACCGCCTACTATCCGCGTTTCGTTATTTCCATATAAAGGCAATCATGCATCCTGATACGGATGAAACGAAACAGATACCAGCGCACAGATGTCCTCTGCCAGCCGTTTACGACGTAAACTGGCCGATGATGACGTGCGTGGGCGGCTCGTGAACTGTTGCAGCGCAGCGGGGTCCGTGCCGGGTCTGGTATTCTTCGAGAGGGAGCCCACCCGAGACCAGCGGGCCGCTCCGGAGTCGGACGACGCAGACCGACGCGACGAAAGAGTCAAACTCGAAGTCGGTGAGCTATCTGCCGGTCGTGGTGTCGATTATGTCTGCGATGTGCCCTTTCACAAGGTTGTTTCCATTTCTCGGGCTAGGTTATTTAGTTTGCTTTTCCAAAAGACCATTTCCTTTAAGCTCGCGGACGACACCGACCCTCTGCAGGATGGCTGGACAGCCGTCCATGGAGGGTATCACTAGCCAGTGGTGCCGCGTCAACAGCGGCCGGGGGAGGGAGTCCTGGACAGTTGCGCATGGGGACATCACCAGACAACACCACTGACACCATCCGTGGTGTCCGTCACCAATGGCCGGGGAGGGAACGTTGTCTACTTCCCGACTGACCTGGTCTAGTGGCATCTTGGCGTTGATGGTTCTACAGTAACCTGCTGCCAGTGAGTTGACCTGTTGCACGGTGTGGAGAAGGAGTCACATGTTGGCCCGAAGCTATGAAGGACCACAACTTTCTGCGGTTTCTACGGAGTTCGGTGGAGCGGACGGCTGACCTTGCAGATTCGGCTGATAACAGGGAGGTGGCTGGGCAATGGGTAAGTGAGGTGTCCAAGTGGGCATTATTGCTGGGAGGAATGTTTTAACCTTCTTCGCGCGATCCCAGGCCGCTGTAATGACGAGCCGGTCCCACGGCGATGCAGAATGAAGGAGAAAGAGGACCACAACATCTCGAACGTGGGCGGCGCGGGCACAGGACAGACCATGCTGCTCGGCAAAAGAACGTTCGGCCGCACGCCACACGACGTGAGTCTGTGACCGCAGGCTGAAAAAAGCAGCGTGTTTAAACATGTCCCGCTATTTCGACGTCATACGAGAACTGGAAATGGGCGTCTTTGTTGCTGGAAATACGCCAGAAATTGACATTTTGGAGTTGTTGGAGGAACGAGGAGCTTTCGCAGTTTTTTTTTGTCGGTGGTGTCGTTGGCATGGCTTCAAAAATGAAAGTCAGTTGTTTATGGGAACCTCCATTTGAACGTCAACCGGAGAACGTTTGACATACTTATCGTGAAAATAATCTCAAGCAATTTGTCCTTCCCCCGCCAAAACAACAAAACTGCGCATAGTCTAAAACAAGCTCGTGTTTATAGATCGTGTTCATGAAATACTAAACTCTCATATATATATATATATATATATATATATATATATATATATATATATATATATTGAACTCTCATCACCAGTTCCGCTGCAAACTTGTATTGCCATGATCTGATATCCGTTTTGTATTTTTTTGGGGGGGCGGGGTGGGATGTTTTATTCATGGGAAAACGAACTGGCTTTCCACGGAAGTGTAGAGATATAGATTCGTTACAGCGAAGCCTCGACTTCTACATTACATCTAAGATAGCAGTCCAGGTCGTTTCGTGTAGTTTTCTTCGAGATAAGTACAATACGGTGTATGATGCTCCAGTAAACCAGTTTGCTTTTTTGTGCACCTTACGTACCCACTTACTTGCAACGCCTCCGCAAATTATGTCGGGCCATCAAGCCCTGGCGTTTCCGAAAGCCTACGGAAGAGTCTTCCACAGACGCACATTATCGTTGTAATTACATCATCTTGTCTCGCCGAGCTATCTTACTTTGGATGAAAATGTGTTGCGCGCCATCTTCACAGACGCAAACCGTGGAGGTTAGGGACGTTTTCACTTTCGATTGGCGGGATAAAAAAATGGCATCTTCCGGGAGCAAACAACAGACCGCGCCTGGCTGCGCCTGCCGGTGCAGCACCCTTTTTTTGTCATGATCCGCGCCGGGCAGTGCAGAGAACGTACATCGTTTCCGTGCCAGCGACCGCGGGAAGAAAGCTGGCTTAAGCGAGAGCGAGCTGGTGAAATTTTGAACCTCTCCTTCCGTTTAGTCCGAACAATTCGCCTCACAGAACCGCTCGTCGGTATGCCTGCCTAAGTCATGTTCTTGTTTTTTGAGGCGATGTCTTGGCCGACAAATGGAGTTCCCGTAGACAGAACATGAATATGTAATAGATTCGGCCTAAAAAAAAAAACAGAATCAATAGTTGCTTAAAATAAGGCTAAAAAGTAAATTAAAAAAATCATGCATAAAATAAGTCATCCCACTCCAGCCCCCCAGTCAAAATTCATTAGCCGAGTCCCTGCTCCTCGGTCAAAGCTTTTTCGCGCAACTGAAAGAAAACGCGCCTAGTTTCTTTTGAAATAACAGTGCCGTTCGTCTAAGTAAATAAAGTGAGTCCCTTTTATCCTACTGCCGTGTTCTTTGCTACTGTTTTGTCAAGTTCTGTCGGCTACTGAACTAAGACTGTTGTCCGCTGCGGCAGATGTTTATCGAGATGGACGAGCTGATAGCCACGGAGAACGATCTGAAGTGGCAGGAGACAGCTCGCTGGATCAAGTACGAAGAGGTCGCGGAGCAGGGCGGCAACCGATGGGGAAAGCCCCACCTGGCCGCCCTCTCCTTCCTCAGCCTGATGGACCTCAGGCGCTGCCTGGCTCAGTGTACGCAGTCTTTTTTCTTTGATTTTTGATTCCTGTTGTAGTGGTATGGTATGACACAGTATTGTTAGCTTAGCGTTTTGACTGAAAACGAATGAGACGCACGGAGCTAGACGAGTTTTCTTTTCGTCGTAAACGTAACGGACTCAAAACAATAAAAAAAAACAGTTACGTACCATGATTTTATATCGTAAGGGCGCGAACCGTTGAAATTCCTTCCCGTACCTGCATCATTGCAACGCAGCGTATATATGATCATTCTCAGTCGTTTTTAAGCCATGTTTCACATAAACCATGTGACTTGTACGGACATCGTATGCGTCGCACTTCTCCTTGTTTGCTCCATCTCCTTGCCCCCACACGTATCGTTGCCGCATCTCCCCTTTTCTCTCCTCAGGCACACTCCACCTCCATCGTCCTATGCCTCTCCTCGCAGGCCGCGGCTGTCTGCCAACAGTCCTTCACCTCCCCTCTCTCAAGAGAACCTCCTCTGAACGGCGCCACGCGTCTTCGCGTCGCCAGGCGTGCTGCTTCTGGACGTGGATGAGCGTGACTCAGTGGTCATCAATCACCGCATCGTCACCCAGCTGGTGACCGAGGACCAGATCCAGCCGCAGGACTTCAGCGCCGTGCTGCGCACTCTGCTGCTGCGCCGCCAGCACGTGGCGGATCACGGCACCCGGGGACTGAGGAGCTATGTCAACAGACGAAAATTGTCCCGGATCACGCTGCAGGTTCTAGGGCAGGACAGGGGAGGCGGTCTGGGACTCCAGGTCATGCTGCAGGTGTCAGGGCAGGACAGGAGAGGCGGTCTGGGACTCCAGGTCATGCTGCAGGTGTGAGGGCGGGACAGGGGAGGCGGTCTGGGACTCCAGGTCATGCTGCAGGTGTCAGGGCGGGACAGGGGAGGCGGTCTGGGACTCCAGGTCATGCTGCAGGTGTGAGGGCGGGACAGGGGAGGCGGTCTGGGACTCCAGGTCATGCTGCAGGTGTCAGGGCGGGACAGGGGAGGCGGTCTGGGACTCCAGGTCATGCTGCAGGTGTCAGGGCGGGACAGGGGAGGCGGTCTGGGACTCCAGGTCATGCTGCAGGTGTCAGGGCGGGACAGGGGAGGCGGTCTGGGACGCCAGGTCATGCTGCAGGTGCCAGGGCGGAACAGGACAGGCGGTTTGGGATGTCAGGGAGTTATGAACGCTGGAAAAAAACAGGACGAAGAGCCCTTTTTTTGGATTTTTGGGTGATTCTGTCCGTGAAAAACCACGAGGAGAATGTAGGAGATTGAAACGTTCCTACAATAATGTTGCCTCTCGTTCGCCGTTGTCAAACATTATATTGGTGCAGTAGCATTTCTCGTAATTCTCGTTTTGTGTATATTCATGTTAAAATGATTGTTGTACTCTGTCTGAGTCGACGATGGCACAAAACTTGTGCAGACTATTTGAATGCGGTTATGCAACGGCTACCGCCGCACAGCAATGCTACTAGCAGTCACGATATACGGATCAGACGCACGCCACTCCTCGTCAGTTTGAAACATTGCTGTCGGTCGGCTGGTATGATCCCCCCAGCCCGGGCACCAACTCACGCTGCGTCCGGCCTCAGAGTCTGGCCGACATGAGAAACAGCTCGGACCGCTCCCTGTCCGACAGGGACAAGAAGGACTCGACGGCGGGCTTGACCGGGCGGATCCCGCATCAGGACTCGGTCAGTTGGAGCCGCCGACATCTGGTCGTGCTCGTGTGATGCCTAAGATCGGCTGCAGAATGCTGGAGGCGGCACATTTGTCACCTGTCAAATATTTATTGGCTTTTTGGTTGAAATTTCACGGTCAGACATCAAATCAGACATCACAGCGGCATTACAGAGGCATAAAATCTGCGCCACGTCATGCCCGTCAGATCGTTTTAGCATCCAGCTACGTCGTGAAAAGTCCCGAGCACTGGCGGGGAACGTCCAGATTTAGAGCCGGTAACGGTTGTTCAGTGGAGCACGGGACGTTCAACGTTCAGCGTGTGGGTGCGCGCGTACCATTTTGGAATACTTATTTGTAATGAATGCCAGAGGATTAATGCTAAATTGTAGTGTTCAGCGGGAGGGGGGAGGGTTTCCCAATGCTTCCGCCGCCCCTGGTCGCAAGGCTTTCAGAAGCGCAGGATACGCGAGAGTGTTGCGGGCTTGTGCCGAACCTCTAGTTCTTGTGTCGGCCGCCAGGTGGGCGGCGACAGCCTGACGAGCGTGGACGAGCCGCGGCGGTTCTCCGTTCAACACGCGATCCTGCGGCACCTGGCGCCCGGCACCGAGGTGTTCAGCGTCAACGTTGGCCGCGTGGATTTCGTCTCCCGGCCGATCGCTGCGTTCGTGCGGCTGGCCGAGGGCACCTTACTGCCGGGCATCACTGAGGTCAGCTGTGAGGAGCCGTCGTCACGCGCGGCCGTCGGGACTGATGGAATTGAAATCAGTGGTGACAGATAAAGGGCTACATCAAATGTAGAGTTACCAAGTTTTCGTGTGATCCTAGATGCTCTTACTGGATTGCCAATGTCAATATCGATGACAGGAGATCAGAGTT
Source organism: Capitulum mitella (assembly GCA_030062745.1). Taxonomy (NCBI): domain Eukaryota; kingdom Metazoa; phylum Arthropoda; class Thecostraca; order Pollicipedomorpha; family Pollicipedidae; genus Capitulum; species Capitulum mitella. The sequence continues at coordinate 2,588,995 of CP099839.1, read as the reverse complement.
TGATTACGAGGGTCGTTGAGGGGAAACGATATGAACGATGCCCAGTGACGTAAACGAGGGCGACGTCACGAAAGCAGTGTGGATTATCGGCATTCACCGCTGCGTTGCAGAGTGAGGCCTAGCTAGGAGCAGAGTTTGCAATTTCTCTGTTTTAGGGGAATCACGTTTGATTTATTGAGTACCGTCGTACACGGATTGTAACGTCTGCTTTGTAACGATCTTTGTCGGACGGGGCACAGGCTGCGTTGTTGAGAACCTCGGTAGTCTGGGACTGTTAGGTTTGCGTGTCGCCACCAGATGCCTCTGCCGGTTCGGTTCATCTTCTTCCGCGTGGGGCCAATGGACTCTGAAGAGGACTACCACGAGACCGGCAGGGCATTCGCCACGCTTATGTCAAGTCCGGTGAGCGGGAGTCGTTGCTGCTTCCGTTACCGCTGCTGTTGCTGTGTCGGAAACACCACCTGTCAATCCTAGTGATAGGAGGGTATAGCACCTGTGACGAACAGCTTCTGAGTTATTGCACATGACTGTCTCCGTGACTCCCGTCTGATATCCATCCCTTGGCCATTGCTGTTCGTTTATTTTCATATTACGTGATTCACGTCCTGGCTTTTCAGTTTCCCGTTTGCCCCTCCAACTTTCCATGGTTCTGGCCTCCTTCCCAACAGGCATTTCGTAAAGCGGCCTACAAGGCCGAGAACCGCGACGATCTGTTGAGAGCCTTCAAGGAGTTCCTGCACGACACGCTGGTGCTGCCACCTATCGACAAGACGGCCAACCCGGACGTGCTGGACGTGCGCCAGCTGCAGATGCGCTCGCGCAACATCCAGGAACGCAAGCGGGACCGCCTGGAGCGCGCCGCGCTCGACGGCGGTGCGGCGGCGGCGGGGCTGCGCTCCAGCGCAAACCCCAGCCTGCCGGGGGAGCCGCTGCTGCCAGCGGATAATCCGCTCGTTCGCAAGGGACGACCGTTCGCTGGCTTCGTCCGCGACTTCAAGCGCAGGTGGGTCAAAGCTGCGGCGGCCGGAACCGGCCGGCGGGCAAGGCGGACACCGCCACAGCACCTCCTTGTCCGGAGCTGATGCAGAGGTGTCGCCTGGTGCGACGGCTGCCCGGGGACCTTGGATAGCACAGAGGTCTCGTTGGCTGATACAAAGGAGGTTATCAGAGTCTCCGCTGGCACAGATGTTGTTCTAGTCAGTTAATGTGTGGTGCAGAAACATGGCTGTGGGCTTCTTACATGGGTTTATATTTACTTGAAGAAAAAACGAAATACTTGGTTTACTGAGCAGTACCGTCGAGGTCAAAATCGAACGGATCCTTTGTGCAGAGTTCATTGGAGGCGATTTTAACATTATGGACTCGTTACTTTGCTTAATTTTCAGACTAACAGTACCATTTCAGGTATCCGCACTACATCTCCGACTTCAAGGACGGCATCAATGGTGCAGTCCTCTCCTCTGCATTCTTCATCTTTTTCGCCGTCTTGGCAGGAGCGATCACTTTTGGAGGACTCGTGAGTACGTATCCATGCCTCAGAGCAGAAATTTCCCCCGTGTTTAGGCACCCTGGTGCAAATAGCTCACCCTGTGGGCAGCATATGTGCAGAGGAAGGAATCAGGCCGACTGATACACTTATAGCCGTCAAACTAAGAAAATGTTCTGAAAACATGGTATTTCTCAATATGAGACGTGGCTTTCAGCGGCTGTGATATTTACTGAATTTGACATTTTTGTTTCCCCGGTGATAGTAAGCGCACCCTCGCCATCTCGACACGTACACACGCAGATGCACACGCACACGCAAAAGCACCCACACACGTACGCGCGCACGCACGCACGCACGCACACACACACGCACACAAGTATATATATATATGTTCAAACATATGCAAAGATCCTTAAACACCACAGCGTTTTCAGATTGCATCTTTTTCGTAGACGTTTCCAAGTTTTCTTACAACTTTTCACTTTTCAACCGAGACTTTATAAAGCAAACTGCCAAAAGAATTAGCCACGAAGTCAAGGAAAATCACGAAAGAAGACATACGAAAGAAAAAAGTTGAAGTAATAATAGGTAGAGTAAAAAGTCATATGTTACACGATGTCTGTTTTTATGTGTATCAACGTTTCGACCTTCAAAGGTCATCTCCAGGAATCAAATTATAGGAGATTCATACGGTTAGAGAGGGAAAAGGAGAAAGACAGAGAGAGGGAAGGAGAGAGAGGGAGAGAAATATTAAGACATCTCGCACAATGATTGATCAGGCACTTTATATCAAACGCCATAGATGCAAATACAAAGTAACGCAGCTAATGTTCTGTCGTACAGAGCCAGATGATGCGTTTTGTTCCGTGCTTTGATAACTGGTGTGTGATCTCTGATGTATGTTGTCTCAGCAACCGCCAGCCGACGTTTGTCATAATACTGCAGGATGATAGCAGTATTGTTTGTCAGCATAGTCCTGGTCAGGCACGGTCCGTCGTGTTCTCGAAGGTGGTTCTTATGGCCACCCTTCTGCCGGTGCATTGTGAGGCAGCGGCTGGGAATGGTAGTGGTGTGGTAATAGTGTATGTGACGGCTTGTAGTCCCCGGTAATATACCTGAAACGGTACACTACATAGGTCTGTTGGAGTCTAGTCTCATGTGCCACGCGAAGCGTAGGGTTCTGGGGCAAAGTGATCTTTCACCGCATTTGTACAACCGTTACATCGATGCGTGCACTGAAGAAGTACCATTCAGGAGCACGGAGGGCGAGCGGTACCAACAAATTAACGGAGTCGCAATGGGCTCTCCTCTCGGTGTGATGTTCGCGCAGACTTTCATGCGCCACGTGGAGAGTGGGGTTCTAGGGTAAGGTGATATTTCACTGCGCTTGTACTACCGCTACATCGATAACATTTTTGGCGATGTAGATAGTGTAGATGATATCAGCCAGCTCAAAGCGGACCTTGAAGTGACGTCAGGCCTTAACTCCACCACGGAGCTCCATGTTAACAGCAAGCTACCTTGCCTTGATCTGTTTGTCAGCAAAAATGACGATTCATTCTCTATGGGTGTTCATGCCAAGCCCACCAACCAAGGACGGCGCATGAACGGCGCCGGCGATTGTACAGATCGCTATGAGCGCCGCGTAATGAGACCCTGCGTGCGGCGGATGTTAAACCATTGTTCCACGTGCACATGTCTAGACGCGGAGCTGTGGAGGATGTTCAAATGTTGGTGAGCAACGGCGAGGCAGCGGCGGCGGCGATTTTCTTGAGTCAGTGGTTGGCACAGCTAACCGAAAAGCTAGCTTCGATAACTATTGATCCACTAACTCAAAAGTTAACTTTGATTATGCTGAACCGTCAAAACCGCTAAAAATTCAGTGCGAACTAACGATAACCGTTAACCGCTAATTTTTACATGAGTTTGGCTTCAGTTTGGTTCTGTCGGCGCGCCACCTAGTGCTGTCGGACGCGAGGCTTTGCACAACGTTCTTTTGTTCAAAAACTAGGGTTTTCTGGGACCTAAAGGTGCCATATTTGGAAAGTGCATGAAATGAGCTTTCCGGTGATGCAAGCTTTCCCCTTGTATATCTGGAAATGGCGGCAATGAGCAATGAATGTGACCGATTTGAACGCACTTGTCCGTTGGCTCGGGGACTGGTGGTCCAGTGACGTTATGGATTCCAACCAGCGGTGCAGCCAGGATTTTCGTAAGAGGAGGGGCCGAAGCTCATTGTATGAAATCATACGAAAACCACCTGCTGGGAAGATGACATGCAATGGTTTTCACAAAAAATGCGGGCCTAATGGGGGGGGGGCGCTCCCGTCCCCCTTTTGGCTGCGTCTGTGCATGCACAACACTAGTAGCGGCCAAATATCTAAACAATAATGCACGAGGTAAAATGTACTAAAGTAGATAAACAAAATCTCAAACATCCTCTCATTAAACAATGTCTTATAAAAAGTACGTCTTTTTGCAACGGCCACGTCGGGGTGTGGCCGGATGAGCTGGCGTGCTGATTCGCTTGTCTAGCCCTTGCTTCGCGGGCGCGGTCGCCATGCGCCTCGCCTGTTATGAGCACTGTGCGCCGCTCGGCCGTCCATTTGTATCGTTTATTCATCGTACCTGGTTTAGTTTTATTCTTTTTGCATGCAGCACATCCAGGTGTACGGAAGGAAGCAGCAATATTACGAAGTTTGGGCATGGGAGCTAACGAAAACAGTATCTAGGGAAACGTCACACCGAAAAGGAAAATTTTCGTCGAAAACTTGGGAAATGTGGCCGGACCCGCGTGGTCACTCTGGTCTGCATTCGGCAGCAGCATTAGCTCGCCCTCCGGGTGACCGGCGCACGTGCTCTGGTCCGCCGCTGACCGGACCGCGGGCTCTGGTCCGCCGCTGACCGGACCGCGGGCTCTGGTCTGCCGCTGACCGGACCGCGGGCTCTGGTCTGCCGGTGACCGTTGACTGCATGCTCTGGTCCGCCGCTGGCCGCTGACTGCGTGTTCTGGCCCACTGCTGACCACTGACGGCTGACCGGACCGCGTGCTCCCGTCCGCCGCAGTGGAGAAGACGGAGCTCCAAGTCGGTATCTCGGAGACGATCGTCTCGACGTCGGCGAGCGGCGTGGTGTTCGCCCTATTCTCCTGCCAGCCGCTCATCATCGTCGGCACCACCGGACCCGTGCTGCTCTTCGACCAGGCTCTCTTCCAGGTGATACCTTCAGACTGCCTCTCAACAAAGGCGCTGTCGTCATGTCCCAGAGAAATTTTTTTTAGAATCGTTCGGTACGCGAGATAAGCGATGAAGTGTACTGTAACAGAGGGATTTTTTACCTGGTGAAATTGATGCCTGTTGATGACCTCGCTTGTGCCAGAGAAAAAGTCCTTCAGTCTGTCTTCAGTCGCACAAAGACCTGACGCTTTGCTAGTCGACACCGTATTGCCACGTGCAACACTCACACAGTCACAAGAGAGATCTTCTCAGACCAGCACAGAAAGAGAGCTTCCACGCGTCAAGCAGCCGCACCGAGACAGAACGAGACAACGCACGGTTCACGTTTTGTACGGCCTACGGACGGAAGTGGTCACGAAGCATGGAGCAATAATAGCGTTCTGACGAACCAGAGAGCTTCGTACCTCCTTGCGATTCCGAGAACTTTCCGATGTGAGGATGATGAACTTGAGACAGCCTTGAGAGTTACAGCTATAGAATTCCAGCATGAGGAAACATGGAACAGAGGAATTCTAGAGTGGCAGATAAAACTGTTGCGTCTGCAATAAAAACGTGGCAGGACGATGGTTGTTACGCCCTTTACCGCCGTTATTTCTGGCAGTCCTTGCTAGCCACGCATAGCAATAGCTGGACACTTCTCCTTGCCATCCCACAGTTTTCCAAGGCGAACGGGCTGGAGTTTCTGCCGATGCGCGTCTGGATCGCTCTCTGGATGCTGCTGCTCAGCCTCATAGTCGCTGGCCTGGAGGGGTCCGTGCTAGTATGCAAGTTCACCCGCTTCACCACCGAGATCTTCGCCTCACTCGTCTCAGTCCTCTACATCTTTGAGTCGGTCTCCAAGCTGGCCACGGTGGGTGTGCGTGTTGCAAAGTACGAAAAGTTTTCCGCTCAGTGGACCCACCACAGTAGATTCATAAAACGAATGAAGTTCTGCTATCTTGTGACCGTATCATGCAATATGAAAGTCGAACTCTCTGCAACGTTTGTGTACGAAAAAAAGACAGTCTGCGATCATCCAGCGTGTGCCGGTCCATCTCCACCAACCAAAGAGCGCCGACTTGACAGGCTCTCCGGGTCACTGTGAACCCGACCGCTGCTGTCAACAGGTGTTCGCCAAACATCCGCTAGTGACCAACTACTGCGACGAGCCGCTGTTCCTGAGCTCGCTGCCGCTGCTGTCGGCCTTCATGGGCCTGGACGGCACCGGCGGCAACACCTCCTCGCTGGAGCCGGCCGAGAGGAACCTCTCGGAGTCGCTCGCCGACGGGTGAGCAGACCGCGCGAGGCGGCGGAGCCAGGGACCGCCTGGCCCGTGCTTGTTACCGGGCATCAGCCGCCGGTGGGGCTGAAGGCCGCCACCGGGGACCAGCCATAGCCAGTTTAACCCTATCCCCGGAGGGCTAACGGTATGGCCGATTCCCGGCGGGGGGGACGGATTGCCTCCCCCCCAGATCTCGAGGACTACTCGTCCGATTTCATTGCGACAAATGGATATAGGGGGGCAAAAAAGTCAAAATTGGGGATATTTTTGGACTTCTTACAACTCCGTTGTTCATAGACCAATTTTGATGAAACTGGCATGAATCGAGAGATTATGGATGGAATTTTTACCATTGGTCCATTAATTTTAAAATTTTGAGAAAATTCATTGGCGTTCACACGATTTTAAAAATAGGAGGATTAGTTTTTCAACATCTGGATGAACAAAAAAAGGCAAAAACATTTTTTTTTGTCTTCTGCTTGACATGGTATGCTAAAGCTAAAGAAGTACAAATTGAATTACAATGTTTGTATAATGTTGGCATAGGTGGTGCCAGGGACATGAAAAAGGGGGAACTGTCATGGTCACACGTTCTTCTTCTTTCAACAATTTCTTCAGATCAGCTTTGACCTTAAATGACCTCCAGTGACCTTTAAATCACTTGGAATGATCTCGTGTGCATTTAACATTATCTGTAAACGCTTTTAATCATTTCAATTCACTCTATTTCAAAAATCCCATTTTACGGCTTTTGTGATATAGGATACGCGCACTGACATTTTAGGTCATAGCTCCGTGACCCGACCTGATACCAAGCTGAAACGTGATATGCAAGTAGAGGGCACCATTCTACGTTATATATATTCCGGGTTTTGCATTTCAAAAAAATTGCGCCAAAATTTCTACTATGAAACCAAATTTTGAGTTTTGATCTTGACCTGACCTGATAAAGTGACCTCAGATAAATAAAACTGTATCCGCACGTTGCCCAACTATTTAGCTACACATCCGTATAAAGTTTTAAGTTCTGTCTTAAAAACACTAGTTTTGGCAGTCATTTTCCTTTCCCCTTAATAGGTCCAAAAATGGCCTGAAGTAGAGGGGGGACTTAGGGAAGTTTTTCATAGCTAGGACTTTTCTACAAGTGAATTTATTTGTGGTTAGGTGTCCTTAAGCCAGTGAGAACATTTAAATACAATACGCATATTGCTTTAACCCTCCACATCATGGGTTAAACCTTCGCCCTTGCTCTGGGTGTCCCATGCCTAACACGGACTTATAGGGGGTATGACACCCCTTGCGTTTGGCCCCTAATTGAGCTATCGCCTCGGGACCAAAACGAGCGTGTTGGGCGTGATGAGAGGAAGCGACTGATACCCCTTTTTAAGGTCCCAGGTCCATAATTGGTGACCTCTGAGGTCACGAAAAGCTCAAATTTTGACCTTTGGGTATTTCCTTATAGCGTTTGATCTAATAGAGATACAGGAATGTACGTTACCCCATCGTGTTCCTCTCGTCAAGACGCATCGGCCAGGCTACGTTTTAATATTGAAAGGTCAATTTCAAATTTGACCTCAGGTCAAGGTCACGTGTTGACCCAGTGGTCACGGTGGAGGTCATGTTGCATATCATTAGATGCGCATTGACAAGACAAACACATTGCGCTTTTTATTTTGCGATATCTTTATTCTATTGTGATTTATTTGCAAAAGAAGTTTTGACCAAAGTAAAGGTTTGACGTGAAGGTTTGTAATTTGTGATGAGTTTCCTTATCATGGATCCTGAGAAAAGCTAAAAATATGTTTCACCTCTTCCTGTCCCTGTATTGTTCCTGTTCCCCTATGCCGTCCGTTACTCTTAATATCCGAAAGCCTGTGCTCCTGTAAAACCTTTTTTGCTTTCGTTTCAGGATATCCTAGAAGAAAGATGAATCCATTCCAAACTCGTTCTAAATGGAGCATGTGCCTGGGTCCTATCACCATCCACGCCAGAGAAACGTTCACCTCATCCAAACTGCCTACAAAAAGAGAGGTGTTGGAAAGAATGATCTGGTTCCTGGTACCCAGACCTAAGGGATCCTTCATCCGCATGAGCAAGGACTGGGCTGCGCTGCAGGTGGCGGAGGAGCTTTGTGAGCACTGGACGTGGTGCAATGTCTATCCAAAACACCCTAAGAACGTAGCCAAGATGGTCCTAGTTCTATATGACGAATTCAAAAAACTGCAGAGCTACCCCAAGAACAGAATGTCGGAGCAGTGGGTGAACGAGAAGGTGGATCCCTTCACGAAGAGCCTGGAGCAAGGACTTGATATAAGGACCCTGGACGTCGCCTTCAGGAAGAAGCAGGAGGAGCTGTATGGGGTTCAGGAGACCAACGACGAAGAGCTTTTCTGGAACGATCAAATAAGGGGGAGGCGTGTGAGTCACTGTGAGGCATTTGTGGATAGGAAATGGTTGGCTCAGGACGCCAGGAGGAAGAAAGACATGGCAAGCTTTCAGAAGAGACTGGAGAAATCTGAGCAGGAGAAGAAGAACCAGCTTGAGATGATCGAAGTTGCTGAAGAATATGCAGATATGAACCAGAACATTCTTCAAAATGAAGATGCGGACTACGAAGAGATGCAAACTACGAGTGAGGAAGAGGACTCGTCACGAAGCTCAAGGAAGAGGAAGAGGAATGTTGTACAAGAGGGCAGTGCAGAGAACACTGGGCAGCTTCCTGACGGCTATCGACACGTCCGTCACAGCATCAGGAAGGTCCGACCTGAATATTATACTGCTTTAGACAGGTGCATCTCCGAGCTCCACATGTCAAAGGAGCAGGCCGTCGGCTCCACGATCATCATAGCTAAGGAGCTGTTTAACCTGAAATGGAAGAGATTTGATGATGATGACAGTACCATCGACCTAGACACGGTGCCAGACAAAAAATCTATCAGGGAGACAGGAAAAGCGAGGGAGGCGCTGGCGCTGAGCAAGCTCGTGGAGAAGATAATGGCAAGCGATGAGAAGTCTACGATCACGTATCATGATGACGGCTCGAAGAAGCAAGGTGCTGGCTCTTTTTCCGTTCAGGGCGCCACTATTGATGGAAAGTTCTTCCCTTTCCCCACCCTCAGTATCTCCTCTGAGACAAGGGAAAACTTGGCGCAGCTCAAGCTCACCATCCTGGCCATACTGAGTGCCGTCAGTGGAGTCTCTTCTGAAGACCTCTGGCGCCGCATCGACTTCACGATGACGGATTCCACTGCCCACAACCTGATGGTTGATGACTTGGTGTCAGCTGCTCTGGAGACTGATCATACCCCCCTCGCATCTCATCTGCCAAGTCCATCCCGCCTGTATGTTCAATAGGTGTCTCCAGAAGTTCTGTAAGCAGATAGACATCACGATTGGCCCCAGCAAGATCTTCTCTGTCTTCGCTGTGTCACTCTCCGACGTCCAGGAGTCAGTCGTGGAGCAGTGGATGAACTGTCTGATGAGGCTCGTCACGCACGACTTTGACCATAAATCCTGGAACTACGCCAAAGAGTTCGACATCTTCATCTTCCCTCTCAAAAACCCTGCCAAGAGACTCCAGAAGGAGCGGTTCAATAGCCTCGTATACACTGCCCTCATCGCCCTGTTCCTGGACAAACACGTATCAGACTTCCTCTCCAAATTCAGTAACATCTCAAACAGCCTGGCCTGCATCATCCGCAGCTTCGAGGGCCTGGAGTACCTGAGAGTACTGGCTGCCGTGATTGTCATCATCGGGGTGCACCTGGTGGAGCCCTACCTGAGCCTGACAACCTCCTCCTCCACAACCTGGGAGACTCTGGTAGAGGCTTTCCCCACCCTCTACATGGACCTCATGACGACCAAGCCTGAGGTTCTCATCGACTTCGCCTCTCCAGCGTTTTCATTCATCTCCAAAGCAAGGTTCAACCACTGCCTGTACTCACCCTCCCTCCTGGAACCGACCATCCAGATCATCGAACAGTACAGACAGGAAATCTGCAAGACCCTGGAGCTCCTCCTCCCAAAGCTGGCCGCGGGCTGGAAGCACCAGCGTGGCGAGATGTTTGGCTTTGGGGAGGCGGAGAATGACGAGGACAACAACACGAACATCAGGAGTTTGGACCAAGATAAGCTCAAGAAGGCGCCGGTGCACAACCTTGATGCCGAGAGAGCCGTCGGCTCCGTGAACTATGGGCTGAAGGTCAGAGGAGCTAAAGAAATCAGGTCAGTTAGCTCTTCCTTGATCAAAGCCAAAGCTGCTGAACTGCTGGAGGGAAGCGAAGTCACCGGCACGTTCAAGAAAATGACCAAGAGGGGTGGAGCCGTACCAGCTATCCTTGAAGCATGGGAAGAAAAACAGGCAAAGCTCAAGAAGGAAGGAATGGAGGACAGGGAACTCGCAAGCATCGCCCAGGACAAGCAGAGAAACTGTGACCTGGCTTACCTCACCGAGTTAGGAGGCCCATTTACGAGACCAGAGCAAGTGGAGGAGTTCCTGAAGAACCCTGACCTAGAGGACATCACCAAGAACAAGAGGCTCTACGTGGAAGTCAGACATGCCAAGAACTCTTCGCTGTCCTTCCCGAAGGCCAGCGACGTATTCCGTCTCAAGAAGAATGGAAGAAATCTAACCTCAGCCGAGTATGCTGTGAACCTCACCACCTATCTCAGTAAGATCAGCTGCAAGGTCAACATGGACATAAACGACTTCAAGGATGCACTTAGCAGAATCGGGATGGAATAGAGTAGATACGAGTAGTTATTCGTAAGAAATATATCTGAAGACGTCAGAACACGGTCGTTTTCTCACGCTAGTATAATGTACACTGTACGCCGCACGGCATACCTATAGGTAAAAGTCAAATGCTTCGTGTCGAGGGTTAAAACAAGGTAAAATCACGAAATAAAGACCAGAATCATAATCAGAATACATAACCACATTAGAATCAGCTTGTAGAAGATAAAAATTGATTTTAGTCCCCCCTCTACCTGAAGTGCTTCCCAAAAACGTTGCCTGGCTCCGCCCCTGAGCAAAACAGAATTCCAGAATTTTGTCACAGGACCTAAAAAGAATAGCTAGGAAAAGTCACCAAGTTTGGTGAAGCTGTGTCAAAAACCCTGGGATTGGCAAGCAAAAAACCCGAGGGTGGGCGGATTCAGCCACCCCCCCTGCCGGGAACAGGGTTAATGTTCGGAACATCACAGCTCATGCTTCCGTGGATCATGTCTAAACGCGGTAAGTCTTCAGGCATCTGAAGAACCTTATTTCTCCGAGCGTATGCGCCACCTGTTCAGTTTCCCGTATGAAATGTCTGTGAGGGTTTTTACCGTTACTTTGTGCGATTACAGTGATAACAGCACCTTGCCGAAGTACGCTCCTCTCTCCCACCCTCTGCACCAGCCCAACACGGCTCTTATCTCCTCGCTGCTCATGTTCGGCACGTTCGCCATCGCCACGTACCTGCGCCACTTCCGCAACAGCAAGTTCCTGGGTCGCCGCGTGCGCCGTATGTTGGGCGACTTCGGCGTCCCCATAGCCATCCTGCTGATGGTCGGAGTTGATCAGCTAGTCCCGCAGGTAGGAAGGAATGTGCGGAAGCTGATTCCCAGATGGTGTGGCTTTGTCATTAAATGGAGTTATTATCGCGCTTTTTGGATGAAATTTGAGAGCATCAGGGCAAGCGAACCTGGCTGCCACCAATCCGTTACGTCAAAAACAGGTGGTACTCTCACGTGATGACATCGAGGAGTGAGCATGACCCTATACGTTGTGAAGTTAACCTTGGCCGACGAGAGCCGAACTGTGATGTGACATTGCAGCTGATACCAGCTGGCGAACTGTGGTCTGAGCATTCGCTGACCGGCGCCGGGTGCTCGTGCCCGGCAGGTGCACAAAGAGCACCTAAGAGTGCCGCCCGGTCTGACGCCGTCCGACCCGGAGCTGCGTGGCTGGCTCATCTCTCCGCTCGGCCTGCAGCAGAGGATCTCGTGGGTGGCCATTGTCGGCGCGCTGCCGGCCGCTGCGCTCATCTTCATCATCATCTACATGGAGACGATGGTCTGCCAGCTGATCATGGCCAAGCCGGAGCGCAATCTGCAGAAGGGCACCGGCTTCCACTCGGACATCGTGATCATATCGGCGATGAACCTGGTGTCTGCGGTGATCGGCGCGCCCTGGATGTGCGCCGCCGCCACCCGCAGCGTCAGCCACGCCGCCGCCCTCGCGATCGTCTCCACCACGTACGCGCCCGGCGAGAAGCCGAGGGTAGTGGGCGTGCACGAACAGCGGCTGTCGGCACTGCTGGTCTCCATCCTGCTGGGCCTGTCGGTGGCGCTGTCCAGGGTGCTGTCTACCATCCCGGTGGCGGTCGTGTTCGGCGTGTTCATGTACATGGGCGTGTCCGCAATGACCGGCGTGAAGATGCTGGGGCGGTGCGTGCTCTTCCTCAAGCCGGTCAAACACCACGAGAAGGCCGGATACGTGAAGCGGGTGAGGAGTCCTCGGGGCGAGTCGTGTCGAGTATCGGGGCCAGTACCGGGAGTTGTAGGAGTGGTGCTGATTTGTGTCGAAGCGGTCGGAAAAAACAGTACGGGACTTCTGCCCCATGTGTCAAGCTGGTTTTCTAGTAGTGCCCTTCACATGTCTCACAAAAATCACGTGAAAAATGTAGCGCAAATGGTGACATTTTTTGCTAGTTTCTCTGGCCATTTGTTGCAGGCTGATGTTGCTTCTTTGAACTCTGAGCCGAGAACGTGACGAAATTCGCCCCTGGCCTATGCTACACACGTCTACCCGACACGGTCTCCGAACGGGTCGTTTGTAACAGTGGTCCGGTCCTCCGCCAGGTTCGCACGTGGCGGATGCACCTGTACACGGTAATCCAGCTGGTCTGCCTCGGCTTCCTGCTGGGCATCAAGTTCACGCCGGCCGCCATCGGGTTCCCCTTCTTTCTGGCGATGCTGATCCCGCTGCGACTGGTCGTGCTGCCCAAAATTTTCACAGAGGCGGAGATCTCTGTGGTGAGTGGCCTCTGCTCTGTCTCGTATCCGGCTGGGCGCGACTTGGCCCGTGTAGGGAGTGGGCAACCGGTAGTCTGGTGAGAACCGAAACAGGCTCAACTGGGCCCACAGCGACGACCCGAAGGCATTGTTGGCATCGCTGAAAATACGAGGAGGGGGGGGGGGGGTCATGGGGCTATGGGATGACTAGAACAAAACGGTTAAAAATTCTGTTCAGATTACCTTTATATTTTTCGGAAATCCCCAGCTCCGGTTTGCAGGTGGCATTCCAGAAGAGTGACATGGGAGAGTATTATTTTGGTTCACCAGAGATTAACTTCATTACCTACGGTTTCGGGCCCTGTGTATCAAGCATCAAAAAATGCATCCTGTCGTCTGTGATCTCTCTGACCTCTGTGACCTCGCTGACAGCTGGACGGAGACGGCGGGGACGACGGGGGAGAGGACGACGCCGACTTCTACGCGGAGGCGCACACCATGCCGCCCCACGCGTCCACCATGAAGCTGGCCAACGATAGCCTCCAACTGCTGCGTATCCACTCGGCGCTCGCCAAGAAAATATGACGTCAGCGGCTGCGGCTATCCGCGCAGCACGAGGTGCGCGCCGCCAGGCGCACGTGATGCCAGCGACGATTTCGAACGACCTTGTCTTGTGGATGGAAGTGTGGGGTTTATCTCAGATGGCCTACGCTCAGAAGACATATGCCATAAAACCTACGCTCAGAAGACCTGTGCTCAGAAAACCTACGCTCGTGAGACCTATACTTAGGAGACTTACTCTCAGAAGACCTACCACTGGAATGTCAGGTTCCAGAAACACGAAGTACCAGATTGCTGAATATCAGCAGACAGTGCGGTATCAGGAGTGGTGCGTTGGCGGAAATCCCATTTATCATGTCTGTTGTGAATGGACTCAGGTAGCCAGCTCCTGTATGCGAAAAAGAACGGCCGCCCAAAGAATTAAATGGGCAGTAGAGCCAACGCGCGGCCGGCCAGCCGGGCCACTGCACAAACATGCCGGCCGCGCCTGACCCTACAGAAACACCGTGAATAAAAGGTGGGCCAGAACGGAGGTTGTTACGTTGCGAGAAAAATGCGTTAATCCCTTAATTATCATTGGTTCAAATACCATGATTACGAGCCAGCTTCTAAGCATAGTGAGTCTCGCTTCAACAAGCAGAAAAATCAAAGTGAGCGGTAGGCTCGACCCGACCGTTGTCCTGTCCGAAAACGACTAGCTTCGGAAGGACATGGCAGGAAATAATAGACTTTTCAGGAAAAAAATATGCCAGTACTTGAAATTTGTGGTATTTCTATGCGCGAAACGATGTTGAGCAGCTTCTTTAATCTTCACATTTGTTCAGTAAGTGATGTTTCCGCTTTTAAACTGGTAATACCGCCGTCAAAACGAAAATTACGAACTCCACCATTCACCATCGACGTGCGCAATAGAATTAGAACATCTAAATCTAAAAAATCTATCTGATGCTATTCGATTGCGGCGCTTTTGTCATATAAGTGACGTAATGCAACTGGTATGAACGTTTTAAAATGAGCATAAACATGAACACGCAAGTAAGCGAGCAAGCACTTATAACTAGGGCTGTATCGTTTGTGCGTCATTCACTCTCTACTTGGGTTTACTCCGTCTGAATAAGTTTCTGCGTGGACACATTTCAAAACTAAGGCATAATGCGTTTACGCGACAGATTGAACTGCGGCTGAAACTACGACGACGGTGAACGACAGGCCTGTTTTCTCGTGTAGTGATGCCCCGGTTTTTTTTTGTCTTGCAGCACTTGTGCAATCGCTGCGTTTACAAAAAAAAACACGAAATTACTAAGAAAATGTAACGGCTAGGAGTCGGTTTATTGGCAGAGTTATTTGACTGGAACCATACACTTCGATTAACAACGCTCGTTACAGAACGTGGCACTAGCTGAGGTAGGTACGAATGGCACGAAACAAACGTTGTGAACATGTTGATGGTTCCACAGTATGAGATGGATGTCTCAGCCCAAGTTAGCGGACGTTTTACTTAGTACGCATCAGTATAATAAAATAAAAATGAACCAACCTTTTATCTAAAGTTTACCTTCGTTTGTTTCAGTGGGACCTTCTTCGTCTCTCACCCAATCCACGAAATAGACGGTCTTTGCATGCAAAATTGACTGGCAGTTAACACCACCTCACCACCTCACACACCACCTCAACATGAAGCTGAGGTTAGAAAAATTACACGACGTCAACAGAGCATCTTCCTCGTAACTTTTTTAATATGTTGCTTGATGTGTAATGTAATCTTGGCTTGATGCAAAGGTCTAATTTTCCTGACATTGGACGGTACTTATGATCACTGTTCCGTGCCATAGTTTGGTGCTTCCAGATAATCCAATTTGGGCATGTTCTTGCCTACACTAATATTAACGTGCTAGGCTACTGGTTTAACCTGTGGGACAGACTGAGTCTCTCGACATCGTCCACTCGGCGAACAAAGACGAGTTCGTCGTTTTCGACCGACGACTACGAACGAAGACGAGGTCGCCGTTTTCAATCGACGACCACCTCTCGACATCGAAGCACTCGTGGGACAAAGACGAGGTCGCCGTTTCGACCGGCGGCCAGCGGACGAAGACGAGATCGCCGTTTTTCGACTAGCGGCCGCCCAGAGACCTCGACTGCGCAGTACACGGCAGATGCCGCGTGTGCGACCTCATCGGGCCGGCGACACATGATGCATTCTTTCATAATGAGCATTCCGTCCCGCCGATCGGACCGAGGCCGCGCGACACGCACTTCAGACAACCTCAGCCGCGCGGAACGCGGCTGATGCGTCGTGTGATCTCCTCGGGCCGACGACACATCGTACACCGCCACGTGTGACGTGCCACTCCGTCGGCCGGACCGAGGCCGCTGCTTTCCTCGACTCACTGTGCAACTCCTCCCCTCTGATGAGTGACGGGACTTCACTGCGGCTGTGGTGCAAAATAGCCAGACACCAACAATCCGGGCTGAGAGTCAGAGACAGAGAGACGGAGGGAGGACTGAGTGGAGAGTTTCCTTCTCTCACGTGATTCTCGCAGCGACGTCGCCCTGAGCCTTCTTTGAGACTTCAATGCCTTCCAACCGGACACTTAAGGAGAGGCATTCCAACCTGGACTAGCCAGGATGGAATGAGGCTGTCACCTGACCGCATATGAATTGTGCATAGCCATGTGTGAGATACAGGTTGGTCTCTTATCTATGCGCGTGTTCTGAGTACAGCTTTGCTGACACGTTATCTGTTGTGAGAATAGCGACGGTACCATAAAATACACGATATTTTGTGCATAAAATGCTTTACTATGTCAACCATTTCAGTTGACAGTTTACCGACTGGGCTAGGAATCCCTAGTACGTTAACGGACGGTCGAGGATAAGTTATGGCGGCATTGAAGTTTCAGGATATTTGGTCGAATATGAAAGTTGCGCACCACACACATGCACTTCAAGAAACATATGCGAATTGCCAGTAAGCAGTCAGTGAAACAAGCATATAAACAGACATTGAAATACGAGTTTGCTTTTTATCAACTAAAAGGTTACATTTGTTTGCTGCGCTCGCTAGGTCCGATTGAACCAAAGCCCTAAAATAGTTCTGAACGAATTTCTCCGAAAGCCAAGCAAAAAATATCACGCCCTTTGACGCGTTATTAAGGATTCAGTGAGATTTGATTTCTCCCTGAGAACAATGCAGTCGAAAAGCGCAAGTAGACACGAGGAACCCGTAAATGTGATCAGACATGCGTTCCTCCAACGATGAACGATGATTCCCCGCATAATACGATGTTTTTTAGTTCTTTTTCATCTCATTATCCTACTGATCTCTGCGGACACGAGCAAATTTCCCTCCATCAGTGACGAGAATTTGGGACAAGCTGGCGAATACTCGTATACACGTAGCTTCATATTTTGGTCGAAACATGCAGTTTGATGTCAAGAAATGTTACCTCACGGCTGCATGTCAGTAAACAGGTACGAACGACACACGTGAAGTTGTTAACCAGTTACTAGTGTAGAGAAATGTTAGCTTGTGCAAATTCAAAATTGCAAAATGAAAATGACCGTTATGGCGACTGCCTAAACATATTGAAATTCTGATGTACGGTACCTCCGACAAGAATCTCAGTGCCAATATCTTAATTCTGGAGATTTCTATATTTTTCCTCATTTTCCACGTTATGTACTATTTGATATGGTTACTCTAGTCCTATTGCGCCATTTCACGCCTCACGTGCGGCTACACGCATACCGGTCGAAGACGATCATCATCGAGACCAAAACACATCCAAACTGAGACACAGGTAATGTCCAGGGACTTATTTGAAGAATGAAAGCAGGTTATGCAGATATATTTCATGGTCTAAGCCGGACGAGACATGTAAGACATTTAAGACCAGATAAGACTAAGAAGTGGGATTTTCCATGCTTGTATCTATTCGTGATCGTGATGTACATGAAGTAAATTGAAATAACAAGTAAGACCAGTTGGTGTGTAGCATACAGCACGTTATAGGCATAATTTTTCAAGTTATTGTGTTGAAAGAGCTAGAAATGTCATGTATATTGGGAATTCCAATGGAGGTCAGGGCAATTTTCATGGAATATTCCATGGATGAGAATGATTAATGACTGGCTCCAAAATAGATGCAAGGTAATTGCCTATAATATAGCTAAAACTGTCTGGCAGTTCGTGTGCCACCTTTCCTTAATGTTTTTGTAATGTCACTGACATTTACACTCCGCAGGCGCCACAGGCTATCCATGAAGGTGCATAATATTGTAGATACTATCCCATTGCCCATCCATAGATACTATGGATGGGCAATCCTGTAGAAGCGCACGCCATAAACCAAGCACATTGGATGACACATATATGGCGTGTGTGGCTAAAGGAGGCATCAGCTGTTGCAAGAAACAACAACATTATGCACTGGAGCTCCAGGGTCGTAGATCACCTACTATTCGCTCTTGTTTTACACAGTAGGTTAGGTTAGGTTAGGTTAGGTTAGGTTAGGTTAGCGAATAGTAGGTGATCCATGACCCTGGAGCTGCAGTGCATAATGTTGTTGTTTCTTGCAACAGCTGACGTCTCCTTTTGCCACGCGTGCCGTATATGTGTCATCCAGTGTGCTTGGTTTATGGTGTGCGCTTCTAAAGGATTACCCTATGGATGATTGTCTTTGGTACTGATCCTATTATGTTTTAAGTTTATCAGAGAATTATTATTTATCTAACATTTTTAGTGATAAATAGATCACATTGAACTTTTTCAAGACTGGGAAAGTTAAACTTAAGCGGGTTGTGTGCCGTGAATGAGATCAGGAGCATTTGTGTAAGTCGGGCAAACTGAGCTCATCCCGCAGGTAGTGCAGCAGTGAATGTTAGTTCACTGACCTTCCTAGGTCATGCCTTTGTTGCAGGTAGCAAATGTAAAAGTTAACAAAGGGAGCGTAGAAAATTATAGACATAAGAGTAAGTGAGTGTGACATACTTCATTGGTTTGCAAGTTATTGGAATCAATATCCCAGGGTAGGATGGTTAAGGTCTTGGAGGGAGATGAACTTGTTAAAGATACACAGAATGGCTTTAGAAGAAGGGTGTTTGTATCTGACAAATCTTCTGGGTCTGTTGGTCACTTGCAACAGAGCATTTAGTAAGGGAAACCAAGTTGATGCAGCATATCTTCATTTTAGCAAGAGTTTTGGTAAGTTTCCCCACAAAAGACCTGTAATTCAGCTGAGGCACCATGGCATTTCTGGCAGCCACATAAAATAAACAGAATTGTGGCTTTCAGTGTGACAGCAGAGGGTAATGTTAAATGGCTCAAAACAAAGGTGAAAATTCTGTTTTTGTTCTTGGTGTCAGAGTATAATTTTTGTTTCAGAATACAAAATTTTGTAAAGAGCAATACTGGTTTAACTTGGCATTCTTGGAGTAAGTTAGTTATGACATCATGTAAGTGTCTTACTGAAGATGGAGTTATTTGCTTGCAGAGTTAGAACTTTGTAAGCCTGGTTCTAATGTAGCTTCTTGATGGAGGCACAACATCAAACTTTTGGAGCCTAAAATGTTTTTGGAGCACATATGTTCTGGTGTTCTTCAACACCAAAAAACAATACCTTTTCTAACCCTGGCTCAAAATCTTTATGGCAAGAGAGCCTCAATGGGGTTTTATGGGGTTCAGTTCTTGGACCTTTATTGTTTGTTGTATTTGTGAATGGATAGACAGCAAAGTTCTGAAGTGTGTAGATCATTTTAAAGTTTGGGGAAATTAGTGGCAAAATTGATCATTAACTGCTTCAGACTGGCTTAGACAGGATTGTTGGGTGGTCTGGAATATGGCAAATGAAATTCAACTTTGACAAGTGCAGGATCATGCATATAGGGAGGGAGCATAGCAGAGCATTATGTTTTAAGGATGGTCAGGAAGTAGATGTGACTGAAAGGGAAATGGATTGAGTTGTTATTGTTAACAGCTGGGAGCAGCACATCAGACTGTGAAAGCAAGAAAAACAAACACATGAAATGTTTGAAGCTTTTACAAGAAATTTAACATGTAAAAGTGCAGAAGTCATTAAGAAACTTTATTGTGCACATGTTATCAAGAGCATTGTGTTCAAGCTTGTTTTCCAACTTATGAAAAGGATTGTGCATTTTTAGAGAGGGTGTGAAAAAGGTAATTAAAATGGTCAGTGGTCTTGACAAGTTGTCCTGAGAACAGAGATTAATGAAAATGGATATGGTTTTGCTAAGGTAAAGAAAACTTTGCGCGAGATCTCATTGAAGTCTTTAATGTACAGTGACAACAACAGCAGCAGCATAGTAAGCAGACAACGTAAGATTGGGATGGACTACAACAGGACTAGATTAAAACATTTTTTTTTTAGCAACAAACTAGGAGGTCACTGGAATGAACTGCAGAACAGTAGAGGCTCACTCATTATTTTAAAAATAGGGTAGACAGGTATTACAAAGAAAAGGGGCATTGCCTTCCAGTATTCTAGGGGTATATGAAGGGGTATAGGGGTACAGAATTTGAAATGCTTCATCTGAGGTTTGTGAGTTTAACAGTTGCAACTTATTTTTTCATCCTCCTTAAATTACAAATGTAAGAACATAAACTTTCACTTTGGGAGGGAATAGTACAACCTTGAGTGATCCCTGTGGCCCATTGATGCAATGATGTTTTATGTCATGATGCATTTACATGTTGCCACAGCAAACTGAACAGGAGGAGACCAATAATGCCAAAATGTGGCTAACCATGATGTGGGACTACTGATGTGAGTGCTGCCCATAAAATGGTGTACCCATCAAGGCTTTCAGCCTCATCACTGTGTTAAATATGCAGTGATGGAGCAGCATGTCTTTAGGGTTGTATGCATCTGGTCATTGGAGCGCATTTCCACTCATATGGAGCACATGAAGATGCTTCAGATGCATAGTTAACATTATTTGGGGTTATATGGGCAGTATCACTTCAGCAATATCATGCCATGCACAAGTGTAAATGACCACCTGAACTCAGTTGCAGCATCAGAAATTAGGTTTGTCATCTTGGTACAGAGAATAAAATAAATGAATGCACACAGATTGAGAACACATGAACATGACATGCTAATACTGCAAGTGCAGTTTATAGTTGTACCATTCAACTGCACAGTACCTTATAATCATTGTTTCCTAGTTGGATATTACAGCCAAAATAGTGGTCAGTATTTCAGTCAGCAGATCATCCCTTGCAGTTATCACTGACAAGAATTTGGTTAATTAATTATTCTGAAGAATGGCAGTATTCCCACATTCCTTTGTCTGAGTATTTCTACTTGACTGTGGACTGGATGCTATGAATGTTCAGTTTGAGACTGTGATTGAATTAATGTTAGGTATGATTTTTGAAAATGATAGTTTTGATGTTTACCAATCAGTCCCAAAATTGGTGTGCCACCTAGCCTTAACCCTGTTCCTGGCAAAGGGCTGAATCTGCCCCCCCCCCTCTCAGGTTTTTTGCTTGCCAATTCCAGGGTTTTTGATGGAGTTTCACAGGTCTTGGTGGCTTTTCCTAGCCATTTTTTTACTCACCATAACAAAATTTTGTTTTTCTGTTCTGCTCAGACACGGAGTCAGGCAACGTTTTCGGGAGGCACCTCAGGCCATTTTTGGACCTGTTGAGGGTAAAAAATGGCTGCCAAAAATGGCATTTTTAAGATAGAACTTAAATCTTTATATGAATGTATAGGTAAATAGTTGGTCAATCATACAAATACAGTTTTCTTCATCTGAGGTGATGCCACAAAGTCAGGTCAAGGTCAAAAGTAAAAATTTGGTTTCATAATAATAATTTTGGACTATTTGTTTTAAATGCCAAGCCTGGAATATATATGACATAGAATGGTGCCCTGTTCTTGTGTACCAAGTTTCAGCTTGATATCAGGTCGGGTCATGGAGCTATGACCTAAAATGTCAGTGTATGTACCCTGTATAACAACAGCTGTGAAATGGAATTTTAGGAATGGAGTGAATTCAAATGATTGGCAACATTTTCAAACAATTTGAAATGTGCACAAGGTCATCCTAAGTGACTAAGGTCATTGGAGGCCATTTAAGGCCAAAAGTCGTAAGTTGATCTAAAGAACATGTGACCATAACAGTTCCCCCTTTTCATGTTCCTGGGACTACCTTTGACATTATATTCAATTATATTATTCAATTCAATTATACAAACATTGTGATATGACATGTTCTTTCTTCACCATAACATGGCTAGAAGAAGCAAAAAGGTGCTTTTAACGTTTTTGTTAATTCAGCTTTTGAAAAACTTAATTAAAAAAAGTTAATTCAGTTTTTGAAAAACCAGTCCTCCTTTTCTTGAAACCCTGTTAACGCCGGCCAACGTTCTCAAAATCTCAAATGGATGAACCAATGATAAAAGTTCCATTCATAATCACTGAATTCATGCCAACGTCATTAAAATTGTTCCATAAAAACAGAGTTATAACGAGCCCAAAAATACCCCCGTTTTGACGTTTTTGCCCCCCCCCCCATATCATCCATTTCAAAGTTTTTCAAACGTCTTTTTATAAAAATGCAGTCACGGAAAATCGATTGCTTTTTGTTGCGATGAAATCGGACGTGTAGTTCTCGAGATCTGGGTGGGGGGCGAATCCCCCTGCCGGGAATCGGCCATACCGTCTAGCCCTCCAGAAGTAGGAGTAGTAGCTTATTTTACGGCTTCAGAACAAGAAGCCAAAGTGGCTGAAATCCAATTGTGTTGTCTGGTTTAAGCGATTAGGAGGCGTAAATTAATTTAGACCTGCTAGTTTATACCAATATAAATATACCAATATAATATATATTCAGTGTGCCAACCCCGGTTAAACAAGGCATTGTTGTGCTCCGAGTCCGTGCTAGGCAGGCTTTGTTACGAGACCCCGTTCCCAGAATCCAAATGTTCCCAAATGTGGAGTAACCAGATGGTACTGAAGGAGCTTTATTGTGTCGCGCAACCCCACGACACGGTCATCCAGTGACCTGTTGACTTTGGGCTAAATACGCGTTCCCATTTTGGGACTGAACATCCGCACGTACCATGCACCATACTCTTGTCCGGTTCCTTATATCCATCAGACCTCCGCGGCGACAAAGTCCGGTCGCAGTGGCGTTCTGCTTACTCTGACGTCACTGGAGACGGAAGACTGAAGGCCGTAGGTCAGGTCACTGATGCAGGATAAAGACAGTGCCTTGTATCGTGTTCAGCGCTGCTTTGGGTGAAATCTTTTCTCAGTCACAATTCGGTTCCCCGTACACTGACTTCACGTTTTGGTCCTAAGGTTAAGGCCATGGGTCAGTGTTACTAATGCAGTGATCATGGTGTCTTTGATTTTGATTTGGTATCACTTTAGCTGTATACTAACCGTGCATTGGACCGCAGTAATGTTCGTAATATTCCACGTTGTGTTTACGACGATGTCATGAAATGCCAGCTGTGGTCCGTTGGCATAGAGAGTCTTCTTTGCGCTTTCCGATCGTCATGTGAAACGCCTGCCTGACTATTGGCCATCAGATCTGCCAGCAAAACGGTTCTGCAGAACAATGGCCCTATTGCCAGCAACCATGCAGCCAGTGGCAGCACCAGTTGGGGAAAGGGGCAGCAGGAGCAGTTTGCATCCTGCCATTGGAAAATGTAATATTATCTCGATGGCAATGCATGAAAAGGAAGGAATTGAAAATGTTGTTTTCCCATATGGCTGTGATGTCATATCACTCTGCTGGTATCATCTGACCTCTCTGTCACCTTTGACCCTGAAACCCCCCTCAAAACCCCTTCTTTCCAGCCCAGGTTAAGTGCTACTGAAACCTCTCTCTTTTTCCCCTAGCTGTGAAATGATGTAAACTGGTCGCAGGAGCTAAGTCATACACTGAAACAAATGGCTGACCATGAGTAAAATTTGGTGAATTGGCCATTACAGCCCAACAAAAATGCAATTTTTTATGTCTGTTGAAAATTCCCATCACATTTGCTTCAGTATCATGATGTTCTGTATTGGTCTCACAAAAGCTGTGTGGCAGAGCTTTGTGCACAACAGTCTGGACTTGTCGAATTTCTTCACCTGACTAAGAGCTAATATTGGGCCATATGATGTTGTTTTTGGGCGCAGGCGTTCATGTGGGCCAGTTTCATTGACCTACATCGTCAGTAAGTCCGTCCTCAGTCCCATACATTCCCAGGATACTGGACGGTTTTTTAGGACTCAAAAACGGCAGAAGGCGATCCGTGGTTTTATGTAAATTAAACATCTACTTTGTAACACTTTGTTTCCTGTACTGATGGTTTTTTTTTCTTTAAAATTTTCAGATTATTACAACTTATTGAAAATGGAAGGAGCTGAAGCAGCACCAAAGACAGAACGAGAAAGGTAAGCCCATTAGTTTTGATGGACAGCCCAGCTTGTTGAGCATCAGTCCCCGTGTCGTTGTAAGAGGGGATTGAGGAGTCGCCTCAGTACTCCGTATTTTGCCCACAGCAGTTGGCTTAGATGGAGTCGTGCTGGTTACCAAACGTCATGTTGTGTAGCGGTCTGGGCAGCATGTTAACTGTCGCTGGACGTAAGGATTTTCACGTATGTTCCCGATGAGCAGGGAGGTGCCATGCCTTGTCCATTGCACTCCTGATTGGGATGGAACGATGAAACAAAAAAAAGCGACGAGCGTGTAGCTCGGCATTTTCTGATTCTGTGGACATCTGTTTGATCCCGTGACCTCCCAGGCTGCTGCGAAAAAGAATAGTATGCGTTTGCCATCATTGCCATCATCATAGTTGCCTTGTAGCAGAAGTGTCTGCAAGCCATGCTCTTGTGGCCATTTGGTTTTGAAAGTGATCGCATGTGATCATTGCTTGCTTTTTTCTCTGGCTCAGATGATCACGGAGATGAGCAGAAATAGTTGTCATTGCTGAAGTCAGTGCCAAAAACTACCGTCATTCCAGTTTAAATGTGTTTTGTGGTCAAATAGGTCCAGTGGCCTCACTTGACCTTGGAAACGTCTTTAACCTTTAAGAGCTAGATGTATCGTCAAACATACACTGATATCTCTTACCTAATCATACACTTGAGAAAGAAGCCAAAACGTTGCTCAGATCTAGAAAATCACCTTGCAGTGCCTAGAGAATGATGCGATGACTCGGTGGCCTGATCTAAGCGGGAAATATTTATTTTGGGGAAAGATGCAGAAAGGATGTAAATTAGTTAGTCAGTTATGCAATTTTTGGGGGATCTTAACACGGGCCGTTCGTTGTCAGTCTCAGAAATACCTTATGGTTGGAGGATGGCAACTGTTCCTCGTCCGGTGAGGGTTGAACTTTCAGGTGCATAGGGCCTAGATGTTGGCGTTCGAATGCAGCAAGTTATGCTTAGCATGGGTCGTAGTCCCTTAAATTATGCAGCAGCAGTGGGCGCCGAATGACCCTGCAGTCGGTGCGCCCCTAAGCCCCAATAACCAACCAACTATGCAGCAGCAGTATGGATCAGGCTTACACATTAGAGAAGTAGGAAATCACCTTTGTGTTGCAGTCCAACGTTTTGTGGGGTAGCATTCAAATGTTTGCTACTCATGTTTTTTGGATATGCTGCCATGTTATTCTTTTATTCATGCATGTTAAAACATTATGCTACTTAAATGGAGTGGAAGCACTTGTACTGTGATGTATGTGCATTAAACCCTTGGTTGAGTAATGCGCTGAGCTTTGTATCATGTAAAAAGACACATTTATTGGGTACCAAAGGTTCTGCTTCGCCACATCTCACCAGCTGTCTGCCATTTTGAAGGTCGCCAGCCAAGCCCAGCAAGGAGGGCGCTGCCGACCAGAACGGCTCGCGCGCGCGCGACACGCGGCCGCGCCGGGACGTGCGGGAGCGGCGGCCGCGGGACGGCCGGCCGCCGCCGCCCGGCCGACCCTCGGCCGGCGACAGGTGCGTCACAGGGCGGCGCCGAGAGCCCGGCGGCCGCCGGGGCGCGCCCGCCCGTACTGGTCCCCGGGCGCCGTACAGCGGAACACGGGCGCTTCCTGGAGGGGGCGCTATCCGACAGTCGCCTGTTGGATGGCTTAGTAGGGCATAGCTGACCGCTCAAGCCGGCTTCTAGGGTTGTCGGGGTGTTACAACCTGGTGGATGGGCTCGTGCGGCGACTGGCATGTTTAGATGACCAGGACTGGCGAACAGAGCACGTGCAATTCAGGGGCTGTCGGAGGACTCAGCTGACTGCGTTGCCTGTCCCTTTCCTGTCCCTCAGAAGGAACAAGCCTGAGCGCCGGCTGTACGTGTCCAACATTCCATTCGACTTCCAGTGGCAGGAACTTAAGGACCTCTTCAGAAAGGAAGGTGAGCATCGTCTGAAAACTGGCACATGGCACGTCACTCATCCTTCTGATACCGAAACCGTGTGAGGATTGATGGAAATAGAGCAGTGAATCTTAAGGTACTTATTGCTTCTTTCTTCTTGCACATCAGTTTCATTTCATGTATTGATAATGTTGCGTTATGCATCGTATATTGGTGATTTCCTCAGTGTAAAATGTGTATTGTTTAATATTGCTGCCTTCATCACCAATGTGAATAAAGCTTCTTACGCCTCAGTTATGGCAGACGTTAAGCATCGAGTTGCACTTAATTGGTTTCTGTTGTGAAGTCTGTGTTCGGCCGCACCAAGTTTTTGTTGTGAAGGCTGAGGCCAGCTCCACCGGCTCATCTGGATTTTTCCAGGAACTGTGCTTCTTCCCCCCTCCCCTAAACTTACTGTTGGGCAAAATGGGCAAAATGGGCAAGTAAAATGGGCAGTTACGCAGCGGTGTAAACGGGAGCCTGCGTGACTTCCTCTTCGTAATGAGGATCTGTATGGATAGCTGTCCCAATGGAAGGCCTGTATTGCCAACTGTCCTAGTGGAAGGCCACGGATTCGACGAAAGATAATGCTGACCCCACCCCCTGTTTTGGCAGTCGGAGATGTAGCGTACGTGGAAATTTTTCACGACGAGAACGGGTCTTCTCGTGGATGTGGCATTATCGAGTTCGACTCATCAGAGCTCGTCGACAAGGCCCTTGAGAAAATGCACCGCTTTGAGCTTAAGGGTCGCAACATTGTCGTCAAGGAGGTGAGTGTGGCGCTTCTGGACTGCCTTGGGCGCGTGGGCAACCATATTGTTATTCAAGTTCCTATTTTAAAGCATGGTTTGCCGGACACGCCGGACGGGTATGATGTGCGTCGTCAGCTCTGCATCCTGTGGCGGTTTCGGCCCAGCCCAAGTATCCGAAGTTACTGTAAATCGTTTTCTTATGAATGGAATATCCCATAAAGTCAACTGTGCGTCATCATGTGCTCTGTTGTGCCACTTGCGTCACATTTGCGTTCCTGTGCAACAGGTCACTGTTACGAGTGCCACTCTGAACGAACCATTTCGCGGTCATGTAAAAGTGAAACGAAGAGTTTCAGTTTGCTCCCCCTGATGTGCGTGGATATGAGGGCTTAGTGCACTCCGTTTTTTTCCTGTTGTGATGCATGTGGGTGGGGGTGTGTTACATTCCGGGGTTTGTTCCCGGTGTGGTGCGTGTCGGCAGTAGTTTGGTACGCCGTCGGGTGTGTTCCTGTTGCGGTGGGTGGCTGTGCGGTGCGCCGCCGCGCGCTGCGCCGCCGGCGGGCGGCTCGTCCCTGCCCGTCCCCGTGCGGCGGCTGACTCGGTGCTCGGCAGGACTTTGGCGTGGAGCGCGACCGGTACGGCCGGATCCTGCGCGATGGCGGCCGGCCGGACGGCCCGCCGGGCCGGGAGCGGGGCCCGGAGGCGCGGCACGGCGGCCACCCGGGCGGCGGCGGCGGCTTCCACCACCGCGGCGGTCCGGACAGGGACGACCGCGACCGCAGGGGCCCGGCCGGCCCGCCCGAGGCCAAGTACGCCAACACGTACGGCCTGAACGTCAGCTTCCTGGAGAGCCTCGGCATCGACGGGCCGCTCGTCAGCCGCGTCTTCGTGGCCAACGTGAGTGTGGCCCCGACCGGCTGCTGTGATGGGGAGAGGGCCGGCCGCCCTGATGGGGAGAGGGCCGGCCGCTGTGATGGGGAGAGGGCCAGCCGCTGTGATGGGGAGAGGGCCGGCCGCCGTGATGGGGAGAGGGCCGGCCGCTGTGATGGGGAGAGGGCCGGCCGCTGTGATGGGGAGAGGGCCAGCCGCTGTGATGGGGAGAGGGCCGGCCGCCGTAATGGGGAGAGGGCCGGCCGCTGTGATGGGAAGAGGGCCGGCCGTTGTGATGGGGAGAGGGCCGGCCGCCGTAATGGGGAGAGGGCCGTCCGTCGTGGTGAGGAAAGGACACGTTTTGGGCCTTCTCTTGTTTAATATCAGGGCGGGTAGTCGGGAACATTGTCTTTGGAGTATGTATTTCGCTAGTCAGCCTGATCCAGTTCACTCCCAAATGCGGTTTTACTCGGACCATTTCTGTCTCTTCAGCTGGACTACAGTGTGGACGAACAGAAGCTGAAGGAGGTGTTCTCGCTGGCCGGAAAGGTCCTCTCTGTGGAGATTAACAAGGATCACGATGGCAACAGTAAGGGCCATGGTGTGGTGCAGTTTGATCATCCCGTGGAGGCCGTCCAAGCTATCTCCATGTTGAACAACCAGACCTACATGGATAGACGGATAAGGTAAGCAGCACCCTGGTGCTCAGGGCATTGGGCATCAGAATGGGAGCAGTTGTAACATGGATATGTACAGAACAGGCCTGCACTGGCCTTCTTATCCCCCACCCCCCTTATGGAATGCTGTGGTCTTGGTCGTAGTTGAAACGTGCATCATTTGCCTTCAGTTTAAAGGGCGATCGAAGCACCAAAGAGCTACTGGATTTCGTTATCTAATCGTCCATTGTCGGAAATGCTGCTTGAAGTGGTTTTATGTGGTCGCTGTCGTTACATTGTGCGGTTTCTTTGTCAAGTACCGAACGTCTGGTTCCCGTGGGAATCTGCGCGTGGAGCGAAAAGGAATTAAACGGACGCCCGTAGCACGGCCGTGTGTCCGCGGCACGGCCAAGTGGCCGGCCCCTGGACCTGACCAGCTGACCGTGCCGCGACTGCGTGCGGCTAAGGCAGCTTCGTGCTACCGCTGTTTGCCGGCAGCGTTCGAATGGACCGCGTGGCCGAGCGGCGGGATCGCGACCCGAAGATGTCGCTGCCGGCCGGCCTGCGCAGCATCGGCCAGGGCCTGGGCGCCAACGGCCAGGCCCTGCCGGACGTGGCCTCCAAAATACAAGGTACGTCGCCGTCTGGGAAGCTGGACGGTAGGTGCCAGTCGCGTGGTCTTTTTGTGATAGCTCGTGGTGGACGACCGTGAATGCTGAAGCGAGGCTACCGTCCGTCTTGTGGGGTCGCCGCCTGTCGTGCGGTTCTGCTGATGGGGGGGGGGGGCGGTGGCTGAGGCTGCGTGGCCTCTGCCGCACGCTGCTGCTCCTGTTTTGTGACTGCCGTTGCCGCTGTGTGACGCTGTTGCTCCCGTTACGTGACGCTTTGGCTACCGTTCGTGAGATGCTCTTGCTCTCTTTGAGGTCAGATCTGTCCGGTGTGATCAGGATCTGTGTCTGCCGCTGACGAGCCGGCGCCGCCGCCCCTGTTGCAGAGTCCGCCCCGCCGGCCGTTGGCGTGGCGGCGCAGCTGGGCGGCCTGGCGGCCAACCTGGCCGGCGCGAACGGCTCGGCAGCCCTGGGCCTGATGGGCGCCGCTCCGGCTGACACGTTCGGCGGCGGCCTCCCGGCGCTGGGCGGCGCAGGCGGCGTGGGCGGCCTGCCGGCGCTGGGCGGCGCCGGCGCGCTGCCGGCGCTGGCCGGCCTCGGCCAACTGCAGACGGCCGCGCTGGGCCAGCTGGGCGCCGGCGCCGGCGGCTACGGGGCGCTGGCCGGCCTGCAGGGCGCTGCGCTGCGCGGCGGCGACGGCCTGGCCGGACCGGCAGACATGCGTCTGGGACGCGGCGCCGTGGAGCAGGGTCTGGGCGGCCGCGGCGGACTGGAGCAGGGTCTCGGCGGCCGCGGCGGTCTGGATCAGGGTCTGGGCGGCCGTGGCGGCATGGATCAAGGTCTGGGCGGCCGTGGCGGCATGGATCAGGGCCTGGGCGGCCGCGGCGGTCTGGACCAGGGTCTGGGCGGCCGCGGTGGTCTGGATCCAGGTCTTGGCGGCCGCGGCGGTGTCGACTCCGGCCTCGGCGGCCGGGGCGGCATGGATCACGGTCTGGGCGGCCGCGGCGGCATGGACCACGGTCTGGGCGGCCGCGGCGGCATGGACGCAGGCCTGGGCGGCCGGAGCGCCTTCGACTCTGGATTCGGCGGCCGCGGCGGCCTGGACCAGGGCCTGGGCGGCCACGGCGGCATGGACTCCGGCCGGGCCAGCCGAAGCTCCTTCGGCGGCGGCTACGGTTCCTCGATGCCGTCGTCTGCCGACAGCGGCTTCAGCTCGTCGCCCAGGAATTTCTCCGACTCGATCATCGTCAGTAATGTGAGTCTCATTGCCCCCTCCGGGCATCCAGCGCGACGGGAGTATGTGCAGGCCGGCTGGCAGGGGGCCAGGTGTGCCTTTCCCGCAGACGATGCCAATTTGGTGGTCTTTGGAGACCATGTAAACACGTTTAAGCCCTTCTCCGGGTTCTCGACGTTCTGGTGTATCTGACGGCGAACGGGCGTGCGGTGACCCCAGAGTCAGCCCGCTGACGCCCGGCTCTTCCGCAGTTGGATTCGAGCTACACCTGGCAGATGCTGCGTGACAAGTTCCGCGACGTGGGCGAGGTGCGCTACGCCGACATGAAGGGTAAGGGCGTGGGCGTGGTGCGCTTCACGAGCCCTCACGAGGCGCAGCGTGCCGTCAGCCTGATGGACGGCGTCCGCTGCGACGGCCGTATGCTGGACATCCGTCTCTACTGAACGCCACCGGCCCGGCCGGCGGTGCCCGGACGTCCGCCTGTAGTGAGAGCTGTCGGCGTGACTGAGGGTGCCCGGACGTCCGCCTGTAGTGAGAGCTGTCGGCGTGACTGAGGGTGCCCGGACGTCCGCCTGTAGTGAGAGCTGTCGGCGTGACTGAGGGTGCCCGGACGTCCGCCTGTAGTGAGAGCTGTCGGCGTGACTGAGGGTGCCCGGACGGCCGCCTGTAATGGGAGCCGTCGGTCTGGTCGCGGTGTCCGGACGTCCGTCTGAACTCAGCGCGGCCGGCGGACGGTTTGGCCTCCCGGGACTGGCCGCGCCGCCCCGGGGCGGTGAGCCGTGTCCCGTTCCGGCCGGCCGCCCCCGCGGTCTCGTGGGTCAGCGCGGCGACTCGGCGCTCCGGCCGGCAGTGCACGCTGGGTAGAGCGCGAGCACTTGCCACGGTGGTGGCGGTTAGGGAGCCGTTCCGTTCCTGGTGGCAAGGCGAGGAGCCTTCCACATCTGGGATTTAATCGGCGGCCTCGTTTGTAGCGATGGGAAATTTCGTTCGCCTGGCTCCCGCTTTCTCGTAAGGAATCTGCGCCCCCTTACGGAGCTCCGAAAGGGGAAGCCGCGACCGAAGGGGTTGATTTTTTGGTGTTCTCGCACTAAGTTGCTGTCTTCGTGAAGCACACTCATCTTTTACGGAAATATACCATTCGTCATCAATAGTTTCGTCTTGCTGGATTTGTCTGCCTGGAGTGTTATAGATTGTCAAGCTTTAGTGGTTGCCAGTGGTTCCGAAAACCTTCTGAATGCTTATGCAGATCCAGATCCCACGTGATTCGTCGTTTTTCTTTCGGCAAAAGACGTCTCGTAAGATCAGAACTCCCTGTGCGTTTTTCCTGAATTCTTTTGAGAACGTCGATGCAGTGGTATGTGTGCTGATCTTAGGGAACTTTCCAAAGTTTGTTCACCTCTCGAATCATGCTGGTCCATTTGGAAACGCATTTCCACTTCGTCTGCCAATGAAAACGACAGACCAGGAGCCGCTCCGGAGTTGAATGTCCACTCTGATCGGGGTCCGAGTGGGCATTTTTTCCGATTTGTGAGGGACCCGATCGTCGATGCCACAACTTGCAATCCGTAGTCGCCAAGATCGCTTCGCTCGTCGGTCGTCCACGCTGCAGTCGGTCGGCCTCCCGGCTCTTCCGGCCCAGCTCGTCCGACCCGGCTCATCCGACCCGGTTCGTCCAGCGATGCTCGCCCGACCAGGCACGTCCAGCCTGCTTCTTCCGGCCCGCCTCGTCCTGCTCGGCTCGTCCTGCTCGGCTCGTCCGGCCCGGCCACGTCGCCCTCGTCCTCTGGTAAGCTTGGCGGCTCGTCTGGCGCGGCTTGTCCAGCCAGGCTCGTACAGCCGGGCTCGTTCCGGCACCTGTTTCGACCGTCGTATGACGGCCCTCCCTGGCTGCCGCTGCGCAGGTGCGGAGCACTGTTATACATTGAACTGTACTACGGAGTACTGTACTGTTCTGCACTATACTATGGAGTACCGTTATAAATCGGCGACGGCCTGCCGTCCCTGCGTTTCTAGTGTTGGACATCGGTGGGCTCCGTTAGACATTACGTGCTATGGGTGTGGCGTTAAGTCTACGCTGCCCTTCGTCCGTCAGCCCTGCGGTCAGTGTGACAGCGAACTCCGCTGCTCCAGCGGCTGCCGTGATCGCGTGCTAGTCCACATTTGGCCCGGTCAGAACTGGATTGACCACTTGTATGATGCCTTTCGCATGACTGCGTTTGGTGACGCTGGCGTAAGTTGAGTGATCCGCTCTGAAGTGTACACCGTGCTGGGTATTTCGTTTGGAGTGGTACATCTCTGGCTTTGTAGTTCTTTGTTCAGGGACCGTGTAGCAGAACAAAATTGCCGTACGCATGCAGCGGGCGAGAGTGGATGATCGGGCTTGCCTCCGGACTCCATGAGTTCTGCTGGACTGGACTGGACTGCCGCTGCTGACAGTAGCTTTCGTCGACATACGGCTTACGCTGTCGCCACGGTCGCTCTGACTGCTTTGGTGTCTGTTGGCAGCGCTCTCGTGCCTGTCGCCTCATACAGGTCGGAGATTACCGCCGCCAGCCGTAAGGGGACGCCATGAGTTTTCGCCTCTGTGTTTGCGCCGTTGATCCCGTGACCAGGCTGTCGTGAAGCACCTGATGATGGACGGGGGTCGTGGTCCATTGGTTGCATGGCTTTGAAGTCCCAGCTGTTGAGTGCATTTGAAGTCGCTGTATGGTCACGATGCCTTTTCGTTGCAACTCGGCGTCTGACAGTGATGCGGTTTCGTCCGTCCATCCGACGGTGCCCTTAAAGACCGTCGGGCCGTGGTCTGGTCGGTTTCGCTCCAAAGCACCCAGAAAGGTACGTACATCCCGTCGATACTGCATCTGCACTTTATTGGGCCCACGAAAGCGTGCCCCAGTCCTCAATCTCTTGTTCAGTTTTCAACTGGGAAGCTCATTTATACGGGCGGGAGCCCGAAATGTGCGGCTAGCAGGGAGATGTAGTTTATTTGGAAACGAATGTTAGAGCAAAAAGCTCTGCATGAACCTGACGTAGAGCAGGCGACTGGTGCTGTGTTTATCGTTGCCCAAGCATTGCTGAGAACCTAAAAAATGATCCTGTCTAGAATTCACAATGAATTTCGCTTTTAGTATGGACTTATTGAAAGAGTTGGTCTGCCTTGCCTTGGACTGCCTTGCCGTCCAGTCGTCTTCGAGCGGTTTTGTCGAATATGCGAAGTTGCCATGCCAGTGTAGCCATGCCCAGTTGCATCCAGCTTCAAGACGAGCGTCAAACAGGGAGGCGTTTGATGAACTGGAGTAAAAGCCGTCCCTTTCGTCTTCCTGCACCTGGGCTCAGAGTATCACCCGACGGTCGGGAAAGAGTAGTTCGAATGCCTTCAGGCACTTATGATGGTTGGCTTTGCACCCTAAAGATCGTTGTGTTCATGGCGGTGGCCTCACAGGCCTGTCTTGGCTTCACTGAGCGTCTAGCGCCATTGCATGAGTTGCTCGCCAGTGTATGGTCAGTGAGCTGTTCGGCCGTCCAACCCGTGCCGCCGACCGTGGCCCGTCGCTGGGCTGACACGTGCTGCTGCTGGCAGGAGGACGCTCGACGGTCGGCGCCGCCCCGGCCGACAGGACCGCCGGCCGCTCAGAGTCCCGCCGCCCGGCCAGGTACGAGCTCCGGACACCGCCTGCCGCCGCCGCCCCGCGAGACTGTGCCCGGACCCTGGCTCCCGAGCGACGCTCGGAGCGGGACGGGCGACGCGGCGCCGGCCGCTGGTGCGCCCGTAGGACTCAGATGCGCCCTCAGAACTGCGCGCTGGTCTCGCGTCAGTCGAATGCCGAGCACTGCCCGATCCTAGCTTCGCACGGACCACTCGCGAATAGACCTCCCTGCGGTGGGCTGAAAGGGGGCTGTGGCCGTCGACTTGTATCGGAGAGCGGTGCTGCCGTCTGTCGTGTTTTCAGCGTCTGACCGACGATTTCCGACTTTCCAGGTGGGCGGTCTGCACGTCCCCGTGTTTGCCGGTTTTATGATCTTGATTCGACGCTCAGACAGTTACTACGTGATAGCCACGTGATAGCCGCGTGATAAGTGCTTTCACCGGCGGTGTCATGATAGGCACTAGGCGACCGGCCGTCACATCGATCTCATGGGTTTTTCAGTCGGGGGATAGTTTTCGCTTTTACTGCAGGATTGCTGCTGGAACCGTGGTCGATATGTCTGCTTAGTGTAAGTTTACTTGGTGCTTGTAGCACAAACGAAGACCAACCTGCGATAGTTATGGCTGTGATTTTTGAACCCTTCGTTGCCAGCATTGTGGTGACAAAGTGTGATCGCTGGAAACCTGATGGCGTGCAAGAATATCACTTTATATTTGTACTGGCATTTTAGGCCCAACATCCGTCGTGGGGCTCGCGAAGAACAGCTGCTCTTGGTGGAGATATGCGGTTTTGCTCGTCCTCATTCATCACTTATCGGTAACCGCAGTACCATGCGGACCTTCTCCGCTTTTCAGTGGCCGCAGATGTCGCTCTGCTTTCCAGTTGTCGGCATATGTATTGGGTGCTGTCCTCCTGGACCCTTCAGCCGTGTTCAGTCATTTGACTGCGGACTGCCTACCCTACGGAGTCTGCATCGCCCACAATGCCCACCGTCGCGTGCTACAACTCTGCCGCTCCCGACATGCCACGGGACCAGTGCTGGGTGCACCGACATGTCGGCCTGTGGCGCGAGCCGACACGTAATGTCGCGGACAGTCGCCAGTCGGTAGTTTTCCGGCGCCCGGTAGCACCCCGCCAGTTGTTTGTTTTCTGCCACTCCTTGACACGTGCCGAGCCCAGCGTTATCGCCGACAGCCCGACCGGAGACGACCATCGGCCGGTCGGGCACGGGGCCCCGTGCCTTGCACTGCGCGGTACGCAGAAGATAAACAGTGTTGTCTCGATGCTGTGGAAAGCAACGGATCTGCATCACAGGCAAGCCTGAGTCCTGTGTGGAATCTGGCCCCAACAACTTTTTTACTGAATGATTTTCGTAACACTGGCGCGGCATCCCGAGCCTGTTGAGCCAGTGCGTGTCTCAACAGGCGGCCCACCGGACGGCCTGGAATGCCGGCCTCCTCTCGGAGACCTGCGTGAGCGTGCGGTCTCCGTCTGCTGCCCCGGTCTCGAGTTGCCGCGTTCGTGGCTGCGGCCAGTTGTGCACCTGGGAGCGACACGTGACGCTGCGCCGACCGCCGCGCGATCTCGGCCACCTGCCTGCCCCCCGATCGCACCCTCCGCCGCGGCTGCACACAGGCCCGTCTCGTGTGGCCGGCGAAATTGCATCTCGCCAGCCCCAGAAGCACATAGATTGTTTCCGGATGATCTTTGCAAGAATGTTACGTCAGCTGAATTTGAAAACTGAAGCTACGTGTCTGGGCACTGCAACCATAAGAAGTGAACCAACTGCGTACAAAGTTCGGAACAAAAATCACATTGATGACGGGGACAAGTGATTTACATGAAAAAAAACGACTGATCCACTTCAAGCCGAGCATTTTGGACACGTCGACGTAGAGCAGTCCGGTTTCCTGTACCGGACTCTCTACATGCACAGTAATTCAAAGTTAGCACCTCCTGTTTCAGCAGCACAATGCTTTAAACGCAAAAGCACTGATGAATAGAAGGGATAGGGACCCCCCACACACACCTAAGGAACGCCATGAGTGCACTGGAATGCACGCCCTGCTCTATATGGAAAACGATGCGACTGGTTCAGAAATGGGATTATAAGCAAGGTTGTCCTGAAGGAAACCGTTTTTCTGGAAACAACGCACGCGTCAATTTGCAATATATGCATATGCCAAATGCCAAACAGACCGAAGTCTCGGCCCGTGGGTTCACCCATATGCGGTCATTACGCGATCGAATCGACACCAATGAATCGATTTTGTAAGAACTACGCGCAATGACAGCACGACAGACGTGGCACCGATAACTCGTCACGGTTTTGTATTTGGTTGCCGTCACCGCTAGCGCAATTTAATTCCGAGTGATAAACCTTTCTAGACGGTCAAGCATTCGAAGCACGCCGCCGTTTGATGAAAAGCGATAATTCCCGAAAGAAATCAATGCGGAATGCGGTGCGAAGGGCAGTTCTTGAAGACTGCTGGGAAGGATCTATGCGTTGATGACACGGTATCGTAAATCGCTATCGGTCGTTCACGTCCTGCTGACTGTGGATAAACCAGACACTGGCGCTTTTGGTACAGGCCCAGCCGTTCTGACTGCGAACATGTGTGGCCATTTGACTCTGGGGGACGTTGCCGGCTATGTGTCTGTTTCAAATACCTCTTCTTGTTATACACCGGAATGAGTGCGGTCTGGGACACAAAAGTTCTAACTCAGTTGTGAACATTTCCGATGCACATTACTCACTCCAAAGGTCAAGTACGCGCCACAAGGTAAACCTGACGATCTCCCACGATATTTAAAACGTTTCTCTTTCCTAAGAGCTGCAATTTAGTTTCGTTGTCACCCCAACAGTCCAATGTCTAGTATGCCGGTTCGTGGATACAACACGGCATTTGGGAGTCAGCTGAGCCATACCGCGTGTTCCGCCCGCCTCCAGGTCTGGTGACGCGGCCGCGGCGCCTGGTTTAGGCCGCGGCCGCCCCGGACCAGGCGCCGCAGACCGTGCGCAGCTCCCCGGCGGGCCGGGCTGTTACAGTACGGAGATGGCGGAGATGGCCCGCACAACGGTACCAGCCACAGTCGCCAGTCGGGCTGGTCTACCGACGGTCCGCCCAGTACCTTTCAACTGACCACGCCACCACAGCCACCCACGCGATTAGATGATGCCAGCAGCGACCTAACCGAAACAAAACCTCACGACAAAGACATATATTTAAACTGGAACCAATAAATTAAACCCCCAACAGGCGGGAACCAACTAACGCTCTCTAAACTAGGACTGGTTGCTTGGCGAGGAGGGCCGACCTCGTATTGACTGAGCCTTCACCCAACGCGACAAACAGAGCCCAACGCGACAACACAGACCCCGCCGACCGTATCACAACAAATCGCACGCCGCCGAATGTTTCATGGCCGTGAGTAGCATGATTCGCGACCTCCCAGGCAACACCCCGTTTCTAAGCTCTACAGGCCCCGGGCGGGCGGGCCGCCGCCCTGCCGCGGCCGCCTGCCCGGACCGTCCGGCGCCGCAGCTGCGGAGCGCGCCGGTTCCCGGCCGCCGCGGGCGGGCTGAGTAGCTGCCGGCGCCGCGGGCGTCCGCAGCGGCCGTGCCGTGAGTAGGGTACACCGAGAGCAGCTGCGAGAGGGACCGGCCGGCGCCGGCGGGGCCGCCGCCCGCCGGTGGAACCCCGGCACGAGCGCGCTGGGCCCGGCCGACAGAGATCAGGCGCGGCCTTTGTCCCCACACACCCACACACGCACTCAGAGGCGCACGCGCAGAGAGGTGAGAGAGGCCGCCCGCCCGCTGTCGGCGGGCGAGCGGCCCGTCCGGCGCCCAGCTGACACGCGGCCGCCTCCCGGGCGGCAGGCTGGACAGCCGGCGCGGCGCTACTCCATTATCTGCCCGCGGCTCGGGTCCATCTGGTTGCGATAGCGATACGCCAGCATGAAGCCGATAATCTGAAACGGCGAAACCACGGCAAAAACTCAGTCGACACGGCATTTCATATACAGTTACGGTGCCGATGCACAGAACAGTATGCACCCTTAAAAATTCATACGACATATGTTTTTACAGTTCCAGAATAAATTCCACGAAACGTTTTTTTTCAAAAACATAGGCTGAAGGTGGGACGGCTATCCGCGAATTTTCATCAACTTTTAAAACACAAACGTGGGGATTACTTCCCCCCCCCGAAAAAAATTTGACGCCGACACCAGATCCCAAAAACCAACCAAAAAATCTTGAACCGAACTGCGTGCGTCCTTTTTCTTTGCTGAAACGTGCGGTCTGTGGCCCAGGCTGGGCGGCGGCTGGCTCTGACGCCGCAGACAGGCCCCCAGGGGCCACGTTCGGAGCCGGCCCACAGCCGCGCTGCGGTGCCCGCCGTCGGCGGAAGAGCAAACTGCACCTCGGACGCCAACGGAACAAACGAGCGACACCGGTAAGCGGGACCGAATGCGATAAGACGTGCCCCGGCCCAGTCCGAACCCTGATGCAACGGTGAAGTCCGAGGGGCACGAACTTGACGAGAACCGATCAAGGCGTCACACAGACGAGCCCCACATCACCGAGCGGCAAACCGCGCCCACGTCACGGCTGTACAGTCCACTGCGCATACCGTACCACAGCCGACACGTCACACGCCATATCGTGCCACATCACGCATCACACGTCATGCTACTGTCGGCGGCGGACAGACGGAGGGAATACAAGGCTTTCCCTATGATTCGGGTCCGTTTTCTAAACTACTAAACACTGATGGAACGTCGCAAACTGTCATTTCCGTTATGCGCCGACTTCTACAAAAGGTTTGGACAAAATCGCAACACAAATAAGGGAGTTTCCCGCAGACACTGCTGGAATAACTCATGACGACTTGGCACCCTGGACAGAAGCCACGCAGACACCGCGTCTTTTATTCAGCCCCAGACTCCGCCCACCACCAGAGACAGACCGACTGCGCGTCAAGTTACTCCCATCCATGCTGTCGAATCGGAAGTGTGGCGCATTATGCCACGCGCGTTACAAAAAGCGCCTGGCATGAAGCCATTCAGCCACAGCAGCAGCAGCTGACTGTGGAACGGCGATTCACGCAGTCGGGTCACGAACAAACAGGACTGTAAGGTAATGCAGCCTCTGCCGCGCCGACAGTCAGCGGCCAGAACGCTTCCTGTCCGTATCACTAATACACTGTGTGTTTCACTCCGCGCCAATATAACGAGGCGCAATCGCTGACCAGGCGCGTATCAAGGATAACGAGAAATTGGGGCGAGGTTATCAAACGGGGAGACCTTGAAACCGGCGCTGTCGGTGAAATTGACTTTTCCGGAAATACGCCATAAATACGACGAAACAGGGACGCACCACTGGGGTCCCCATCCCGGTCCACGCATATCGACAGGTTGGTTACCAGGACCATCCGATATGATGCGCTTGATCTGAATTTTTCCCACATAAGTCCCTCTTCGAATGCGATGACGTCCACGTCCACTCTCCGGCTGGGGCGCACCACGCAGAGAAATTTACGCATTGAATGTTTGTTTTTAATGAGCATAACGCACCTAATTATGGTTTCTTTCATATACTATGCATTTACCATTCATGACATTCATTCCAAAGAGGGAGGCCCGGCCGAGGCACCCTTCCCTTCCCAGTAACCAAATGGGTCGGTCGTCACGTGTGTCGGCCCAGCCGCTAGCGGTGAACCATGGTGTGACGTCATCGGAGGGTGCAGAGCCTCCAACAGCGGGATCGTCAGAAGCATTACTTTTTTAATGCCAACTTTTGTGTCCTTAGTTTGAGAACGAGTCTGGCCGAACCTTTTCTAAAACTCGGCGCGTAAGCTGAAATGGCTACATGCAAAGCCTAATCTACGTGAAACTGTAATTCTTACGCTATCCCGGGAACACTGGAAACGCCGGGTTTGAAAACGGTATCAAACGTTATCATATCATGGCACGCCGCGAAACACCACAATAACCGCCCATCACACCGTCACATTATACGTCATACCACATCACGGAATATCAATGGCGCGTCAATCACAAGTCACACCATAACACATCATCAGTAAGCACCGTGACAACATCCAATACGCATAACTGTCACATCACAACACACCAAACACACCAGCCACAAACCTTCTTCCATCACCAACCGCACACGCCCGAATTAAAGGGCTTGCATGGTCACACACCCGCATCAGAGGGCACAACCGCACACCGCATCCGCAAACAGAAGTCGTCAATAAATTATGTAACGCTGGGGGCTGTCGGGGGCGGGGCAATCGGTCCATGCGTGACAAGGACAAAGCGTTACACTGGGAAGGGTGATGGTTTGACAACTCCTGTTACGTTACGCTGCCACGTCAAAGCAGAGGCCTGCAGCCCAAAACGAGCGAAAACAGTCCTCTAGCAAATTCCGTAACTCTAGCTTCTGTTTATCGACTCTGGTGCGCACTTAACTAAATGAAACGCCATTCAAAATGCCAAGACAGATATGCAGTCGGAGGGACAGGAAGAGCGTGTTGGCCGGGAGTGACGTAATTTCAGTTTGGCTGGCGGTTACAGAATGCTACAAGGGGGAGGGGAAGGGGGTGGAAAACGCCGAAAATGCGTTGCGCAATTTATGGACAGCCCCACACCACAAACCTGAAATTACATGACAACATCCCAACACACCGGAAACCCAAAAAACCAGACACCAGAAAGCATACAAGGAAATCACACACGCGCACACCACAGAACAGAACAGACACCAAGGGAAGGCCTGACAGACAGATCGTTGCAATTTCTCAGAATATAGCTCTGAGCCAAGCAAATTCTGTCAGCAAATCCCACTAACAAACAGAATTACTAATGCGTCAAAGTTTTTCCCGCTATACCATGTATTTCCGTTCCATAAATAAAAGCTCCTGTCTGTGTTTTCTCGTCGCTACAAAGGCGTTTTATGCCGACGCACTTGCACTTTATGACAATATCCGAACAATGTAAAAGGCGTGTTAAGTTTTTGCACTGGAAACAAAATGCGGCGTCATTTGAAGGACAGCCTATCAACAGCGTTAAATGAAGAGCTGACAAGCTATGATGTAGACGAACTAACCAATATCCGGCCAAAGTCAACAATAATCAAGAGGCGGAACTTGGATGACTGATGACGTTCAGTATTCCACGTTTCCAATGTCCATGGATATGAAGTCAAAGGTAAACGCACAGAACGTATGATGAATATGCGGCACAAAGCTTAAAAGGAAATGGTGGCGGCTATAAACTTGGAGCCTTTTCGTCAAGCACACGTGCCCTTAATATTTAATTAATATTACGTAGATATATCATTCCACAAAATCAGCATTTTCGCCAACGTAAATGTTAAATAGAAAACTACATAAAATGATGTCGTAAAGCTAACATCAACTGAAAACCTACATATCATTCCTGTTAGGGGCGGCAGCATGCAGACCTGATGCCCTGAGGCTTTACGCAAAATCTGCGGCATCCAAATTTCCGTCGGACACTCCGGCAGGCAGCCTGCGGCAGCCTCGACTTTCGAACAGCTACGTCCATGTTTGCGCATGGCATGTAACAGAAACGTCTGAACGCGGAGTCACTTCTACAGCCGAGCCACCCGAGCC
Source organism: Capitulum mitella (assembly GCA_030062745.1). Taxonomy (NCBI): domain Eukaryota; kingdom Metazoa; phylum Arthropoda; class Thecostraca; order Pollicipedomorpha; family Pollicipedidae; genus Capitulum; species Capitulum mitella. The sequence goes on along the minus strand of CP099839.1, from coordinate 2,547,658 downwards.
GAAGAACCTGGTTGACGCCGGCGGCCAACCATGCCAACCCCAGAGAAGCAGCCAGCACAGCACCACAGCACGCTCAAAGCCCGCAGCCCAGTCCGCGTCTGGCTAGCCAGAACTAATCTACCGACGACGCAGCCGTCGTAACACCTCTAGCAGGCAGCGCAATCGGGACACGGAGCGACAGAACGAGCGAAGCGCGTACGCGCGCGCGCTGGCACGCGCAAACACACATCCACACACCACCATACCTGGGCAAAGGCCAGACGGTCCACCTAAAGGAACGCATTAGGGTTGCCGCGAGGATCTTTTTGGTTACGGTAGCGGACCGTCAGCCACACGCCGAAAAACTGCGAACCCAGACGAGACGGCGCCGAGTCAGTGCGCGCCGGGCGCCGCGGTCAGTGGGCGATTCACGTCACACGGGCGGTGCACTGGTCGCGCCATGCAGCAAAGCTCGGGTGGCGGCGGGCGCGCAGGCGTGACGCCTGTGGCGGACACAAGTCAGGCCGGTCGGAGACGTGTGATCACCCCCGGCCCGGCAGCTCCCGCATCAGTTTCTTCACAAAGGGCCAGCAACAGGGCCAGGCCGATACGGACCATTCCGACGCGGCCGAGCTCCCCCTCCTCCCCACCCCCCGGCAGTGGTCTGAGTGGGCGGGTGATCGATGGCCAGACACACTGAGCCCCGACGTGATGTGATCTGATGATTTAATGCCGGCCTTAAATGTTGGCCGAGGAACGGCCCACACTGAAGACATATTTACCTGTTTTTATAGCAGCAAGATTTCCTCGTTTCCGACAGAATATGTTTGCATTACATAAGAAGTTCTGCATCACTGTCTGATACACTAAAAAAGTTTGCAATAAAGGAAAGGAAAGGGTATTGTTTTAGAGCTACCCACCACCCGATCACAACGCCAGGATTGACAGAAACATAGGATATGACCTCATTTCCTTATCAACAAACAAAATAACTTGATGAGGAATGTACCAGAACGCCGCACTACAGAAGACATGTACCGAAAACTGATGACAATGCTCCCTTAAAGCACACCCCCAACAGGTATTCTTTTCATCGGAGGACATGATCTCTGGGCATCTATGGGCAGAGGTCATATGCAGTTGATGAAAGACTCATACTTCTCTGAACAACAGTTTATCCTTTACAGTCTTGAGCCTACAGGCAGGTTCTGCGGTCGGCGGAGGTGGGGGGGGGGAGGGGTGCGAAACGTGCGTGGAGCGGCGCCAGAACCCGCCCAGAATCTCTCCGGCGGTGGGGGCGGGCTCACCTCAGTGAAGCTGAAGAAGAGCCCGATGCCGCCGCTGACGCGGAGGCCCGAGTTGATGGCGTCCTTCAGCTTCTCGAAACACGTAGGGCATGAACCGCACGGATCGTTGCCCATGCAGCACGGCCCGTTCGAGTTGGGGCAGCATACCTGGTCCACCACGGCGAGGTCAGGACAATGAACAGGCAGGCCGTCCCATGGCAGGGCTCTCCGCGACGGAGCACACAGGCATGGGAACACATGGTGACAGAGTGACATGCACCAGGATCCTCCTTGGAATTTCAAACTTCACAACCATGGAATTTTGGGACCACATACAGATAAGCAATATATCTTCTGTGATAAAAACTTGGCTACCTGAGTCCAAAATGCATAATGAAGATGGAACCCATCGTATCCCACTTAAATACTTGTCAAGAAATAATTCACATTCCTCAACAAACCTTTGGACAAGATGGGTGGTGCAACTTGGGGTCAGGCAACTCAGTGTTATTCTTGCTTTTGAATCCACAACATTGGAATGTTTCCTGTGCATTTGTCTTGATGTTGTCGCCAGCCAGACTCCAGCCCTCCTCCAGCAGTGTCTCCTGCTGTTCTGGCTTGATGGCCAGGCAGGCACAGGCCACACTGAACTGGATCAGAAACAGCAGGAACAGCACCAGCATGTAGAAGAAGAGCAATACCTGGTGGTGCTTGACAGCCCCTACCAGTCCCAGCACGGCGATGAAGAGCAGCAGCACGCCACAGGCCACAATCCAGCCTACCACGCTCAAGCTGGTGATGATGCTGGCTGTCTTGCCATAGGTGGCCACCCCAATCAGCAGGAAGGCAACAACCTGTGAAAACAAGTGACAGTTGTGGAAACAGTTCTCACAGAGACATACATTTTGTGTATGCTTCCAATTCACGAGCTTGTGTGTTTAAATGCACTGGCAATTACCCCTCTATTCCTTATACTTCACTCTTTGTGACCTTTACCCTTATGCTTTTAAACTGGGCCCTTACTTTCAGCATGGAGAGAGTACCACTGAAATTTTCTTTACACATATATATGCACATATACATATATACACACACAGACACACACACACACACACACACACACATATATATATATATATATATATATATATATATATATATATATATATATACATATATCAGTATTCTCTCTTTCCCATGGACAGGAATTTACAATTCCCATTTAAGAGGGGTTGTTATGTATCTGACCAATCAAATACCTCATCAATGTCTGCTTGCAGTAGGACATGTCTCTTTAAGATGCAAAAATTCCAAAACTAGTGATGAATTTATTAATATGGCAATGCACTTCCTCTATTATGTCTGAGTGGTGACCACTGATAACTGTCACCTGCTGGCAGTTGGAAAAGAAAGCTTTGATCCTGCAGAAGAAATTGCAATCTAAACTGTAGCTCCCAACTCTGCAAGCCAGCAAATATGTCTCACCATATTAAAGACTTTTGGACAGTTCACATCAACTACATTTACCAACCTGCCCTTATCCAGTACTCCAGGACTTCCCAAATTCAGGAACAAGGTGCAATATAGTGCTCAAGTCTAAAACTATATCAGTGACCACAAAACAGGTTGCTTTTTTATGAGAAAACTGACACCAGGTTAAGTGATCAGTAGCTCCTAAAGCTTTCCTGATCTACTTCTTAAAACTAGTCACCTATGTTTAGTTTCCAAAGCCAGGCTAATGACTGAGTATGCACAGTCCTCTTTAAAAGCACTGCCACAGAACTGGAGAAACAAGCAACAATTTTTTTCCAGACACAGGAGGGGTGACCCATCCACACCACCAGAACCAGTGACAAACTAGCTGGCTTTAACACAGACTCTTGACTCTTTGGGATCAGTCATGATTCCTGGGTATACCAGTCTGGGCCACTGTGTCTGGTTGGTTGGTTATTGGGGCTGCAGGGTCATTCGGCGCCCACCACTGTGTCTGTGGTATTCACCAGTATCAATGGACCACCTAATGCAAATCAAATTTCTTTTTGTTACCTTGCTGGCTTGGCGGCTCTCAAACAGCCCTTTTTCATTCTCATGGTCTTAAGCCACAACTTGATGCAAAGGACTGAGTTTGTACTACAAGTCTCCAGATCATCTGTTTTTCTTTTATTTTAAGGTACTCCTAAATGCTGAGATGCACAATTACAGGCACACTGCAAACTATGCAAGTGTGCACCAGCATCTTACACTATTCCAGGGATTCATCATCATTCACTGATGCACTGCAACCCTCTGCACTTTTCCAGCTATCCAGTTAGCTGTTATCCCTTACATATTCCAGCAAGGTGTGCACCAAAACATGCCAAACCTGCTGTTTGCACCTTGAAAGCTGAAGTGGGTAATCCTTTAGAAGCACATGCCATAAACCAAGCACACTGGATGACACATATATGGCGCGTGTGGCAAAAGGAGATGTCAGCTGTTGCAAGAAACAACAACATTATGCACTGGAGCTCTGGGGTCGTGGATCACCTACTATTCGCTAACCTAACCTAACCTAACCTAACCTAACATTTTGAAAAGGGAAGGCATTCCAGAATGCAGTAGCCAAAAGATAACCTAGTATATGCCTACTGTGTAAAACAAGAGCGAATAGTAGGTGATCTGCGACCCTGGAGCTCCAGTGCATAATGTTGTTGTTTCTTGCAACAGCTGACGTCGCCTTTTGCCAGTGTGCCGTATATGTGTCATCCAGTGTGCTTGGTTTATGGTGTGTGCTTCTAAAGGATTGCCACTGAACTGTGCATCAAATTGTCCACTTGCAATCAGAGCTGCTTTAACAAGTTGTCACAGGGATCTTGCTGGTTTGCAATGAAGGTTTGACACAGACAGGGCACAAGTGATTTCTGCACTCATTCTGCCCAAAATGAGTGCATCATGCTGAGCTGGAATTAAATCTGTTCAGCATAGCTTCACAAAGGCTCTTCCAAACAGCAAGGCATTTGCTACACACTAATCATCTAATTGCATATGGTGCCTACTAAAAGTTTATGTCCAGAAAAACAAGAGTAGCTCTGTTTTAAGAAAAGTTAGAATGAAGAGATAATATTTTAGGGTTTCATTCTGTGAGTCTTAATTGCGTGCATACTTATTACAATGGCTGTTGAATGTCACTCATCAAAGGAGGTTGAATTTCCAAACGTGATGCAGCGCACGTTAACTTACCACATATACAATGTTAAGCGCTATCAGCGCGTTCTTTGAACACGTAAACCCTCCACACATCTTGAAAATCTGTAACAATGCAAGATATCAAGTTTCGATCGAGAGCAACGCCAGAACCGTTGGCTACTGCCCCACTTCGTACACTTCCATCAAGTCAACTGGGACTGCTGATGACGAACGTGAATGGCAAATGTGGCGTGCTCTAGAGTGTCACGGTAACAATCAGTTTAGGAGTCCGTGACGTCATGACAGCGTTGTTCCTGGACGCATATGACTGCAAAATCGTTTTGTCTGGTTGTCCGGTTGTTTATTAATTTTGCAACAAAGATACTGTTAAAGGAAAGGATTTCTGCTTGGTCCCAGTGTAAATCTAGATGCGAATGGTGTAGTCTTTTAAAGACGCAAAACGTTTGACCACAAAACCCTACAGAATAGTAAAAACAAAAAGAATCCGTAGTCTTCGTCCCATGGGCCCCGCTGTTTCTTTGCATCCGCTGGGCTCACGAAGCCTCCGGTGCCCCATGTCCTTTGCGTAGTCATTCACGATTCCCACGCGATGCAGGTGTCGTCATGACAACTCGTTCTTTTTTTGACGGATATACTAGAAATTGATCAGAGCTGGTAACAAATCTAGATTCTACTGGACTATAATTGGTATCTGCCATTGGTACCAAACATACAACTAAAACACATGGTGTAGCTGCCTGTTATAAGCTTCTCATTTTCCCTGAATTGCGCTAGAGCAAAGATTTTGCGTAGGTTGTGCAGTGTGTTAAGTCCTGAAAACCGCGTAAGCAAGGCCCTAGAAGTCCGAATATGTGTTAACAGCAAGTTTGGCGTGCGCGAGCTGCCGTGGAGTTCTTCGATTCCCGTGCACAGGGTGGCATCATTTTCGAGTCGCAAGATATCAAAGGTTGAAATGGAAACAGTTGATGGCAGTGGTCCATGCACATTTTCGTTCAAAAAGGGAAAGCAGAAATTCAGGGCACGGAAACGGAAAGCTTCGAGTGCAGATGAAAGTAAGTTGCATTGCCCCACGTTGTCATGCAAATGTTATCTGGATTAGCTAGCTGGTTCTATGTAGCTCATGTCCATATTTCATGTTTTAAAGTTTAGGCAATACCAAATTAAATGCAATTCATTCATTAATGTGTTATTTATGTATATACACAGATACCTTGTTTTCATGACACCAGCAAATCCAGATTTCCCTTCAAATCCCAATTCCAGAGGTCATGGAAACACCCCTTATAGCAAACTGGATCAGATTCCTGAATCCTGATTGGAAAAGATTTCCCAAGGAAATCTGAATTTCCTGCAAATTCGAAACACATGGTAGCATTCTGCACCATGCCTTTTTTGGGGCCCTGCAAAGACAAGTCTAGCATGGGACTTGATTTGTTGTGTGTTGGTGGCTTGTTGGTGATGAATAGGTGCTACAGCATTCCCAAATTTTGTACACGATATGGCCCAGACTGCAAATGGTGGCAGGTTTTGATGAGATCTCATCAGCATGCACAGGGCAATTCATGCCAGCTCAGGTGTGTGCTGTGCTATTCCCAGGTATGCACTTAGTGGTGTTGGTGGGCACCCAGGTGTTCAGGAGTGCATGACATGCCATTACCAAAAATTGTATTTGAAAAAGAAATCATTTAATTCACTGAAGGAGAAAAAGCAGTGCACAGTACCAAGCAAACCACAAAGAAAAGAGATATGCACCATAGTTAATTTTTTTTGGAAAGCTATGTTGGCTTACACATTTACTGAGGTTGATGTTAATTAAGTGATCTTAAGATGTTTTTTGGCACAAAAAAATGAACTTCTAACCTTATAATTTTTCCCTGTTGTGAAATTTGGTGTTTGAATATGTAGCATAAGTTATAAGATATGTTTTGGAGGAAAGTCATTGAGAGATGGCAGCACGTGGAAAATTGTGCATTTGTGTACGTAGTCTGAGGTGCTTGTTGTTTTTATGACCACATTTTGCAACCCTGTAGGCCATACATGGTTGTGAAATTGTAGGTGTATTTTCTGTTAGAACTGAGTATTAGGGCATCATTAATATTTCTTTTTGCAGGCTTTATAAATCTGATTAGTCACAAGTGACCTTTGCCACTAAAATGGAGCCTGAGAAGCAAAACTGGCACTAGACTGGGCTGTAATGCAGCAGTTGAACCAAAAGGAATGGATTGTCATGGAAGCATTATGCTCTAGTTGCATGCATGTCTGGCATGTAGTAAAGTTGTCTGGGTGCATGCCAGGTGTGCATTCTCGATAATTGTGGTACATCTTGGGCATGCATGCAACATGCTTTGCAGTCTGGAACATTGTTGGAAATTTTCCTTTTGTTCTTGGTGTCTGAGTATAATTTTTATTTTGGAATACAAAGTTTTGCAAAAAGTAATGCTGGTTTAAGTTGGCATTCTTTGTGCAAGTCAGTTATAACATCATACCTGCTTCTTACTGAGTAGAGGCAAAGTCATTTGCTTGCAGAGTTGGAAATTTGGTTAACATAGTTATAATGTAGCTTTTGATGGAGGCACAAGATCAAACTTTTGGATAAAATGTTTTTGGAGCGCATATTTTCTGGTATTTTTTCAGTACCAAAAAACAGCACTTTTTTCATCCATGGTCTGGAACATGGCTATGCACAGCAACTCAAATAGCAGTCTATTATGAAATGTATTTCTTCATGTTCTGAAAAGAAATGTCACACACTCGATTTTAGGGCAAAAGTTCGTGTTGTAGAAGTTCGTCAAACAAAAACTCGTCGAACTGAAGTTCGTCGGACAAAAGTTCGCCCTGCAGAAGTTTGTCGTGTAAAAGTTCAACCAGGGCAAAGGTTCGTCTGGGACAAAAGCTCGTCGTGCAAAAATTTGTCGTGCAAGAGTTTGTTGTGAAAAGGTTCGTGTAGGGCGAAAGCTCGTCGAGGGTAAAAGTTCGTTGAGAACAAAAGTTCGTCTAGGGCAAGTTCGTCTCGCTTATAGAAAAGGTGCGCAATGCAAAAGGTTCATATGGAAAAGGTTTCTTAGGGAAAGGCTCGTAAAGGAAAAAATCGCAAGGAGAAAGGTTCGAAACCAAAGGTTAGTAACCTGAAGGTTCGTATCAGAAAAGGAGCGGACCTAAAATGGTAACGTAACCTAACCTAACCTCTTCGTTGGACCGAACCCAGTCCGATCGCACCCATTATCGGCCTGCGGCTTCGTCCTATACTGCGCCTTCTGCGCAAATCTGGAGCGACCCCTTTCCGATACGAACCTGTGTTTAAGAGCCTTTGGCTACGAACATTTTTCCTTACGAACCTTTTCCCTGGCGAACCCTTTTTTCCCACGAACCTTTCCCGTACCAGCCTTTTGCAGTTCAAACTTATTGCGTCACGAACCTTTGCCTATTGATAACAGCAACAACAACTTTGTCTATTGATAACAGCCTTTTACCATACGAACCATGTGCATACGAATATTTGGCTACGAATCTTTTCCCATACGAACCCTTGACTTACGAACCTTCTTCCGGTTACCCACTCGCCTGTGACTCGTGCAGGTCCATACGGTGCACAGTGGCTAAAGTTGGATGTGCACGAGTTTGAATGGGATCAGTTCCGGATCCGGCCATGGGCCAGAGCCTCATTCACCAGCATGATTTCTTAAGCTGTCGTCTGGCAGTTGGCAGTTTTTCTTGACTAAACATATATTGCCCTGAAGGACTTTCGTGCGAGAACCATGTAACACGGACCGACTTTTCCTGGACAAACTTTTGCCCTAGGCGAACTTCTTGTCCAGACAAACTTCTGTCCGATACGAATTTCTGCGAGACGAACTTTTGTCCCAGACAAACTCTCGTCATAAATGAACTTTTGTTGGACAAAATTTTGTCCTAGACGAACTTTTGTCCTATTCGAACTTAAGCGAGATGAACTTTTGTCCTAGACGAACTTTTATCATAGATAAACTTTGTCCATACGAACTTCCGCGGGACGAACTTTTGCCCTAGACGAACTTTTGTTCAACGAACTTTTGTCCTTACTAACTATTGCCCGACGAACTACTGTCCTACGAACTTTTGTGCAACGAATTGCGGCCCGAAAACCCACACACTCACCATAATTGGTGGCAAATCTGAGATTTCCGAAATAATTCGGACTTGGAAACCTTGAAGTAATCCAGAGTTCCTGTATATAGTCATGGAAACACCTCTTGAAATACCGGTTTCCCCAGCGAAATCCGATTTGCAATCCAGTCCTGTCATGGAAATGGGAATAGTATGTGTAAACATAATGAGTAAAGTAATCAAATGGCATGGTTTGCATGGAACATTTCACTTTGTTTTGCAGCGTGTAGCAGAATATTATTTTTGTTCATTTTTTGCATGACCTTGGGTGTTAAAATCAAGCTATGGCAGGCACGATAGTCATTGCTGAAAGGATTGAGATAACCTTGTAATGTTTTGTAGGAGAAATGCTGCATTGACATGTAAGAGCTAAAAATAATTCGTATTTCCTTTATAATTGCTTGTATTTATTTATGCCACAGCTTAGAATTACAAAAATGACTTTTCATGGTCTGAATACAATAAACTGATCTTCATTTTGACTGCTCTGGACCTTGGAAACTTAAGTGGCGAATAAACTTCACTCGTGGATACATATAGCAAGGATGATTGTTAATATTATCTCGTGGATACAATAGCAAGGATTATTGTTAATATTGTTAATATTATAGATATGGCTAAAACTGGTGTGCTGGAGCTGAAATGGCAACATTTGCAGAGGTGTCATTGGCATTTTTGAGCTATCATTCTGTTTGCATTGGATTGTAATGCTGTGAAACCTGAATAGCATGGCCAAGACTGATGCTTTTTACTTCCCGTGCTCTGACAGCATGGGCGGGGAGTCGGTATTACTGTCTCCCTCTCATGGTCTCTTGGCTTCATACAAGTGCACTTTTTACTTTTCACTGATGTGCCTGCTGAGGAGAGGGATGCCATCTTTGGATGAGTTTGACATTTCCCAAGGATGAAAAGGGTGTAAGGTATAGCTTAGAACAGGTACCTACCATCCAATGTTGACAAGATCCTATTTGAGCTTGTGGGATGTTAAATTGATAGCTGCTGGTGGTTGTATTGTTAGATAAGTCTGTTTTGAGTTAGCCGTGTCTGTTTTCAGGCAGTGATGATGAAACTCAAGTCCTCAAGGGAGGAAAGAAGACGGTTGCTGGGAATCCAATGTTCCAAACAGTAAGTTTATGAATCCTGTTAACTTGACATACTTCTTACCTTATGAAGAGACAGTGGCATGTTGCTGGTACACCTGGCTTTTTTGTTGTGCTGTGTTGCATTTTTTAAGCATCTTTACAAATGAGTTTTGTGCATGTGTATCACCAAGTTCAGAAGTTTGGGTACTGAAAGTTTTTAGATCTTAGGGCATTATTTTATCAAAATCTTTTTACTGGGTAAAACCATTTCTTTTGCTCTCAGTTAAACAAAAGGAACCCTGCCCTGCTCACTGTTCCAACAGCCCTATAATACTAGTTTTCATTGTGGATTTCCACCATGTACCACATACAGGATCATCAATCTAAAGCCCATTCCAGAAAAGCAATGTAATGTTTTTCCCAGTTTTGGTTATGACTGCAAAGAGATCAAAAAATGTGCATCATATATACATTTCTCTTACATTTCTCTCTTAACATTGGCATATGCACCATTGCCACACCAATGCCACACAAAGATTGCCCGTTATTTTTCATTTGTTCTTATTTTTCATTGTGTTCTCATGAACTTTAGCTTATTTTTCATTTGCTCTTATTTTTCATTTTGTTCCCATGAGCTTTAGGTCAACAGAATAAACTTATAACATTGACTATCACATTGAGAAAATGAATGAGGCAAGGGCTCAGAAGAGGTTACAAGCATTTGGGAGTTTTTTTTTTTCTCACTGTGACCCAAGATCAGGCAACCAGGAGTGTGCTCTCCTCCGCCCAACTGTGCACAGAACCATTCGCCTACACCAAAGTACATGTCATTGCACTCCATGCTAATAAATGGAAACAGACATAAATAAGGATTATGGATGGAGTGCAAGGTTATGTTGATCAATGTTGACCAATCTACACCAAAGTAGAGTGCTTGCTCTCCATGCCCAAAATTCTGCATGGAGTGCAAGTTTGTTGATCCCCAGTCTGCAGAGTGCTGCTGATATCTGCATGCTGTTAAGACAGGTTGGAGTCTCCCCAATGCTGGATCAGGGGCGAAAATTCAGTTCTTGTTCTTGGTGTGAGAGCATAATTCTTGATTTGGAGTACAAAATTTTGCAAACGGTAAGATTGATTTATGTTGGCATTCTTGGTGAGAGTCAGTTATGACATCATATCTGCTTCTTACTCAATGGAGACAGAGTCGTTGATTTGCAGAGTTAGTAATTTGCCAACATAGTTATAATGAAGCGATGTGATGGAGGCACAAGATCAAAGTCCTGGAGTATAAAATGTTTTTGGAGCACACATTTTCTGGTGTTCTTCAAGACCAAAAGCAACAACTTTTCCAATCTTTTGCTGGATATTTGTGGGAAATATTCATAATCTGTGCATCCGCCTCCTAGTGCCAAATACCGGCGGGCTGACATTGTCGCGTGCCCTGCATGTGCCACGTGTCAGGCTGACTAGCCCACTCCTGCTCGCTTTTCCCGTACAGAGCTGCTCTTGCTTGGAATGGTGAAACAGGCATGATATGGGGCCTTTTGCATGAGTACTATGGCCTCTGCACCTGGACCATCCTGTTTTTATTCCACTTGCCCAGACTTTGGTTTTAATTCTGTGACTGACTGACTGCCTTTTTATGGATTTATGTGCTGACCAGTGAGGGATTGGAGAGTTGGTTTTCATTTGTGGTGTCAGAGCATAATTTGTTTTGGAGAACAAAATTTTACAAAGAGTAATGCTGGTCAGGGTTATAATGCAGCTTTTCAATGGAAGCACAGGATCAAACATTGGGAGTATAATTTTTTAGGGACACATATTATTGCAGTGTTCTTTAACACCAGAATATAGAGGCTTTTCCAACTCTGGACCAGTGGCATTAAACACACCTTGTTGATGCCTCTTCATAGGCAAATACTGAATGCTGGAAATTTGGCCATGGGTCAGCTGGCGGTCTGTCGAAACAGGAAAATGTTGACCACTTCAGTCAGTAACATTTTTGTTTTGTTTTGTTTGGTTTGTGTTGTTTTATCTTTGCTTTTATGAACTTTTCCTGCATTGCCATTCCTAAATGGGTAAAAACTTGGGTAGGTGCTTTTTTTTTGCTTAGGCCTGGGCTTGGATGTGCATTTATTGTGTTTGTGTGGTATAGACAAAGGATGGCTTTTTTGCACAGTCCTGTTTGACATTTGAAGTTAATATTAGAAGCAACAGTTTCATTTTCAAATCGTCCACTTTTGTGTGGGTTTTCTTTGTTTTGGAAGAGACCTTTTACTGAACATGGGCACACCTCATCCTTATGGAATCTGTCTGATATGGATTTGTATGTGGTGTGCACGGCTGGTATGGATGGTCTTGCATATTGTTTTGTTATTGTTTTCTTTTGACTGCACTTGAAGACTGTTACTAGGGTGGGCAAGTTGGCATTTACATTACAAGTATATTGTGCTAAATTACATGTCACATGTTTGGTGGAAAATGTTTTGCATCACACTGATGTGTTATCATTTCTTTGTTTTACAGTCAAAATCAGCAAAGGCATCAAGTATACCCAAAGCTCAGGCTGGCGATGCCAGTTCCAGTGATGAAGACAAAGTGGGAGTGTCTTACAGGTCCGTTCAGAGTTGCATTCGGGAATAAAAGTCGACTTGAAATGAGTGACAAATGAAGTCAGAATTATTAATCTTTGTTGGAGCTTGTCAGTGATGGTACATCGTTTACCACCATGTGTGTTTTTTTTGCGTGATTCAAATGTTAGCACATGTAGGGGCTTGCATTTTGTATTTGCGTGAGATTCACCTGATCACATAAGATGTGAATGCATTCAGTGATTGTTGTTTTAAAGGTATCATGGTAGGTACACATGGAATGTGTTGTTTTGTGAGCAGGTCGCCGTATTTTTGCGACCAGGGGGAGAGTTTGTGTGCTTCTGGAGGGACATGTGCCTCTCCAGTGTTTGATTTGCTGCCCCCCCCCCCCGGACAGATTTTCCTCCCCATTGTTCATGGCCAGAATGAAACTGGATAAATCCCAGACTGAGAGAACAAGCACCAGAGCAGGAGCTTGGGGCCCCTGATGTGAAACTCGTCTCTTAAGCAACTTATTGTCTAGCCGGAATGGTAAAAACACCTTGTTTGGCAGTAAGTCTGCTAAGGTCCAAAAGCAAAACAATATGGCATGTGCCGTGCTGATATGTGATGCTTTGCAACACTGGTTATGAACGCTGACAAAAGGTTGAAACAGAATATGTTATCTACGTTATTTTGTGTAAAAGAGAAGTTCTTTTCTATCCAAGTCTCCATGTGCACTGGGTAAGGAAATTAATTGAAATTTTGACCGGTGTGGAATTTCGGCCGTGTTGTGGGTGTTATACCGCCGGTCCGCTGTCGTACCGAAGTTGGGTGGCTCCTGTCATCGTGGTGAGCACCTAGGTGATAGAGGGGCGATAGGATCGTTCATGCATGGCACAGCTACTTGTATTACGAGGTAGGGGCACACTGGGATTTGTCCAGGCAACGGAAGTAAGGTTTTACGTAGGAAATGTATATTAGCTCTGTCCTGTGTACCAGACATGTGCCTGGATCCCGATGGAGTTCAGGTTATCCCATGGTGTATTCAACCCCTCGTTAACCTGGACAGGTCATGGGGTCATCTCGGAAAGATCGTGTTGTTCCGGAGCAAAGCGGTGCCCAGGTGACGTAACATTTACCCCAAACAGCTTAGAATCCGACGCAAAAAGAAGGCAACCGGCATCCCATCGGTATCCTGGCACATATCTGCCGCGTACCCTCCCTGTTGTACTGATATTACTGTCTGGCCGCCACGAACTGTTTTGCACATAAATGAAAGTGGCAAGTCTTGATCAGAAGTATGCATGCGTCAGAGACTATACGACTTTGTCTGACTCCTGGAATTCCCGGCATTGGCACCCGTGACGCGTGAAACGCAGAGCGTTGCGATAGGAGAGTGGAGCTCGAGGAGGACGAAAGGTGGGGAGGACAGCTGAGAGGTGGAAATAATTGGATATAGGGCGGAACTTGCGCGCTTTTTTGGGGGGGAGGGAAAAAGGGCAGAAGATAGCCGCTCGCCAACGGTTGATTTCGCCGCAACTCCACGGCAGATTTTTCCTCAGTGTCCATGGGTAAAGGGGTGATAGATGAAAGCGCTTGGTTCATCCCCGCCCCTCCCAATCCCTGTTTTTGGACCCAAAATTTTTATTAATGCCAAGAAAAATAGTTGACCTCAAAATATAGTGGCCTTAATCCAGACAGGTTCCCATCATTGGGGTCTGGGGCATTTTGTAGTCTCGACTTTGTGCATCCCGCGTCTCCCTCCTCCCCTCACCCGGACACACAATACAAAACAAAAAGTTACACCTCTGTTAGTGGCACCAGAGCGAGGCCAGGCTGGCAGGTCCGCCCCTCCGAACGGTGCCGCGCTGACAGATGAGGGCCTCCGGCCGGCGCCGCTCCGACAGGTCAGGGCGCCGCTTCCGACAGGTCAGGGCGCCGCTTCCGACAGGTCAGGGCGCCGCTTCCGACAGGTCAGGGCGCCGCTTCCGACAGGTCAGGGCGCCGCTCCGACAGGTCAGGGCGCCGCTTCCGACAGGTCAGGGCGCCGCTTCCGACAGGTCAGGGCGCCGCTCCGACAGGTCAGGGCGCCGCTCCGACAGGTCAGGGCGCCGCTTCCGACAGAGATATCCAGGCGGCGACGCCTTCCGGTAGCGCCCTGGCCCTCCGTCAGATCATCGTGATGTGTGGCGGCTGTCGGATCGTCCGTCATACTGTTTGCGTGTTGCCTTTGCTGGTTTTTGCGCTGTTTTGCGCTGTTTTTGCGTTTTTGCGTTGCGTTGCGTTGTCAAATTGCGCTGTTTGCCGTTGCTGGTTGAGTTTTATCGGCCGTTTCCTGACAGGTCTAAGCGGCTGGTGACGCGGGAGGGTCCCCAAGACATGGGGGCCACAGCCACGTTGGAGATCGACACAGAACGTGACAAGGACGACCAGGCTATCTTCGAGCGTGCTCTGGCAGTTAACAAGGTGAGTGGGAGGGAGGCACGAGCTGCCAGCCCCCAGTCCTCGAGCCCCCAGTCCCGCAACTCTGACGTCCTTTATTGAACTTCCATCAGGTTGCCCTGGTTACCGGTAGTGAGCAGCCAGCAGCCTGCCTTGGTTACCTGTGTTGAGCAGTCAGCATCCTGCTCTGGTTCCTTGTAGTGAGCAGGCAGCAGCTTGTTCTGGTTCCGGTATTGAGCAGTCAGATGCCTGCTCTGCTTCTCTATATTGAGTAAGCAGCAACCTGTTCTTGTTGTCGATATTCAGCTCCAAGCAGCGTCCTCTTGTTTCTTTTATTGAACAGTAAGCAGCCTGTTCTGTTTCCTTAAGTTGAGCAGCCAACAGCCTGCACTGATTCCGTTTCTTGAGCAACCAGCAGCCTGCTCTGGTTCCGTTTATTCAGCAACTGGCTGCCAGCTCCGTTCCCGTTCATTGATCAGCCTGCATTGCCAGGAAGCCCGACTGACTGGTCGCTCGCCATCAGCTGACGTTCGCCTCACCACCAGGAGCTGGAGGGCAAGGCCGACGACAAGGTGTACCGAGGCCGGGCCAACTACGCCCAGTACATCTCGAAGCGGGACACGCCGCAGGGCAATGCCAGCAGCGGCGGCGTGCGACACGGGCCGATTCGCGCCCCCTCCAACATCCGCTCGACCGTGCGCTGGGACTATGCGCCGGACCTCTGCAAGGACTTCAAGGAGACGGGCTTCTGCGGGTTTGGAGGTGCGCGCGCCCGTCTTGTGTGATGAGCTTGGTCTCGTGGGTCCGATTGTCTGGGTTTGACCCGCAGCTGTGCTGCCTTCCCGTATTTTGATAGTAATCATCGTTATTTGTTACATAGATCGCTTTTGCTTCCCCTGTAAGAAGAGGAAAAAGCAGAAATACGTAACCAGGCGACTGTTCTGTGCTGACTCACGCCGCGTGCTCTAGGCCATAGTGGCGGGTGTTACCGAGACTGCCATGCATTCATTAGGCAGCTACGATTGTAGAAGTTTTCTGTTTTCCTTCCTTCCCAGACCGAAACTGGTTTTCAAATGGTTTTCTTCAGACGGTGTTGTATTGTTGGGCTTGAGCTGCGAAAGTCTTTTGGAGGGTTTGCATTATGTTGTAGGCCAATGGCAAAGCTATTTTAGCGCCCAGACATGATGTTAAATTCAGGCGCATAGACAGCCGAATGAAAGTTTTTGCCACGCGGAGCTCCAATTGATGTTGTAAACACCCTTAGTTCATGGTTACGGAATGTTGTACAAAGGTTCTCTATTTCAGATTCGTGCATATTCATGCATGATCGCACGGACTACAAATTTGGATGGCAGTTGGAACGTGAGATGGATAATCAGACATACGGCTCCTGCGATGGAGAAAACTTCGAGATCAGTGACGACGAAGACAACCTTCCATTTCGCTGTTTCATTTGCCGCGAGTCATTCAAGAATCCTGTCGTGACGAAGTAAGTAAAGTATGGTTCTGGGTTATGACTTGCAAGTCAAACATTGGATGATCTTGATTTGCATTTGAATCTCAGGCACAACTAGTCTTTTTCTAAAAGACTAGTTGTCTTTTTCTAAGAGACTTTCGCGCAGTTGTGGTCGCACCCCCCCCCCTCCCCCCCCTGTCGGCAGAGGTTCCTCGTGTGACCAGAACAGTGCGTGTCGTGGACTCGCCATCTAAGAAGCCCATAGCTTTGTGATTTTCAGCATATGCACCATTTCATATCCCTTACATATGCATCACCCTCACTCTGTGCGTCATATGTCGTTAGATAGCACCTGAACAGAGACACGGTTTCAGTTGCGGTCCATGCAGCATCGAAACGTCTGTTCATGTGGAGTGCGTAATGCGTTTTGTCGCGTTTGTCTGCCCTCAGATGCAAGCACTACTTCTGCGAGGGCTGCGCACTAAACGAGTACAAAAAGTCGAAACGCTGCTTTGTGTGTGGTACTCAGACTCACGGCGTGTTCAACGTCGCCAAAGAGCTCGTCGAGAAACTCAAGGGGTCTGACTCGAGAGGGAAAAACGACAGCGATAGTGACGGAGAGGACACGTGACCGGTGGATAATACTGAGCTGCGAGAACGACAGTGATAATGGTCGAGAGGCCGTGAGACCGGTGGATAAGCCTGGAGATTGAATGGCAATGCTAGTGGCCCATCTAAGAAGCCTATGACTTTGTGATGCCCAGCATGTGCGTCATTTGATATCTCCCACGTATGCGTTTGCCCTCACTCTGTGCGTTAGATGTTGCTAGATAACACGTGGCGTGTGACCGGCGACCGGTAGCCGGTGGAGGTGTGACCTGACCGGTGGATGATACTGGGAGGAACGCACGGCAGTGATGTTGCCGAGAAGACGTGTGACCGGTCGATAATGTGGGGGGAGAAAGAGGGGGCAGTGATCGTGGGCAAGACGATTTGTAACCAGCTTGTGCGAGCCCAGGCAGTGATTTGACCGTGGTGT
Source organism: Capitulum mitella (assembly GCA_030062745.1). NCBI lineage: Eukaryota > Metazoa > Arthropoda > Thecostraca > Pollicipedomorpha > Pollicipedidae > Capitulum > Capitulum mitella. Next base: position 2,530,472 of record CP099839.1, on the reverse strand, counting down.
GCGCCGAGCATTGGCTGTAGCAGTGGTTGTTGCAAAGGGTTTTGATATTCGCGTGCTCATCGTACAGAATTATTCGTGTCAAGCATGCTGAGGCTGGAATTGACAATAGATTCTTATCGTGAACACGTCATTTCATTCTCACCAATTCACTGGAAATACTTTTGTGTAGATTGCATTGTGCTGAGACATGCAACTAGTGTGCGCTATGGCGGAAGATGTTACCTCAACTTTAATAAGGTTGTTAGTTGTTCTGGAATGCTGAGGCGGATGCTGCTCCAAAGTTTCAAGTACATTTTCCGACTGTTAGACATGATTGTGTGTTCGTAATTACGCATGGCCATCCCAGTAAACACTCACCCAACCCTTTGCATCCAAGAAACGATTTTTTCGGCATCAAGCAAGACTCATTGGTAAAACGAATGAGGTTAATACTTATTGTGTTGTATCTTGTAATGAATTCTTGTATATTCAGAGAAAACTTCGTACCAGGAAGAGGATACGTCCGCTATGTTGTCATGTGAAAAACATATGTGCATTTTGTCAGCCAACCATATGTAAAATACATGGATTAGTACCATGCACTTGGTGTGTAATTTGGAGGCGGCGTAGTGTAGTTGTTACTGTGTTCACCTTGTTACCGAAAGGTCATTGGTTCGAGTCCAGGTAACAGCGACATTTCGCCGTCCCGTCGGAAAACCGGTGTGAGAGGTCGCGACGCGAAATGACCCTGGCAGTCGAGAGTGCTGTTCAATAACCCAAAAATCGCGTAATTTTATGGGGCTTCGATTCTGCTTGGAGTGCCTATGTTGTCTGTCCGGCAAAGCTATCCTGGTACAAGGAGAAATATCAGTGATGTGTCCAAATCATACCGAAACTGCGTCAAATGGATATGCCTCGGCGGAATCCTGCATTGCCGCCGGACCGCATCGTTTACGCTTTTGGACATCACGAACTCTGGGACATGAAAGTTTGATATCGTAAACGGGGGTCACGAAGACACCTAAAGATCTCACAAAGTTCAGTATGACGCAGAATAAAGTGTCCTAATGAATTAAGCCATTAGAAATCTCGCTCATGGACGGAAACAGAGTTAAGTGGTGTACTTCCCTTTTTGAATATACTCGGCTACTAAATGCTCTGTCGACGTCACTGAATATGTCACGGTCGGCTGTCGGAGAATCTGGGTGTCGTCGAGCAAAGCTTATTGAGTAACCTTGGACAAAGCGGCCTTGAGAGATGGAGGACGACAGAGCAGAGCTATGCGCATTAAGAGCACACTGCCGATGGAGTAGATCTTCCAAGGAGCTGGAAGAATTCTAAGCGTACCCAATGTGTTCTTTTATCTGAAGTCAGGCCTAACAGGTAAATACTAGGTCAGGATACTGTATTTTAGTTCCGTATCAGACGAACCTTAATAAATGTTGGGTAGAGTAAACGCAGGGATGTTGAAAATCAAGAAAATCGGCACCCTGTCAGTAATGGCTTTCTTGCTTGGAAATGAAAATGGCTGGGCAGATGTGCAAGTGCTGACAACTTCATGGAACCGTGAACTGCTACATACTGTGGGTCATTTTAGTGCCAAATACTTCTGAACAAATGGTTGTAAAAAGGTGAAACATTGATTTTGCATATACAAACCCATGATATGGATGTCCATCATGCCTTTGAAATATGGCATTGGTATCATGTTTAGCAGGTCTGGGTCTTGGTCAGGAAGATAACCTTCTTTGTAAAGGAAGCACATTATTAACTTGATGGCTCTGATGAGTACTAAGGCATGGTGACATTGACTGCAGGTCAACCACAAGACATAGCCATGCATGTCCACTTGTAATTGTCTGTTTGAGCTGGTTTGATATACAGGAGAGAAAATGGCAATACTGGGTAACCACCTCATGAGGGTGCTTTTGTTTTGCTCAAAAGTACTACATTGGAAAGAGAATCTTCTGATTAGTGAATGGTAACTGACACAGGTACAGGGGACTCCCATAGTGCCTTATGAGATTGGGGATCCACAACAGTGCCTCAGATCCACCAGCTGCCTCTGACACATCATTGGTTAAGGGGGCATAGGCATCATTTTTGTTCCTTACTGTGGGGTATGTGGGGTGCTCACCTATGCTCTGAAAATGAAGGGCAGAAATTCTGTATAAAAGACACAGTGTAGGATACTAGAGGTTGCAGGCAGGCCAATGAAGGATGCAGTTGAGGTGTGCTGTGTCCAAGAAGGGTTAGTTTGCATGAAGTGCAGTATCAGGTTATATGTAAATAGGGACTGGCACTAGTTGGGGCTTATGGTAATTGTTTTTTACACTATATATTGCTCTTACTTTACATCATTAAGGTCTTTGCATGGCTAAGAAAACTTCAAACAAGGTATTCCATCAGATATGTAGTGCCATAAGTGGTTGAAGTTGTCATTACCTGCTCAATGTTGTAAACAAACTGCTATTTTTAAATGGTGCGCAAGTGGTCCGGGCCATACAGGGGTGGTTGCATGGTACTGCTATATGTTTCTTCAGCAAGTTTTCTTCAGTTGCTGCTTGAGATATGTTCTAGTGCTAAGTGATCATTTGTGATGTATTAATTAATTCCTGTAGGAAATTTTCATGATTTGTAGGCCAAAGGTGTAGCCCCCAACATACTATAAACAAAATGGAAATTCTGCGTCTCGTAGCAAAGTAACAGAATGTGGTGGCTGGTCACATGTTGTTTCTGGGAACTCTTCAGGCTGTGTTGGCAAAGTGTATTTACATGTATTGTAGCCTGATAATTTTAATCACTATCAGGCCATTGTATTTGTGAGTCAGAGTATTGTATTTGCTATTTTACTCCATTAACCCTTGCTGTGCCAGCCTCTGGATCCACCTTTGTTGGCCTGGGGTTTGTGAGAACTCCCAAGATCTTGAGAGCTGTCAACTTGCATAGAAAAAGTAAAAACACTGTTGGAAAGGCCTTTGGGTAACTATAAGTAAACTCACAGATTTAGTCTGTTGAGGCCACTAGAGCTCATCTGATGTCAGATCACCTGTTAACATTTTTGTCAGAACACTGCCAATTATGATTTTGCTTATGCAGCTCCAAAGATGTTGGACATTGACAGGTTTCACTTACTTTTTTGGTGCAGTAAAGAGTACCTGAGGTCATATTTGGCCATTTCATACAAAATGAAAAGTGAGAGGAAAATGCCATCATTTTTTGAAGGCAGGCATTTGATTTTCTCTCATTACAAAAGGTTATTAAGGATGCATGTGAAGTCTGAAACCTTTGTATTAAGGTCAAACAAGGTCAACCTAGGTCAAGGTTTTGACCCTTGGTGTCTATCATATCATCTGCAGTATACAGTATACTTCAACAGCAGCTCATCCAATATCCCCTGTACATCATGAGACCTATGTCCTAAATTTTTTCCAGCATGTAAGCCTCACAGACACTGGGCAGCATGCATGGATGCAATGTAAAAGTGCAACATTTGATGGAGAGTTCTTTTTACAGTGGCCAGGGTTTTTATTTAAACAACCAAAAATAATAGGATTGGGGGAGTACAAACTTAACCCACCAGAAACAGGGGAGGGAACTTCCAGTGCCTTTTTTAAGTCTGTTGTGCACATACTGACAAAGGTTTGGAAACAAACTTATCTGAGGTCACATCTTAATAATTCATAAAGATGGCCATGTTTTGCAATTCAGCATGCATTTGTACTTTGCTGCCGAGTTATCTGCTTTTACAGTCTGTTGTGACTGTTGCTTTTACAGTGTATGGTGACTAATGCCTTCACAGTGCATGGTGACTGTGGCATGCATTGCATATCAGCATGACCTGAGAGTTCAATATTGAGCTCGTCTGACCTCAATCTAGGCCATCCTAGGCAAATATGTATGTTTCATTTTCCAGGTCCAGTGAGAAGGCAATGCAGAAAAGGAACTGAATAAGCTGATTTCTAGTTAAAACAGAATAGATTATCAAATTTTCTTGCAGCATATTGCACATGCAACTTATATGGCAGTTTCCTGCAATAATGAAGTATTTTTTCATAGTTAAGTCTTGGTGGATTTTTGCATTTCAGCTTAGTGAGGAAACTGTTGGCATCTCTTTGGCATTCTGAATGACTGGTGTGTAGATATCAGTCTTTGCAGTTTCTGTGGATATGTGCAACATTAAAAAAAAAAAACAACTTGTAGGGTCACCCAGAGACGTCAAATGGAGGTCACTAGCATGCTCGTGGAGGTTCTGAGTTTCAGATGACAAAATGTGGTGTTGATGCATGTGCACAATAATTGGGATGATCTCAATTTTTTTGTGCTCAAGGCTCTGTGAAAGTGTCTTTTTAGAATCTCCATGTCAAGTTGGTCCAGGAAGCATGTATTGCATGACACATTATAATGGCAGTCAAATTTGACCTGACCTGTGACCTTGACCTTTTATGACCTTGGGTTAAGTGGCACTAAGCATTCGAGATTAAGCCACCAGGAGCATATGGCCTCACCAGTCTAGGTCTGCTTGTCATTGTGATTAGGTGCCCTTGGAGAATATGGTCACTTGTTGGTGTTTGACCTGACCTGTGATGTCTCAGTAACTCAGAAGTAAAAAAAAATGTACAGTCACAGGACCGCAAGACTCGGTGCTGTCGATTGAAGTTTGAATCAGCCGAATCGGACAATTGGTTCTTGAGATACGTGGGGGGGAGGCTTGCATTAAATGTTAGCAAAATCCTCCATCAGAGCCAGGTTAGCAGAAAGTAAGCATGGGTATGGCTCGTATCATCCATGGCCATACAAAGTGTGTATGGATTGGAAACAGGCAGTATTATCAAAACATTGAATGAGAACAGTGGGGGCCAAGTGAGATTATGCCATTCTTAGAAGGTAAGTGCTTGCCATTAGGGCTTCTAAAGCACAAAAGGCCACTGGTAAACATTCAGAGACTATGAAAAGATGGATTACATTGGGCCCTGGATCTTAGAATTAGGTATAAAACGTGACCTGACCCCAGGTCATGGGCAGAAAGGTATACATGCATGTTCAAAAAGAAGTGAGAAACACCAGATAGTATGTTCAGGCTCATAGTTACAGAACTCGACCCACAGTCTCTTTTGATAGCTTAAAAAAGCTGAAAGTGTTTACTTAGGGTCACTGAGCTTGACATTTCCAGAAAATTGTGGTAGGAAATTGTTACACCTGTTGTGTTTTTTTCATTGTAGCAAGTTTCAGACCATCAGTACATGCAATAAAAAGTGGCACTAAAGACTTTTTGAACATTGTCTTACTTGCCATCAGGTCAGTGACCTGATGGGACTTGAAGTGGAAAAATTGTCAAAATGTGTAAAATGGATGTACAAAAAGGCACCTGAAGTTTTGTGTCCCTGCAAATCGTACTGTGTATTGTACATCAATATATGTTCATATTTATATCTTACCATACATACTGTTATTTGCATATTGTATTATTTTCATATACATGTATATATATATATATACATATATGTATGTGTGTGTGTGTGTAATAGAGTATACTGTACATCCATATCATTGTATATAAATCTAAACTCCCAGTACAGCATTTTGATCATGTAAACATATCATCCAAGATGAGGATTCAACTTTCAGCTTGTTAGTTAAGTGGTACAAAATATATAACAAACCCATTTTCTCTGAGACTTTTGCATCCAATTTTGCAACCAACATCTATGGGAAATTTTGCATGAGCATTGTGCCACCCAGTGTGGAGCTATTTGCCATTGCTTCATCACCACCAGCTTTTCAGTATCAGTATACTACTGGTGACAACTGAGAAGCTGATCTGTATTCATTTTCCTGAGTTGGTTTGGTGCGTGATAAATAAAATTGTGTTTTCTCTCCACAGAATGAACTAGCTCAGGTAAAGAACATTGAGGGACTTTGCCTGCAGTGCCTTCTGGAAGATTCGCTCACAAGATCACAATGGAACTGGCTACCCAGTATGCTTTCTTTTTTGTGGCTGGTACGTATATTTCTGCATTTTGTGGATAACTGACCACATGCTGCATCATTGGAGTCAAAAGTAGTTTATTTACACGTGTGCCTGATTTTAGCCTTTGTGTAATTGAGTGTCAGTTGGTTGGTTATTGGGGCTTAGGGGCGCACCGACTGCAGGGTCATTCGGCGCCCATAGTTGAGTGTCAATGACCCAGCTGTCATGGTATCCCAAGACTCAGATAACCAGCCAACCAACTTTTTGCGATCATTGCAGCCGCTGCTGTTTATAGTTGAGGGATATGCAGTATGGTGTTCCCTTCCAGCCAGTGAATGGGAGACACTAAGATCTGGTAGTCACAAGACTGCTTGCTCCACCATATGTTGCACAGTTCATTTTGCGTGGACAGTGCCATGTGGCCAATATCCACCATTTCACATTTGAGCTGCGGGGCTGAGAAGCAGTCTGACAACGTCTCGTCTGTTTGACAGGCTTGTTGAGCTGGTCGCCAGGCGGCGCCGTCTCCGGCGCCTTGCTCTGCGCCTACCGCGGACAGACGGGCGTCGCCGCCTACTACAACCAGTTCGAGGAGGAGAACGGAGCTCAGCTGGGCCAGATTGAGGCCAATGGCAAGCACATGCGCTGCCATTTGGACACGAGCTTCTGCTTCTCGCTGTGGCATGACGTGGCGGACGGCGACAGTAGTCGGCAGGAGTTCATTGTCCAGGGTCAGTGGCCCGGTGTGGCGGGCGCGGGTCGCGGGGTACTGTTCTCGTGCATGGTGGGGAGTGGTGTTGCTTTTTGGTGTTGAAGGCCACCAGAAGGTGTACTCCAAAAACACTACACTCAAAAAGTTTGTATCGTCATCAGAAAGCTGCATATTAACCATGCAGACAGATTTTTAACTCTGCAAGCAGATGACAGTCTCTATTCAGAAAGAAGCAACTATGACGGTGTTCCTGCTTTCAGTAGGCATGACATCATAGCTGCCTGACTTACAAGAACGCCAACTTTAAACTAGTGTTACTCGTTGTAAATTGTTGTATTCCAAAAGAAGAATTATACTCTGACACCAAGAACAAAAATCGAATTTACAATATTGATTTCATGTCTAGTCCGTGGAACCGTCCGGTTGTTCCTTAGGCCCATCCACCTTCAGTCTGTTCCATCATCTTTCTTTTTATACATTCATCGCCAAAGATGGTTGGCAAAGCTGTGAGAACTTTTAAGCTTAGTGTTAGAAAAGGAGCATGCGGGTTTTACGACCATGGCAAGTCAAATTGCAACGGGCATATGACAGCTGTCCCATTTTGGTGTCACTACGCGCAGAGTTGAGTGGCGGCGTACGCCGCCAGCCGTGTCGATGGAGGTCAAGGCAAACTCGCCCGTCACACACGCCACATTCGCAGCACATTAAAACCGTCAGACGGTTGAAATGGACGGCACGCAGTACTTGTGATTTCTCCCTTGAATTTCACGTTTTTACGACTTCACTTTTGTGGCTTCATTTTCCACCGGAAACTCAAGGAAGAAAGCAGATGCATGTATAGGGAAGCCAACGTTTTCAAAGGCCTGTTGGCTGCAACATGGACGGTGATGTTGATACATCCGTGTGTTCTTTCTGCCGTGATGGGCTGAAATTTGAAGAAAGAACATGTATGGCAGTTCATGTCAAGACTTCGCGTATATCGCTGGTCGAAGACGAGGCACAAACGCGTCTGACGGTGGCGCCGGGGTATTCTGCAGGAGGTGCTATTCGCGCCCTACGTTTGTTCATTCGGCAAACCCCACGTTCTGCCAGTCTCTGTGACCCAAACCTACTGTACAGCGATGTGTGCGCCGCTGTTTTCTTTGTTCGTTTTCTTTCATTGTGCCCATTTTTATCGCTGCGTTTTTTCTTAAGTTCTCGAGACGTCGAGCGTATGTTAGGACCCCGGCGTCACACGTGGCGTGCGGCCTGCTGTCGATCCGATGAGGAGTTTGAGCGACAGCGTCTGGTGCTGCGTCCTCTCCAGGCTGCATGAACAGCGAGCAGATGGAGGCGCAGTGCTACCAGGAGGAGTGCGTCAAGCGGAACAGGGCTGAGAACGCCAACAGCACCAGGTTCTGCTGCTGCCGCCATCGCCTCTGCAACGCCAACGTCAGCTACGTGCCTCCGCCGGCGACGTCGGCGGCGCCGGAAACGCAGCCTGTGGACGGTGAGCTGCCCGGCCGGGCCCTGGCGCCTCAGAACCGGCAACCGCCACCGACCCCTGCACGTAAGGTCGGTCCTCCTCGAGACGGGTGGCCGACCGTGATCGGTATCTCACGTGATAGAGCGCTGGTCTCGCCGTCCTGGCAAGACGGGCTCGAGTCGCCCGGCGTTCGATATTTGGCCCGCGGGTCAGCTGGCAGCTGGCCAAAATAGGCTCGAGCTGACGACCACGCGGCCGTGTCGCACCCTTCGTGTCACGTTTAACTTTCGGCCCAAAATCAGCCGTTATCTGGAATTGTTCGATCGGGTATAGAGTTCGGAGTCTGTGCAGCAAGCTAGGCTTATCGCGGGCTCCGATTCCGAACACCACCCCAGCAGCCATTCGGATCAAATTTACAAAAGTCTTCCGGAAAGGAAAGAGAGGAAGAGAGGGGATGTTTTTTTGGAAAATTGGTCCCGGTAATATCTTTTCATTTGCAGCGCTGATGCATTTTATGTTGCGATCGTCGCATTGGGGTCGCCTGAAATATTCCCACGCAGTATGCTCGTTAAATTGCTTCTAAAAAGGAGCGAGCTTCAAAGTCTGACGGCAGTGGGCGGTTCGTTATAGGCGGCGTTCGTTTCCGTGTAACAGTCGGCTCTTCCCAGCGTGTGCTTTAGCTCGGTGGAGCCGCAGTTGTCCTGTCCGACAAGTTTCGTGGTTCAGGTCAATGAACGCAAACGTATGTCTGAGCCAGACGGCTATCTGTGCCCGGGAGGGTTTCAGTGACGCATAGTTTGTGATTAAGTGTCCATTGTTCCACAGCCATATGTCGCAGCCCCAGGCTCTGCACGTTACCTGAAATATGGCCGAAAAAAGTGGCATGGTCGTTCAAAATTGATCTAGGCATGCAAGTGCTTTGTTTTTATGTAAAATCGAATTTGCTTTCGTATGCTAGGATTCCTGAATATGAAAGGATGGCAATTGTAGCGTCTCCTTATTGTTTTTGTACGCCTTTGACTGCATAGGTAAGGTAGAGATCGGTCATTGTTTTACAAAGGTAAACGCATTGCCACCTTTGAAAACGGGAAGAGCTGTTGCGGAGGAGAGCCAGGAAGGAGGGCGACTTGTTTTCACACGGTTGCGCCTGCCCCCGGCCGACGTTGCCGGCCGTCCCGCTGTGCGACCGTCGCCCTGCCCTGTGCCGCCAGAGATGGACACGCCCCGGACGGTGATGGTGGTGTGCGTGACGCTGGCGTGCGCGCTGCTGGTGGCCGCGGCCGTGCTGTGCGGCTGCCGCGGCTGGTACCGGCGGCCGCCGCCGCCGCCGCCGGCCGCCGCCGAGCCGGCCCCGTTCACGCCCACCGTCGACCTGGCCGAGCTGAAGCTGGTGGACGCCATCGGTGAGCGGCCGACGCCGGCGGCGGCTCCCCCGGCTCCGGCGGGCGCCGCCCAGGCCGGCGGGACTCACAGGCCCCGGCAGCTGTTGGCGGGTCTTGTGATTGTCTGCGTAACCGCCGGTGCACGCAGTCGGTAACCTGTGGGGAACGAACGCAATCAGTAGCTTGTGTATGTGCAGACCGCTTCGACTGTTTTTTTCTGAACGGCCACATGTATCCCCAGAAGTCCCTCCGAACGTCTGCGTGAGCCATCCCGACTCCCTCCAGACGTACGCAACTGTAGTTCCCTCACGCGTCAAGGTGTAGTCGGTAGTTACCAGACGCACGCACTCGGTCTTGTTTCTCGGGACGTATAGACGTAATCCCCAGCGGCATCGGGCGCACCGACGTCATCAGTGCCACACACGCACAGATGCATTCGGTGGCCGATCATGATTTGTAGAAGTGGCCAGGTTCCCAGTATGCGTGAAGGCGTGGTATGGCGCTCCTCCGGGCGAGTCCAGGTGGCCTGTGATACGCGAGGAGCGTCCCCACTCTCTCACGCTGGCAATGTGGCGCTGCTCCGCCGACTGGGCCGCGCACCCACCGACCCCGAGACAGCGGTGGGCGGAACTGCTCAGAAGCCATGGGCGGGTGTGCCGCGGCCTGGAAGCCCGCTCACCCGACGGTCGCCTCTCGTCCTGCCGTGGTGTCCGGCTGCCGAAGGGTCGACGCGTCGCGCTGCCCCCGCAGGTCGCGGACGCTACGGCTCGGTGCGGAAGGGCCTGCTGTACGGGGAGGAGGTGGCGGTGAAGATCTTCCCGGCCTGGTACCGGCACTACTTCATGTCGGAGCGCGACATCTACTCGCTGCCCTGGATGGAGCACCCGAGCCTGGCGCACTTCTACGGCGCCGATGAGCGGCTGAGCGAGGCCGGCGCCGAGTACCTGCTGGTGCTGTCGTACATGCCGCTGGGCACCGTGCACGACTACCTGCGCACCAACACGCTGCACTTCCAGCAGATGTGCCGGATGGCGGCCACGGCCGTCAGCGGTCTGGCGCACCTGCACACGCCCATCGACCGCCGAGGTGAGTCGACCGCCGGCGGCGACAGCGGCGAGGACGGCCCGACGGCCAGGGCGGAGTGTGTCGGTGTGTCGTTTGTTCGGGACGTGCTCTGAGTTTTACTGTGCTCTGTGTTTTACAGTTGCGATGCAGAGATGTCATTTATGTACAGATTGGAAGCTTGCTCTTATTTGTCTTGTCATGCTTTGTATTTTACAGTCGTAGTACAAAGATTGCATTAGAGCACCGGATGAAAGCTTCCTTTTCGTTAAAGCTCGATAGGCGTGATTGCCGGTATAAGCTTTCGATTATTTATGAAGTCCCATGGCCCGATCATTCGATACGCAAGCCTGTGTGCCATAAACTTCCTAGGGTAAGCGTTCAGTACAGGGATATGTATATTAGCTTCTCGGCCGGACTGTTAAGTCACCAGCGCTTACGGGCAAAAAAAGCGTGTGCCATTTCATATGAATGACGGGTCCCTTAGAATTGGTGTGATTTCTTGCGGTCGTAAAATATGGTGCGCTCGCGGTCTGATTTGAGACATTGCTCCAGGTGCCTGTGGTTATTCGCCGCGTTGTGTTCGGGGCCCGGCCCAGCCATGATAAGCTGTGACTCGGCGGGTGGTATCCATGGTAACCTGTCCCAGCGCAGGTTTTCTTAGGCCAGCCCTGACAGGCCGTGTCTCGAGAGCGGTGTCCAGGGTGTCCGCCTCTCCTGTTGGTCTGCTGAAGCCTGCTGTGACAGGCCGTGAATACCCGGGGCGATGGAGGTGTCCGCCCGTCCCTCTGCTGGTCTGCTGAAGCCGGCTGTGACAGGCCGTGAATACCCGGGGCGGTGGAGGTGTCCGTCTGTCCGTCACGCGGCTCTGTATGCCGCAGGCCTGCTGAAGCCGGCCGTGGCGCACCGGGACGTGAACAGCCGCAACCTGCTGGTGCGCGCCGACGGCTCGTGCTGCGTCTGCGACCTCGGCTTCGCCATGAAGATCAGCGGCGGCCGCTACTTCAGCAACGGCGAGGAGCAGAACGCCGAGACCACCTCGCTGACGGACGTGAGTGGCGGCCGCCGGTCGTCGGGCCCGCCGCTGTGGGCTGTGGCGCGGTGACCGGCTCCTTACGGGGAGACGTGGTAAGCACGCGCCGGGCAGAGGGCGCGGTGTTTCGCTCGGCGTCCGGCAGCTGCGCTGTCGGCGGGCAGAGGGGTGGTCGGCGGACCTCGGTTTGGTCCGGGACGCTGTTGACCGGTGTCGGGACCGGCTCTGGGGACCGACGCGGGTCACGGCTTGCACAATGTCGGCAAAAACTACTGTTCACCATGCCACTGGCATTAATCGGTTTGTACACGTGACAACCGGCCTTTACTGGCAAGAACTCGATGCCAGACAAGTCTTAGGAACAATTTTCATGTAGTCTTATAATCTGATGTAAATTATTCCATTGTTGTACGTACTGAGGATGCCACAGGTAGGTAGTGAGCTACGTGTTTGTAATGGTAGCTATTCCCTGCTCTCTGTTCATAATAGCGTAGGTAGCCCTTTGTTGCATATTGTGCGAATATGATGCGCACACATGTTCTTTGTGGTAAGAAATCAGTTTCCGCTGGTAATCTTGTCAGCTGTGACAAGGAAATTAAAACTTGATTCAGAATTAGAATACCGTTTCGAAGGCAATTTTAAAGGGGTTTTAATAGTTACTAATAGGTACTACTAATAGTTGCTACCTGGCTGGCAGTTGGTAGATCTGGATTTTGGCTGGATTCTTCTCGTAGGTTCCGTTTTAATCATTCCCACAGTCTTTAGCAGTTACTGCAGCAGTCTGTGGAAAAGGTATACCGCTACTTAGCTGATCCGTAGTAGCTTCTTTATTCATGAGGAGAAGTTATCATTCTTCCGGGCCGTGGACCAGGCTAACAGTTGCACTTGTGCCCATGAAGCATTAATGTTAACACCTGGGCTATCACGCAGCAAAATGGCATCCCGCAACACATTGGTTCATCAGATGAGGTCATAAGGTCTCGTAGCGTACGACCCAAACTAGCAGAATATGCATCTCACCAAGCGCGTGGCTATGAAAATGACAGGAATTCATAAGATGGGTTTTTGTCAGTCCTGTAAATACCACTGGTTTTCACCAGTAAAAACCGTTTTCGGGCAAAAACTGTCAGTATCTGAAATGGCACGGCCAGAATATCATAAATATGTTCGTTTTAATAGTTCATGGCCTCAGATGTTTTGAATTGTCAGACGTTTAATAGAATCGTGAGGCGATAAGGGTACGGTTTATTTACGACCGATTTCAAACCCGTCTCGAGTTCGTCTTCAGGTGGTCTAAGGGCACGGAGCGGGCAGTTCACGATAAACTATCGTTCCGTTTATCGTGAACTGTCCGCTCCGAGTCGCTGTGCCGTCTGACGACAAACCCGCGACGGGTTTGCAGCCGGCCATAAATAAAGGGTAACGCGGTCGCCTCGCGATTCTATTAAACGCCTAACGATAAACAGGTTCGTATGAGAATGGAGGCGCTGTGTTGGTACAGGCTAGCCATGCCACGATAGTGGAGTGTGGAGACGGTCTCTGGTAGGAGCGAGGAAGCACCACGAGGGAGTGCCATGCCATATAAACTGGCGAAACGGACTATTGTGTCGTTTGATTGTTTGCGCCCGTAGACAGCGGATCACTCGCCATCTTGTTCCTGAAATCTGCAAGGGAAATTAGGCTGGTTTTTGGAAGATTTCAGTTCTTGTGAAGTACACCGAAGTCATTAAATCAAATGTTTTTGTCCTGGTCAGAAGTCACCCGATCATTGCTCACTGGAAATCTGGGCCTCTGACTGGGTTTTTCTTCCAAGTATTTGTCGATATTTTTGTTTTGAGTATTGTTCTGCTGAGTTGTGTGTGGGATATGGTTTTTTGGGATGCTTTTCTTATAGAGGGATGTGGCTTGAGGCGCAGAAAGGACTCAGGACAGGGCCGAACGATGCAAGAAATAGGTTGGGCGTCCTTTATTTTCGTCGTACGTGTCTTTTGTTATCACGAAGCGTAGTGCTGGACTGTGATGGGTTGTTCCCTAGCGCTTTGCTGTATGTTTAATGACAATTCGTGCTGACATTGTTGAAACCTGTCCAGCAATAAGGAAGTTTTTGGCTCCCTTATGTATAAACTCCACATTTTATCATGAGAACCATGCTCAGGCATTTTGCCAAGTCGTGCTGTTATAATTGGAAGTGGATGTCGTGTGCCGTAACGCACCGCTGATGAGCTACACGACATCGTCGACCTATCCTGGTTATCCTTGACTTCAGAGCACCGTCCGGTGTGCCACTCAGCAAGTCCTGTTTGATTCTTAACTGGCCAGTACTGTAAGGAGCCGGTGTTCATGCTCACGCCCGGGCCTGCTGTCGATGACTGCCCTCCTGTCCGTGGCGAGTGACTCCTGGGTGTATGACGCGGCGGTGTGGCGCCAGGTGTCTGTGCACGGGCTGTAACGGTAGAAGCCGGTATGTCGGTACGTCCCCCCCGTCCCTAGTTGACCTGGCTGGTGGATGTGTGTCGGTCGTGACGTGACGCCGATCTGGTCCGTGTGTCTGCCGTGACGTGACGCCGGTCTGGTCCGTGTGTCGGTCGTGACGTGACGCCGGTCTGGCCCGTGTGCCGGTCGTGACGTGACGCCGGTCTGGTCCGTGTGTCGGTCGTGACGTGACGCCGGTCCGTGTGTCGGCCGTGACGTGACGCCGGTCTGGTCCGTGTGTCGGCCGTGACGTGACGCTGGTCCGTGTGGCGGCCGTGACGTGACGCCGGTCTGGTCCGTGTGTCGGCCGTGACGTGACGCCGGTCTGGTCCGTGTGTCGGTCGTGACGTGACGCCGGTCCCGTCCGATGTGTGCTGGCCGTGACGTGACGCCGATCTGGTCCGTGTGTCGGCCGTGACGTGACGCTGGTCCGTGTGGCGGCCGTGACGTGACGCCGGTCTGGTCCGTGTGTCGGTCGTGACGTGACGCCGGTCCGTGTGTCGGCCGTGACGTGACGCCGGTCCGTGTGCCGGTCATGACGTGACGCCGGTCCGTGTGTCGGTCGTGACGTGACGCCGGCCCGGTGCTGTCCGGCAGGTGGGCACGCTGCGCTACATGGCGCCGGAGGTGCTGGAGGGAGCCGTCAACCTGCGGGACTGCGAAACCGCCCTCAAGCAGGTGGACATGTACGCCATGGCGCTGGTGCTCTGGGAGATGGCCTCCCGCTGCGCCGACCTCTACCAGGGCCTGGACGTGCCCGAGTACCGGCTGCCGTTTGAGGCTGAGATCGGTGAGTACCGCGTCCCGGACAGAGCACCGGCCGGGGTAGAGGCCGGGGGCCAAGTTGGCGTCAGTGTTCGGGACAGTGGGCAGAGATGGGGTAGAGGCCAGGGTCAGGTCTAGGGTCGGTGCTGAAGGCAGAGGGCAGGGGTAAGGAAGCTTCAGGGTGTCAAGGCTGGTATCCGTCTTGGGAACAAAGCGTGGTCAGAATGCAACAGAGGCCGTTGCGTTTTGTGTCAGTACCCCACCTCAGCGCAACCAGTACCATACAGTTTCCTGTTTTTCCGCTAACTGGATTTGAATGCAACGTTTCTTGTTGATCGTACCGTGACTGTCAAGTCATTTCAGACATTTCACAGAGACATTGTGGGTTTTATTCGGCACATATACATTTATGTGAAGTATATTTATTCGACATATGTAATCGATAGCGGGGTTTTGATTTTTCCCACATTGTTTTTTTCCACACTCATTTTTCCACATTTTATTTTTCCACGTTCTTCCATGTATGGAGACGCGGTATTGGTATGTTGTTTGCGATTTTGTTTACGATTTTGTTGCGATTTTGTTCCAATCAGGACGCATGAGAACGAAAAGTACGGCACACAAGTAGGTATTCGTTTCTAACATGAGGAATCGTTTTTTTCTGAACCGGTGAAATGTGAAGTGGGCCCTTTGTTGGTCATGCTCCCCCGTTGATTTTCGCCGAAATGTTTGGTGTTGCATTTAAATGATAGGCTTATCGAAATCTCGTTTTCCCAAATTTCTGCTTGTTACGCCAGGTGGACAATCGGACCACGCAGTGAAAGCTCAGCGGAGTCTGAGGTCAGCGCGCGTTTTTCCCAAAAAGGGACAGCTTTGCCCCAGATGCCGAGCGAGATTGCTGGTAGCGATCTCCCTTCTGTCAAGACGTTGACATGTTTATGATATGATTGTAACATGAATGGCTATCTCTTTCGGATCCTGCTTCCGTGCTCTCCTGGAGGCCATGCGGAACAAAAACAAAGGTCATACCAAAAATCTTCTGGACGAACGTTGGCGTCTTCCCCGCGACCGTGGGGTTTTAACACGGGCTGTTGGGCGTCCTTTTCGTGGAGGTTACAGCCTGAGGAAGGTTTTCAACTCAGGTTTGGTGTCTGGAACAGTTGGTTCGACAACAGTTGGTGTCTGGAACAATTGGTTCGTAGAACCGTGTGAAAGCGGATTCCGTGTCCGTGAATGAAGTCTTTTTACGTAAATATGATCCAAACGCCTTGCTTGTGTGATGCTCTGAGGTATTTCCTTCACTGTGTAGAGTTTGTTCCTTATGCTCCACAGCGGATAGTGCAGAACCAGGTAATTGCTCATGTTGTGGCGAGTGTAACTAGCCAGTGACCAGCTGGCTATGGGGCCTAGTATGTAGCACCGAAGCTGTTCAAACCTGTGTAACCGGGACGGGAGGACCAGTACTGTCCCAGCCGAGCAACCGATCATCGTCGTGCCGGCTTAGTTCGTCTCGGCGAGAACCCAAACTGGTCACTGGAAGACGCGTGAGCCGTACTGCGAAACCGCGTCTGACACCGGCGCGTTAGTGCTGCCGCACGGCTGAGGCGCCGCCGCGCGGTCGACGGGCCACCGGCGGCCGCGCCGCCCGGCACAGTGCCTGACCGCACATCGGGGACGCCGTGCGAACACGCCGTCCGTCCTTGTCGCGGAATGCTGAGCTCATTGTTCGACGCTTGTTGCTCGAGCCGATGCTGCCGTGGCCGGCCTGCGTGGATGCAGTTCCGTGCCGGCCAGTGGTGAGAGGTGGCGTGATGCTGCATAAAACATCGGCTTTGCAGAGGCCGATGACACGAACGATAACATTGATGACAGGATTGCATGCACGGCGTTCGCCGCCCGGCGCATCTGGTGACGATGGACTGACGCCAAGCAGTCATGGGAGCGACGCATGGCTGAATCTTTCCAGTCATTACAAGCGTTGTGCAAATTTCCTGAAAAGTTGGGGTCTAGATCCCCAGCTTGTCAAGATCTCCAGCCCGAAGCCAAGCCAAAAGGCGTTGATCACGATCACACTACCGTGACAGACTTCATGGCGTGACGAGTCCAGGCAAACGGCGAGTTTGCCTCGAAAAATAGCTCAGACTGGACCTCCTCGTTGGTCACGACTTGACCGCATGCAAAACGACCGAGTAATTGAAGCATCCGGAAACCACCAACGCCGCGACTTGATACTGCAGAGGAGATGTCCGTCGTGTCTTGGTAGTGTCAGGCTAGCTTGTAAAACGCGTTACGTGGAGTTTGCCGTTTGTATGTCTGAAAATGGCACTGGTTCCAGGTGCTTTGCTTTGTGGATCATGCCACGTTTTTACGACCATGCCACAACTGAAGCGATTATGTATGTATTTCAACACACATTATGCAAGCAGGTAGACTGGGTTTGCCCGTCGGATGAGATGGAAAAGCCAGTACATGGCAGTGGGCCAGCCGTATTTCGCCGGCGGCAGGGCGCCGCGCCGGAGCTCCGAGTGGCGTACAGGGGTTAGCCTCCCGAGGCGTGTGCTGGCTCCATCGCCGCCGCCCACCCCTGCTGCGGCCGGGAGCGGCGTGCTGTCGGCCTCCGCTGGGCGCCGGCGTCGGTCATCAGTCACGGCCGTGCTGCCGGCCGCGCGGGCCCGCCGCTGTCGCCGACGTCTTGTCGCGACCCGTCGCTGTCGCCGACGGGCGCCGCGGCCTATTGATGGTCCCGGCCCGAATCGTCGCCGGAGACAGGCGGCACAATGGCCAGCCCGCGCCCCGATTTACATACGGCTTCATCTGCGCCCTGCGTGGTGCTTTAATGTATTGTTTTTCGGCGGGTCGTGTTTTGGGAACGTGTCACGGACAGTGCGCTGGCCTTGTGCGCGTGCGGGCACGTCCTGGTCGCCTAGCGACGCCGCGGACACCTGTGGTCGACGACTGCCGGTATCGATCACGTTTTCCGTGACACAGCAGACTTCCGAGTCCTTCGACCTTTGTCAACAGTTTCAAGGACATCCGTCGCAAAGAAAAAAGTATAAGGCGTATGATCCGCTGATTCATTCCAGTTCTGTGGCGCTCGAAGGCTTTCGTTTAATCGTGTATCAGTCGTCCGTAGAATAGCTGACTGTAGTCGCGGCAGGTTTATGCTAATCAAAAGATAAGTTACACCTGTCTGCATTGCTGATTTTGCTTACCTCAGAGACGTTGTAAATATTAAAACACCTTTGCAGCCCATGTCCGTCTCGTTTGTCGAGTTCTTGTCGTATGTGTCCGATTAATAACTGTATTCGTGCTGCGACCGAATGCCAAGTCTGCGAAGTTGGCGGAGACAGCACCACCCCTACCACACGTGGCAGGGGCAGCCCCGTCGTCCGTGGGCGGCGCGCGAGGTGCGTGCGCGCAGCTGACCGCTGGGACCACGGGACCGCTGCCGGCAGGCACGCACCCGACGTTCGACCAGATGCAGGTGCTGGTGGCGCGCAACCGGGCGCGGCCGCTCTTCCCGGACGTCTGGAAAGAGACGAATCCGGCGCTGCGCCAGCTGCGCGAGACCATCGAGGACAGCTGGGACCAGGACGGCGAGGCGCGACTCACGGCGCTCTGCATGCTCGAGCGCATCGCCGAGCTGCCGTTGCTCTGGGAGCGCTACAAGGGTGAGCAGGGACGCTCCTCGGCTGGGACGGGGACTCCACCGCGTTTAGAGGGCTGCAGAGGTGATACTGGGACTGAGCCTGCAGCGCAGGAGGGCTGAGACGGTGCTCGCCTGTCGTGGAAGTGCTGCACGGTTCAGGTTGTGCGGCTTTCGCCGAAGGACGACTACGAGAGTCGGACAGGGCGGCCAGGTGGTCTGTCCTATTAACGCCAGTCAACGTGAACGGATTGGCACTAACGAAATGGTGCAGCACTCTGTGCAAAGCATTCATGATAGGTGCGTCCTTGGTGCATTTTGCACTGTCATGCGAGCGTTGTGGGCATTTAACATTTCATTATAAATATCCACCTAGGAACCTAGTATATCAGAACCTAGTAGTAACCTAGTATATCAGAACCATGTGTTGCAAGATTGCCAGACGTCGTTGCCTTGAAAGTCGTGTGGATTTAATAATTTCTCTGAAAGACTATTTCATCGAATTTGAAATCTGTTATTTTTTGTCAAAATGGGAAATTCCGTCTCATTTTTACAATATGTGTCGGGCCTGTGGGCGTGTTAAGAGTTGTCGTGCGTCGTGAAATTGGGCCAAGAGGTGGTGAACGATGTGAGTGGTGCTTCGGCTCCCGAGCCGTCCGAGTGTTGGCTGACGCCGCCGTCCCCACCGCAGGCAACCTGGGCATGAACGGTCCGCTGCCGACCTTGAACCTGGTCAGCCAGCTGACCGAACCCGAGAAGGTCAAGTCGGACGTCAACGTGGCCAACGCCGACGTGCACGAGACCGACGTGTCGGAGACGACGGCCGAGACGCTGCTCACCCTTGTCGCCCGACCAGGAGATGAACCGTACGTGGTCCGCACTGGGGCAGCCGCCGGAAACACCGGGGGAAGGGGGGGGGCGCACCTGGATAGGAATGGTTTGAGGAGTCGTTGTTC
This sequence comes from Capitulum mitella, assembly GCA_030062745.1. Classification (NCBI taxonomy): domain Eukaryota; kingdom Metazoa; phylum Arthropoda; class Thecostraca; order Pollicipedomorpha; family Pollicipedidae; genus Capitulum; species Capitulum mitella. The sequence continues at coordinate 2,511,029 of CP099839.1, read as the reverse complement.
GGCCGTGACGAAGTGGTGGTGTGGCTGGAGCGTTTTGGAGGTGTACAGTCAGCTGATGAAGGCGATGACAACTGTCTTGACGGTGGGCCTAGAGATGGCTCTTGTGTATGCGTGGGGGTGAGACGCGTTAGGAGCGTTCGGCTAACGGCGAACTTCGTGCCTCTTTCGGTTTGGCTGTGTTGATTCGGTCGTTGTGGTCGTGATCGTCCATGTTCAACGTGTCCCCGGGCCGCGCTGTGTGGCCGCCGTGTTGGTAAGCGGCTGCGATCCGCCGCTGACCGCCGTCCGTGTGTCGTTGGTGACCGTGTATGCCGGCCGCTGACCGCCGTCCGTGTGTCGTTGGTGACCGTGTATGCCGGCCGCTGACCGCCGTCCGTGTGTCGGTGACCGTGTATGCCGGCCGCTGACCGCCGTCCGTGTGTCGTTGGTGACCGTGTATGCCGGCCGCTGACCGCCGTCCGTGTGTCGTTGGTGACCGTGTATGCCGGCCGCTGACCGCCGTCCGTGTGTCGTTGGTGACCGTCCGGTGTGGTGACCGTGTATGCCGGCCGCTGACCGCCGTCCGTGTGTCGTTGGTGACCGTGTATGCCGGCCGCTGACCGCCGTCCGTGTGTCGTTGGTGACCGTGTATGCCGGCCGCTGACCGCCGTCCGTGTGTCGTTGGTGACCGTGTATGCCGGCCGCTGACCGCCGTCCGTGTGTTGGTGACCGTGTATGCCGGCCGCTGACCGCCGTCCGTGTGTCGGTGACCGTGTATGCCGGCCGCTGACCGCCGTCCGTGTGTCGTCGGTGACCGTGTTTGCCGGCCGCTGACCGCCGTCCGTGTGTTGGTGACCGTGTATGCCGGCCGCTGACCGCCGTCCGTGTGTCGGTGACCGTGTATGCCGGCCGCTGACCGCCGTCCGTCCGCCGGCAGTGCGCAACTCGCAGATCTCGGGGCCGCAGTGCGCGTCGCGGATCCAGCCGCACCAGGGCCGCAACCCGTGCATCGAGCGCAACCTGGCCAGCGACGAGTCGTCCGACTACCTGGTGGACGGCAACACGCTGGTGGAGCGCGCCGCGCGCCGGCCCGACCCGGCGCCCAACGGCGTCGTGCCGCCCGAGTCGCAGGCGCTGCTCTCGCCGTCGGGCGGCGGCGCGGCGGCGCCGCTCCGCGCCACGCCCATCCCGATCGTGCAGAACGCCGTGCACGGCGGCGGCGCTGGCGGCGTCGGCGGCGGCGGCGGCGGCGGCGGCGGCGGCGGCAGCGGCGCCGCGGCGGCGAGGAGAGCGGCGACGGCGGCGGCCGTGGCGGCTGGCTGGCGCGGCTGCGCGCGGCGCTGGCCGGCCGCCGCGGCCGCGACGCGCCGTCCGTGGCGCTGCAGCCGGTGCTGCCGTCCAAGACGGTGAACGTGGACGGCGGCGGCGACGAGTGCGCCGGCGCGGCGCCCGACCGGCCGCGCTCGCTGCAGCTCGAGCCGCCGCCCGTGTAGGCGCGGCGCGGCGCGGCGGCGCTGGCCGCGGCCGCGACCGGCCGCCGCGGCCGAAGCAGCGTCCCGCGAGCGAGCCGGGCGGTGCCGGACCGCCGGGAGGCCGCGCGGCGGAGGGCGACGGATCCGACGAGAACACCGGCCCCGGAACTGATCTGCCTCAGGGATCTCCGACCTCTTGAAGGGTCAAGCCCGAGCCGGGCTTCCCTGGCAGCTCGGCCGAGCCGGCCGGCCGCCCGGCGCCGGCGGGCGCGACCGAGGCAGCAGCCCGCGACCCGGCTCGGCGGGTCACAACACGGCGCGTGCCGCGTGGGTCACGGCTTTGAACCCTGTTCTGGGATCGGACTGTGATAGCACCCGGCTGCCCTATTGCGTACTCATTTAAGGCTCATGCGCTGGCCGGCGCGGCCCTTGCAAGCAGCACAACTTGCTTATCTCGCCGTACCCTGATAAGCGCGACAGTGGGCTGTTTTTGTACAAGCGCCATTATTTTCTAAGCTATGTATTCTTAATTGGGACTGCTGTCGGCGGTAGAGGTGTTTTAAGCATCGGTCTTACGGACGTGTTATGCTTGTTTTATAGCGCTGCTGACGATCTGTGCTCGCGATTTTTAGTGGTGGCCTTTTTGCTTTACCATGGATGCGAGCCGTGAAGCCTTGGCTCGCGGAGCCGTGCCATTGTCGTGGTGCTGGCGTTGGTCGCTGTCGGAGGTAGTTTCAGCCGGCGCAGGGGCGGATCCGCGGCGAGGCTCGCCTGCGCCCGGTAGACCGTGCTCCTGTTGCTGTATTGCCAAGACGTCAATATAGGCCGCTTCAATCACTCGCCGTGTTCATCCTCGTTCGTTCGTCGATTGCTCCGCAGATTTGTCGTGACGTTGGAGACGTCAGACGTAGCTCAGCCGTCGAGGTGGTGCTGCCACTTTGTCGCGTGCAGTGTCCCCAGCGTGGCCGTGTCCCGCAAACGGCAGCACGGCGTCACGAAATCATGCCGTGAACGACCAGTGTTACTGGTCTGACCGTGAGGACGGTGACTGAGTTTGGCCGCGGAATGACATTATTGTGGCGGATTTCCATGCCTGCCAACGGGCGGGGGCACTGTTCATCGGGGTCACCTTGTGGTGGGGAGACCACGCAAGATGCTTACGTGTTTCTTCTTTCGAGCGGGGCGGCAGACCTATGAATTTCTGATTCAACGAGCGAAAAAAGACCTACTCAGTGGCCGACACGTACGTAGCGCTGTATGAAAGCTAATAACTTCTCAACCGTTTAGCACTGTATCATGCTGCTTTCGCTGGAAGATAACTCAATGCTTAGATGTCTACAAAACTTGAGCGTAATTGCTTTTTGTGCGCATAGCCAGCCCTGTGGCGATGCTTTCACGCTTTTGGCTGGAATCTGAGGCAGAGAGAAATCTTTTATATTGTCTTTCTTAACTAAAAAAAGCCGAAAGCCTATACTTCGTGCGAATTGTTCCCAAAAGATCGGTTATCCACATGTTCCACGTGACTATGTTATTTATTCACGTTGTCTTCAGTAATAGTCGCAAGGACGGACAAGACTCGTTTACACTTGCTTCCAAGTGGTGTAATTTGTGGCAGGCATTCCACTTAAAGCCGAAAGCGTTTTTTTGACAAAACCATATTTTGACGCAATTTGGGCATTCTAAGTATTCTTCATGCTGTGGAAGTGGATCACCTTGCTGGTGATCCGTACCACAGTTGCGTTAGTTACTTTCGTGGGCAACTTTGGATTCCCTATTTACAGTACAGACGAAGTTCTGGAATTTAGACGAGCGCACTGCAGCCGCCGTTTGCTTCTTCGCACAGTATCAGCAAACAGCACACCAACGCAATGACTGCTTTCCCAATGGATATATATATATATATATATATATATATATATATATATCAAAAAACAAGAATATATATATATATATGTTCTTGTTTTTTTGCATGTTTGCTTCTTTGAAGAACATCAACCAAAAGCACACTAACGCAATGACTGGTTTTAGAATGTATGCATATATATATATATATATATATATATATATATATATATATATATATATATATGGTGGAGGACCTATCTCCAGGACTCGGCTTGACACAATGTTACGTGGAGAGTGGTGGGGAAAAAGCAACTGGTGGGTGATAATGGAGTAAATGAGTTCCGATTATTGTTAACAAAGCTGATTTCAAGTGGTTAACGTCATGGGACTGGGAATGTAAGTATATCTCAAAATTTAAACATAATTTATGTTGTGGGTGCCCAAGTCGTATTGTGGTTGCCCATTTCCACTTTGTGGGTGCCGAGGCACCCACAGAATGGTAGGAAACCACATCCCTGTATGCAGTTCGCCATGAGCGATATTGCAAGCTTGTAACGCTGGAATCTAAGGATTGGAAATGGCGCAATGATGATAATCAGACGAGATGTAGAAGGCGGTCGATACAGGCGAGCGTTAGAACCCGCCCGATTCCAGAGGTCTGCCGAAGCGTCGGCCGGCATAGTCATACAAACTCGTCTGCCCCAAGGACTAATACGGCAGAACATCAGCCAGCGGTACACCAGCCCCCAGTACACCAGCCGGCTTGGAAAAGGGAAAAGGACGAACTTGTGTACGTCATAGACATCTTTCAGACTACATTTTATTTGTCGGTGTGCCTAGAATCACGGCTCATGGCGTCATAACCAGTCATGACAGAGCACGCGGTAGGTTCAGATAATGCTACAACACTGTCGTTTTGTTCCTAGTTATTAAATCTCGTATTGCAAAGAATCTTTCAAAACGTAATCCGTGTTTCAGAAGGGAGACCGGGTTTACTTCATACAAAATTTATAAAACGCGCAAATCTCTCTTGTTTGCAAATAGATGAAAAACAACTTCACGCCCAAAGGATGCCTGATCCTTCATCAGACCGTTGAGGGAAATCTTTCTCTTTCCTTGTGGAAGACGAAATGTGACACATCACTTGTATCATATTACGTCATGGCTGGGGTGGGTTATTACAGACAAAGGGATAAATTGATACAATGGCTGCTACATAAAAATTATTGCTGGTATGTAAATGAAACTGGTGCCTTAGTAAAGCTTAAAATCTCATGCACGAAGCGATACCAAAGTTGAGGTAGTTTTCTGGAACAAAGCACAGCAATGCACTTAATTAACAATGATGTTAATTAAGAGCAATGCTAAAAAGGAAATTTTTCCTCTCAAAGTTAGACATCGGGGTTTAACTTTTCCAACGAAATCCCCGAATCGCGGCATTATTTGGCGAGAACGGCTATTAACCATTTTGAAATTGATCTGGAAGTCAAACAAAGCTTCTAGTTTTTTAAGTTTCCACGCTTTCAGCGCTATTTTGCATGGGTTTAGGAGCATCCAGACAAAGTGGAGGGTCCAACATGGCTTTTTCCATAGGGCAAACGTTCAGTTTTCAAAGGGGGCATGGCCCCTACCCCCACCCGTTCCTATGCCCATGCTATTACGAGTCAAAGTTAGATACTAAGCGTTGTTCACGTAGGTCATTCCAATCGACAGCAGTGTTCTCATTACGTTAGTGGTTGTGTTGTCTTCGCATTAGACCATTGTAAGTAGGGCACGGGCAGCTTGGTGAGGACAGCGGAGAATTAGGTGTTTACTTAACCCGCCCCCGACTGGGGTGGGGCGGTTGATCGCTCCCCCCGAGGTTTTTCCGAGATTGCGAGAGAACGAACAAACGCAGCGCCACGAAACTTTGTGTACCTTGCTCATTTTTACACCTTATATCCAATTTTTGACTTCAGGTCAACTAAGGTGTCTGACCTAGGTCAGGTCAAGTTGACCTATGTATCATCAAGGTGCTGGGTTGATGCACAAACACCACATAAAGGTTTTTTTACCATATTGCTTCGTGTGGCCGAAGCGCTGCCACTGATAGCACCGCATAAGGTTTGGAATGAACGGTCGAGCTTTCACCCTAGTATCCTGCTAAAGTATCCAACGGCTACTTTAGCAGGTACGTCAAGCCGGTTAAATGTGAGAACAATGTTATTTGTGGGACAGAGAAGCCCCTCCCGTCTGATCATGATGTGACGGGAGTCCGTCGCACCAAACTCGGACAGTCCGTCTACAATTTCCTCGTCACCGACGTCTCTCAGATCATAACAGCTGATAATCCCACTGGACAAGTTTTTCGTCTTGTGGGGCTCAACAGTCATATTTAGAACGACATCTCGCGTTTCCTTGCCGTGCCGCACACTGAACACGAACGTTGTTGCTGTCATGGCTTTTTCTGCCTGTTCACTTCGGAACAAACCCGACCTGGAGAGAGCCGTCTCTGAGTTTGTCGCATCTCACGATTGGCCCGAAACGGTCGCAGCCGTTACGGCGATGGAAAGGCGACAGCGAAGCTAGAGTCTTATCTTTTCCTCGGAAAATGGCGACTCGAGGTGCACGTATTGCCGTCCCTCGGCAGGAGGCGTGGGGGGAGGGAGGCGATTGGTCCGACCCTCGCAAAGGAGGGAGATGTGGGAGCGTTGGGTTTCGTAAGGGTGTGCCACTCCCTGTACTCATTGCCTGCTGATAAAGGCGGCGCAAAGGCGTCTTGATGAAATTAGCTAGTGCACGACTCTTCACCATGGGACGTGCGACCACAAAATTGCAATCTCCTTGGACAGCATCGCCCGGGATCTTTCCAATGTTTAGCAACCTGCAGCTGGACTGGTCGGTCCTGCTACATCTCCCTGCGCAGTTCCAAGTCCAGGCCACTGGTTCCCGCCACCCGGCGGCCCTATTGATACCACGTGACCACGGCTGTCGAACACACGCACAGGTGGCCGACCAAACCTGTTTAGAAGCTCTTTTTCGCATTATGTAATACCCCAGGGCCATCTGAGCATCTCCGTGCAGGAGGGAACTGGTAGCGCCGCGGGCAGAGGAGCCCGGTCGGCAAATGACGACTCCGAGTAAAAACGAAAACTGCGCGCGGCTGCAGCGAACTAATAATGGGACGTTGTTGGCAATGCAGACGAGAGCAGCAGACACAGCTGATTTGTTGATCTGGGAGACGAACGGATGATTAGTCTACTCCTGGACCGGCTCGTTAGCTTGGCTCGCACATCTGCTGTCCAACAAGACCCCCAGTAACAAATCTCCAATAACATTTTTTTTTTGGTGCGATCATCGACAATCAGAGAAGAGCTAGCCGGTTGCAACTAATAAAGTTTAGCAACGGCAAACGTCTATTGTCTTAAAATTTTTACTGGCTGTTTTTATTCACGGGTCCCATGTATCAGATACGGGCTCACCATTGGCTCACCATTGACCACGCACCCCCGAAATTTTGGGCCGGCTATATCTCTTTGCGAGCCTTTTGTGAAATGTTATGTTAGTTTTTCCGTCCAGGGGGCCCGCATGAAGTGAGGGGGCCCACCGCTGGGCGAGGACCCCTCTCCCCCCGAAATTCTTGGCTGGCTGCGCCACTGCCCCAGTGTGTTAGGCGAGCTTCTGGCACAGAAAAGGTTCTCCTGAGACTGCCAGGGAGGCCCCTGAAGCGCCAACAAAGGCCCCTGATACGGCTAGAGGGCCTTAAGACTGCCAGATATACCCCATGTAACAGAGGAAGACCCCTGATGCAGCCATGGAGACTACCAGAGACATTCAGAGGGCCTATGATACTGCACATGGGCCCTGAAATTACCAAAAGGTCTTTTGTAACTTCCAGACGGCTCCTGAGATGGCAAAAATGTTCCCCGGAGATAACGAGACGGGCACACAAAACAACTGGGGGCCCACAGAGACGACCAGAGGGGCCCCGAAACTACTAAAACTTGAGACGTCCAGACAACTCCTGGAACGGCCGAAAGACTTGGGGTATTGCCAGAGGCAGGTCTCTCACGGCAGAGAGAGACTTCTAGAGGGCCCTTGTTACTGCCTGGGGGTTTCCTAGAAGGCGAAAATTCGCCAGGGACGGCAGTACGGAACCCGAGATGGCTTAAGTGTCCTCGAAGCTACCAGATGCAGGGACGGCGGATTCCATTTTCGGCTGGAGGGGCAAGCTCTGTCGGATCAACAGCCGACCTCATTTAGGTTACCTTCTTCCCCCATCCCCCCAAGAAAAACAACTGAACTTCGTTCTTTTTGCTATCGCCCAATTTTTCTTTAAATAAGCAAATCTTTTTTCCAGGTTTTGGCGCTAGTGCATACTTATGTTCTCCAACATACGTTGATTTTTCTGTCCAGGTCTGTTTTCATTTTTCAGGTCTTTGACTTTGGGCATCCATCTTCAAAATGGCGAATGATGCAAACTTCTGCTTGTTATGATGTTCGCGTTTACATCACGAATTCAACATTATTATGAAATACATTTGTAAACGGTTGAAAGGCAGTTTCCTCCCACAACATTAAACTATAACTGGAAGCTTAGTAACAAAGCTCTTACAGACTATCACACGAGAACGAAATCATTATCTCAAGCATTTGCCAAAGCAGCTTTGCCTGTCCCCCACACACACTTTACGTCACAATGCCAGCGCCAAATCTCTCACATAATGGATTAGGGGCGTAGCCAGGATTCCGCCCAGGGGGAGGGCAAATCGGATCAGGAGACCCTCGAAACCAATGGGAGCCCTCGCCACGGGCGGATCCAAGATTTCGCTAAGGCGAGAGAGGGAGGTGGAGGCAAATGGTCAGCGCGGGGCCCCCATTTTTTGCCCTCCAGGTTTGGAAAATGATGTAATTCTGCTTTTTGCGATATAAGGTGACCAAAAAATTCAAACGGGTCTTCTTATTTGGGAAAATTCTGCGTTTTGTTTCCGAACACAGTGCTCGAAATATGACAAAACGGCGAGATTTTAGGCGGTTCCGTCCCTCCCTTCATTTGAAATGTCGTGTCTGGATCTGGTTCAGGAGCCCGTCTGTCCCCCCCCCCCCAATCCCGTAGCCTCTGGATTTTTTTTTTTGGTTTAAGTTAGTTTAGTCTAGTTTAGTTCAGTTTAGGTCAACTTAGTTTAAGTTCCCTCTTGCAATTACAGGGCACTTTTGGTGGTCTCGGGGAGCCTGCCGTGCCAGGATCCTCTAGTGGTCTCAGGTTCCTTTTACCAATTTACGTGTCCCGCGGGACGTCTCAGGTGCTCCTTTGGAAGTTTCCCATCTAGTGGTTTCAGGGACGCTTAAACCATCTCGGATTCCTTCCTGTTGTCTCTGAGACGTTTTTGCCGTCTAAGGAGTCCCCCAGGCACTAAAAAGGGCCCTGTGTCAGCCTCTCTCTGCTGTGACAGGGGTGCCTCTCGCAACCGTCTAAGTCCTTTGGCCGTATCAGGAGCAGTCTGGACGTCTCAAGGTCTATAGTTTCAGGGACCCCTCTGGTGGTCTCAGTGGCCCCTATTGCTAGAGACTTTTAGTTAGCAGTCTCAAAGGTCCCTCTCTATCAGTCTCAGTGGACTCCCTGCGGTCCTGGATACCCCTCTTATCGTCTCTGGGAAACATTTTTGCCATCTCAGGGGTCCTCTGGCAGTTACAAAAGACCTTTTGGCAATTTCAGGGCCCCTGTGCAGTGTCATAGACCCTCTGAACGTGTCCGGTGGTCCCCATGGCTGTATCAGGGGTCTTCCTCTGTTACATGAGGTATATCTGGCAGTCTTTTAGGACCCCTCTAGCCGTGACAACCCTAGCCGTTTTGTTGGCGCTTCATGGGCCTCGCTGGCAGTCTCAGGGGGATCTTGCCCGTGCCAGGAGCCCACTTATTACATTCGGGGACCCTCTGTCCGCCCAGAACCCCCATAAAGCCCAAATACCGCTTCAGAGGCACTCTTATCGTCATTGTCTCGCAGGGGTCCTGCGACCTTTTTGGCGTTCTCAGGGGTCATCTGCGGTGTACATGCATGCATCTTGCCGTCCCAGAAACCACCTGACCTTCCCGGGGACCCCTGACAGCATCAAGAACCCCAAAGGTTTCAAAAATGCCGATGTAGCCCATTTGTGGCTCCTCTCGAGACTGAGTAGGTTATCGACGAATCCCCGTTCAATGGGCCCCTCTGGTTGGCCAGGGTCTCCTTATGCCGTGCCAGGCACCATCTAAAGTTCTTTCCGTCTCAGGTGCCTCTCTTACAATGTTAGCGGCCTCATGGACCCTTTGCCGTGTTGGGGTCCCTTGTAGTCCCAGGGGCCCTCGAAGAGTTTCAAGGACCCTTCTTTCTATCTTAGGAGCCATCTTACCGTGTCAGGGTCCCATTAACCTTCCCGGAGGCCCTCTGACTACATCAAGAACCTTCAGCTTTTCACTCACAGGGGTCCCCTAGGGACTCAGTCCTCATCTTGGCCGTCTCAGGGGCCCCATGAGCCATCTGGCGGTCTCGGGAACAGTCTGCCGTACTGGGACCCTGTTGTGGTCTCAGAGGCCCTTTGGGAGCTTCAGGGACCCTCTATGTGTCTCGGAGGTCATGTAGCCCTCCAGGAGGCCTCTCTGGCTGCATCAAGAGCATGTCAGGTTTTTATAGAGACCCCGTGAAGCTGATACGGGGCCCCTTCGGGCCTCCTTTTAAGTCTGACAGGGGCCCCTTCTCAGTCCTCAGGAAGGAGGGGGCGGCCACCCTAATTGCTCCCCCTTTGGATCCGCGCCTGGCCCTCGTAATGAGTGGGACCCCATGTGGTTAAAATTACTGTCGGTTTGCAAAGGTACCTCGCTGAAGTGTAAACGGGCCCATGCTCACCTATAAAGACGTTCCTGGCGATATGGCGGGTGCCTGTTACAGATCGGCAGGGGCATCTGTACAGGAAAGCAGGGGCTCCTGAACAATCGTTTAGGGGCACCTGTTGGCCAGGGGGCCACTGCCTATCTGTAGAGGGCATTCTTTCTGTCTGTTAAGAGCCCATGTCGACCTCTGAAGGCAGGGGCAGGGCCCTATTTCCAGACCAAAAGGAGGTCCTTTCAGAGGCTGACAGGGGTCTTTTTTGGGTCTACAGCGGGCCTTCCTGAAACAAGCTGTGAATTCCGCTACAAGCTAGCAGAGGCCTCTAAACGCTCATTCAGACCATAGGCCTCTCTTCATAGCACAAAGCCTTCTTGTATATTCGGAGTACGTTTTCTTTCGGTTCGCACATCGATTTTCTTTTTTTTAATAGCGTAAGGCTGATTTTTCGCGATTTTGCTTGGTGCAGTAACCGAAATTTCTGGTGGGGGCAAAAACACAGTTTTGCCCCCCAGCCTGACGGCTGGGGGGGCGGCCGCCCCTCCTGCCCCCCCCCCCTTTTCCGCCGTCGCTGACCAGATGGATCCATGACACTACCCGAAGTGTCCCTGGAACTGCCAAAGGTGCGCCGGAGACGTCCCGAGGGACATCTGAAACTGTAAAAGAGGCCTAAGACCACTATAGAACCCTGACACAGCAGACGGCCCAAGACCACCAAAAAGCTACCAAAAAAGCCTACAGAAGCTTCGAGGGGGGAGAGGGCCTTCTGGACTAGATGCAGACACGAAATCTGAAGCAGAGGGAGGGACGCACCGTCTAAAATCTTGACGTTGTTGTCATATTTCGGCCACTTTGTACTAGAACAAAACGCGAAATTTCATCACATGATCTGACGCGCTTGATATTTTTAATGTTACTCTGTATGACAAAAAACGTCATATTTCTAAATTTAGTCGAATAATTCGGAGCGGACTCAAGGAAATCAACGTTTTTCATGTCTGAAGAGCAAAAAATGGGGAAGGGGGCCCGGCCGGGAGGGGCGTGGATCCGCCCCTGGATGATGCATGTCAACAAATTAACCTGACGAAGAAATCCTCGTTAGTTTGCGTAATTCATGAATTGCAGGAGTTCTGACGGCTGCCTGACAACGCAAGATTTCACAAAGTAGCCACGTGAGTTACTGAATAAGATAAGCCAATAAACGGTATAAATGGCTTCGTCAAATTAAGGACCGTGGAGACAAAACCACTCCCTTTCATGGAAGCACGTTGCAGATAAATTGACTGATCATGGATATAGAACTGGGACAAATCTCGGTATGGGAAAGTAAATTCATGGAGCCCTTAAATATGATACTGATAACGTATTTTCAGCCCTTTTTGTCGTATAGTAAGAAAACACATGAGCGGGTCAAGATCCTGGTATGGAATTCCATACCTATGATATTTTTTGGTATGGAAAGCTCCATACCAAAGTCATACAAAATTACCTGCCAGTGATTGGTGCATTACAGCTGGTGTTATCAGTCTGTGACTAGGCGGCGTGCCAAATAAATGAGCTTTTCAACGAGATCAGCAGGTGAGTAGCCTTTTACTTGGTGGATGGTGCATAAAAGAGGTATTTACGCTGGTACAAATGAAACACTCCAAATGCCGGAAGACGTGCAGTGTCCAGAGGAGCAGGTAAAACAACAAAATAGTGTCTAGAGAGAGGAGTGCAACCCCGCACGAGTTTCTGACTTGTTCACCCATTGTCAGTGCCCTGGCACCGTCCCTGGAAGACCTGGACGATATGCGAGACAAAGCTTTACGGCGGCCTGCAGTGGTTCACAGACCTGCCTGCTGCCCACGAATCCAAACGGCCCCATTGACCTTCGGCTTGCTGGTTTGCATCCAATTATCGCAGCCTGACCACGTGTCCTTAAGTCGTCACTGGATTTGCTGCTAGGGCGAGGCGGCTCTCCCAATCGTCAGACGAAGTGATTTCGCTCAGGAGCATGACTGTGCAGTTTCTCTCCCTGTTCAGCAGCGAGGGGGTGATCGTATCACGGTGTCTGGACGCCCGTGCCGGCCATGTTGGGCCGACGGGAAGATGAAGGACCAGTCGCAGGCGGCGCCCGGCCCTGGAGGCGGCGCCGCTCGTTCGGCCAGACGTGACGTCATGCGACGTCAGCCGCCCCGCCGGGCCAGGCGTGATGTCACTTAATATCATCAACCCTGCCGGGCCAGATGTGACCCCCGCCGCTCGGCCGGGTCGGCTGCGCCGGTGGCACAACGACGCCCCGAGCGCCGAACACGCCCGTCATTAGAACAGCCAGCGCCGATCAGAACGCATGGGAACGCGGCCACCGTCCAGCTGCATGTCCAAACCGAGGCAATGATACTCAGGTTTTGATGCTCGTGCCTGGAAATAAGGCGCTGTTAGTGAAGTTCATGTCAGACTGGTTTGGTATTGGATCATATTCGTAACTGACCAGTGCTCCTGGTAATACCGCTTTTATGGTCTTCTTTGTATTGGCGGAACTGACGTGAATAAGTTGGTAAATAAACCATAGTCCCAGTGCTCGACTTCGGATTCCACTACATCGGAAGGACCAAGTGCTCTTCCGTTACCGCGGTCCCTGCCGGAAGCCTTATGGAACACTCGACATTACTTGCGTCACCGGCCGTGTCTTGGCATCATGTCGATGCAGTAGCCGTAAAGCACTTCGCCGCTGACTAGCTTAGCATTTGGCATGCAGTCTTGCACCATGTGCTGCAGGGAAATGTTACGCAGTGCATTTCGAGAAAGTGACGCGACTCCTGTCAGACGTCATCGCATTCAGCGCAGAACCCGAGGCAAGAGAACGTCATGGTGTATCCTGGTCGTGGTCTGAAGGCTGTCAAGACCTTCACTCACACCGATAAGGAATGAGGCCGACAGAGACAGCGAACTTACCCCATTCTGCATAACAGAAGGCGTCTCCAATGAGCATAGCTCAACGGTGTGGTCTCGCAAATTGCCTCTTTCCGTTTTTTTGGGGGAGGGGGCAGGACATATATTTCGCGAAAACGCAAGACATCAAATAAAACATCCATGCACATAATAAGAACATTTTAGTAGGTGGCAGTTTTAGCACTGGATTAACAGGCTTTGGTAGCTGGTAATTCAAGTTACAAAAAGGAAACACAATCCCAGTTCATCGTCGCCGTCGACCTCCATCACTCCGCCGCAGGCCGTAAGGCAGGCTGGGCCCCATCCCTGAGGCCGCTGGTGACGGCCGCTGGGCCGGCGCGGCAGCCGGCTAGGTCGCCGGCTGCCGGCACGCCGCCACGGCACGGTGAGACGGGCTTGGACCCAGGCACGTAGTCAGGATTTTCCTCAGCCTGGGGGGAGCAAACGTCAAATTTCGTCATATGCCACTGGCATATGACGAAGTTTATGGGGAAAAGCAACAATTTTATGTAATTTACCTCATGTCTAACGCACAGAATATATAATGCTTGTTTTCCCAACATAGATATATGACCACTACTGCGCATTCCTGTGAAATCACTAGATACTTGGTGAAGACCGCTTGGCTCGGAGGGGGGAGGGGGCATGACCCCCACGGCCCCCCTTGGCTACGTCCCTGCTTGGACCCATGTATTGTTCCGTAGGGAAATGAAATGGAGGGTCGCCGCTGTAAAACTGACGCCCCAGTGTCCCTGGGAACTGCTGAGTGGTTCACTGCGGGAAGAACCATTTGAGGGCTATATCTTTCCATGCAGCATAATAGGGCGAAAGTTGAAATTTATCCAAAGTTGGTTTTGCAGCCACCATACCCAGCTAGCCAGAGGGCTCTTTGAGCTGCTATGCCCTTGGTGCTTTTAACTATATTGGCATGCAAATCTAAGTAAGACAAAGGAAGTTGCATCCACTTTAAGAAATGGAACGGGAAAATTTAAGATAATCTCGTGTATACAGGCCATCGACGTTGCAAGGACAACATTTCCTACCCACATACTCTTAACTTTGTGTTCATTCCGTATTCATTCCATGTTGAATGACATTCCGTAAATCCAGTTGCTATGTCTGGAAAATCATCGCGAGTTCCTAATGCTGGCGTAAGTACTTTTCCTTGTACAGAAAATGTTGCTGTTCATGGGTTATGCAGACGGCCGCTAATTTGCCTATCAGCCAGACTGCCGCCAATTTGAACCTCGGACCAGGCTTGTGGTGTCACAGGCCTACCGTCGGCGAAGGGGGACCATGCGCCGCGTCAATATCGCATGCGACGTGCGACAATACAGGTTGTTCTTCTACCGAGTAACGTCTACCCAGGGCCGCGGGAGCGGAGCCATGGTCCAAGATCATCCTAGCATTGAAAACATTATTATTTTGGATCGGTGGACAACCTTCAAACACCTTGTTAGTACTGCGCAGGCTGTTTATAGTCATGCGTCGAGAAAGTGACGTTGTCGGTAATACCAGTTCAGTGATTTGGACGAAGAATGTAACTTTCGTATGGTCATGTAAATTGGCATACTGCATCAGCGCACTTCAGGTTGTTAGTTTACCCAAAGCGGTTATTTTCCATGATAATGTTCAAGATTTTCTAAATTTCTGTAGTACAAGGTTAGTGTATTTTTTCGTCAGTATGTCCGGGAGTTGCGTATTTCCGAACGTTATCTTTTGGAATTTTTTCATCAGTTTCGCAGAAAGGTGTCATCTGCTTTTTGTCGGAAAATCTGACTGATTTTGTTCTGTTTTGTTTTGTTTGGTTTAGTTTCTTTGTCGAATGTCTTTTCTCTGCGTTGCTTCATTCTCGTTGTCAGTTTTGGGCATTGACATGATTGGCTATCGAATTCACTGCTGCTAAATGGAACATATTTACGGTGGGTCATGTTTCACATGCAAACGTTACAAGCCACCAGGACTCTGCTTTTGGTCTGAGAGTGTGATAAGACGGTTAAGACCCTGGCCATTGTTTCTATAATTTTGGTGCTGGTCAGAGTGACTGAACGCGCATGCGACCATCCTTTGATACAAAAACATCACGTGAATGATTTGCGTGTCTGACTGTTTATTATGTACATCTGTTCATACATACACATACACACACACATACATATATATACATATACATATATTTTTATAAGGCAAATTTGGATCGAAACACCACTGAACCCAAGTGGACCTGAGCTCCCTCGACCATCAGACAACACCGAGAACCATCCCTGGTGGGGTGCGATTAGAAATAGAGCGCTGCACCCAGCGTCAAGCGCCGGCGGCCCGCCCCGATAGACGCAAACGGCCGGGCTGACCGGCTGCCCGAACGACCGGTGCCTGAGGAGGCGCGGACCGGGCAACGGGTTTCCCAGCGACCGTCACGCGGGAGAGACAGAGAGAGCCTTCGCAGACGCTCGAGCGCTGGAGACTCGACAATGAACCACTGACTGTTAAACATGAACGGAGCCTTGGAGCAAATCTGCCCTCTTCCCCCTCCCCCCCGTCCACCCAACAGAACCTCCCAGTCGACTCCGTGGCGAGAGGTGGTGCAAGAGCTCCGCCTGCTGGCGCCAAACTGTCCGGGGCCAGTTGGCGATGGATCAGCATCGTCTCGCCACCCTTTAATCCAGGGGCGAAATCAGAATTTTAAATGAGCTCCGACCCCCCCCCCTCTCCTAAGGGGGCGGTCCGGAGCTTAGTGTGAACTGAAATCATACGAAAACCGCCTGCCGGGAAGAGGATGTACAATGGTTTCCGCAAAAACTGCGGGTCGGGGGGGGGGGGCCCCCCGCCCCCTGGCTGCGCCTTTGCTTTAATTAAGTGCGCTGAAGAACAACGCCTCTGCCACCACACGATAAGTGAGGCCTTGGCCTCTTCCTATGCGGCGCGTGTTTCCTGCTGTTCGCTATTCCGCCGGGTTGACGACGACCCTGAATCTTCAGGGCTGCCACATATCGATATACGTTCAGTTCTCCTTCAGCCTGACTCTTGACCATGTTTTGTGCTTGCGTGTGTATGCGTGCGCCTCATGTACCGTCTTGGTTGTTTTTCGTCGCTGTACTTTGCGCACACATCAAGACCCATTTTGACTATCTTTCGCTGTTGTGCGTCACCTTCGGGCGCTGGGCCGTAGGGGTCTCCAAGAAAGTGCGGGGAGGGGGGAGGGGGGCTTTTTGGGTCGTTTCTTCCCAGTTAACAGCCATATCGAGTTAAAGAACATAACATAGCACTAACGTTAAATTCCTAAGAAAGAGGGGATGGGGTATAAACCCCCGTTCCTAAACCTATGTCGGGGAAATCGACTCCGAATCCGACTCATAACTTGCTGAATCGATTCTGATTCCGACTCAAGACGGTTTATAAAAACTGAATCGATCCCGTTTCCGACTCAAAATGGAATGGGTCGATTCCGTAGACGACTCCACTGAGATCCATTGGATTAGACTACGCCATTGTAATTGATTCCAATTCTGGCTTCGTATACAACCGCATGGTTCAACTCCGACTCTGATTCCGTAACTTATTAGCGTAATCGATTCCGATTTTGACTAACCAGAATGCAATGGACTCCAGAATTGATTCTGATTCCGATGGATGCGAGCACAAGTCTGCATGCACATGTGCCCTGCTCGACCGGCCTGACCTTTTTTCGCTGCTGTGTATATGCAGCATTATCCGGCATGGTAATATCTCCCTTCTGTGTGTGCAGGACGCCTGACATTTTTCGCTAAGGTTATTCATAACTTTGTGTATTTAAGGTTTCGCTGGTAATCCCATACTGGTCATACGGGATTATACTCGTAATTCCTCCATCCGCAAGCGCCATGTCAAGACGCAGACTAGCCTGCCTAAATCGGCTTTGGCACGTGTAGCGAGGTTTGTGCGTGTTGTAATGCAGCTAGGTGCATTTTTTTCTAATCGTGTGTCCGTTTAGCTGTTAATCCGCGCAGTGGAAGAGAGTTTCGCGCTAACGCGCACTGGAAATGGGGGGGGGGGGGCACAAAAGTGCCTCCCCTCCAATGGCACGGACTGCCAACTAAGCTGCGTCAGATGGTCTGCTGTGTAAAGTCGACAAGATGATTTGCCATACCAGTTGAACATCACGGTTTGCTGTGATCTCGATCTCACAGTCTGTTCTGTTCACTGGATCTGACAGCCTGCAGTATTAGTTCGGTCCAGTGGACACGGAATATCTCTAGAGATGAGGGAGGCAAACCCAATTTCTTATTCGTTTTGTTTTCATGCAACTCCTTAAGGTTAATGTTAACCCCTGCAGTGGAAGGGGGTTTCGCACCTACGCGTACTGGAAGATTGGTCTAAAAGTGCTTCCCATCCGATCTCAGAAACGGAAAGAGCTAGAGACATGAAATTTTATGGACAGAGTAGGACCAAAACGATTTACATCGTGTGCAATTTTCACGACCCTAGGGTAACGAAAAAACGTTCAATGGGGTCTTTGGACACTATCGACCCGTGCAAGCCATTTCCTACGACTTTTCGAACGAAACGGGAAACAGGTGTTTGTTTGGCCGTTAAAACGCGGAATAGGACAATTTCCATTCATCTGACGTCTTGGCTGGGGATTTCAATCCGAGGCCATGTCAGGTCATTGACCTATGGTGTCATTTTTTCACCTTTTGCAGATCAGATTTCGAGCAACACGGGATAGCTGAGTGTAAATGAGGGCGCTATACGCATCTTTCGGCGTATTTTCAGTGAAGGTAGCCAACGCCGGTACATTTTATAGCTTCTAGCGTTTATATTTATGCAAGTATGTATACGTATAAATGTACATACCTACGAGTATCAATGTGCCAAATGTGATTTTAGTAGGGTCTTTGAATGCATATTTCATTCAAATCGACTTATTGCAAGGCAAATCTGGAACAGGTCACAAAATACTCACACTTGACCTTTGATGACCTTGACCTGCACTGACCCTCGTACATATATAATACACAACCGTATCTATGCGCGCACACGTATTTTTATTAGGATCTTTGAATGCATATTTCATACAAATCGACACGTCGCAAAGCAAATCTGGACCAGGTCACAAAATATTTACCCTGACCTCTGATGACCTTGACCTCCGCTGACCCTGCTATACGTAAGCGCATAAGTGTGCGCAAACGTGTTTTTATTGGGGTCTCTGAATGCATATTTCATACAAACTGACATGTTACAAATCAAATCTGGATCAGGTCACAAGATGTTTGGCCTTGACCTTTGATGGCCTTGACCCTTCTTGACCCTGGCTTTGGTCTTGGTGCATCCATCCCTTATGCCCGAATGACATCGCCTGATTGTGTTCAAGCGGCAGTCTTAGGTAAAACGCCACTCCTTTTGCAAAGTTCCCGTTTGTCAGCGACAACCGTTATTTTCGTCATGTTTGCTTGATTTCAAATGCTTGAAACTCCAGAAATTTCCAACCGATTTTCAATTTTACTGCGTCACTCGACGAGCTATTCAGTTTTCATCAACGCCACAAAGAAGCAGCAACCAGCTTCGACCCGTTCTCGAGATTTTCAAGAAGAGCAGGTGAGGGGACACAAAAGACCAGTGCGCGTGTTAAAAGATATCGTACCCTGAGTGTGTGCTCATTGACTGATGTATTGCACAGTAGCGGACTGTTTTTGTGGTGAGTCCGCCCCGAACAGAGAAGCGCGACATAAGGGACCACAACGCGACGCAGAGACGTGATGAAACCGGAACGGAGCGGGCCCTGTTACAATAATGTTCCTACAAAGGCGGAGTATGGTCAGCAGTTGTAATTCAAGTAACTGCTCAGGTGTGACAACCCCCAGTCTTGGGTCGCCTCCTGATCCTGAAATTTCCCTCCAAAACAAGATGATTTATTTTTTGGAATTCCTAATAAAATACGGGAAGAAAAACGTGAACCTGGAAAATCTGGAAACCGCGTCGGCTAACACAGATTGCCAGCAGCATCCGATATGACGTCCTTTACCTGAATTTTGCTCAGCTACGTCGTTTTCCAAACGCGTCAAGGCAAGTGCCCTGCAAATATTCACGACCATCGGATCCACACGGAAGCATGCTGGCTGGCTGACCCAAACTGCTCCATCCCTCCGCTCATGGACGGTGTCAATGCGCCCACGTGAATCAGTATAGGAATTCATAGTTTTAGGAGTCATAGCACATGTATCTACAGTTGCTTTAGCAGCCTATGCTTATACGTGAATGTCTACATGATTTCGACTGACAGGCTAAGGGATGAGTTCCTAAATTCCTTTCTCGTATGTTGGGCGGGATTCAGATCTGCAGCTTTGTGGGACGCAGGCCTATGCTTTGTGACGGATGTTGAGCCATTTCTCACAGCTGGTATACATTCTCTGCGAGCCGAAGGCTGGAGGACCATCTCTGCCCTGTTCCTGGGTGCGTTACGACCACGACGTTCCGAGATGACCCCTGTGACGTCGTAACCGCTGCCGGCTGGGGCTGCCCCCCCCCCCCCCGCCGGGATAGGCCGCCTGACGGTCGCCGGTCGCCTCCAGTACGCGTCTGGCCGTCGGAGGAGCGTCCGGGCGCCGGAGCGGGAACCCGGCCAGGGGTGAACGGCGGAGAGCGGCGGTGACGACGAGCCAGAGTCGCGAGCGCCGGGTTCGGCCCGATGAAGGGCCACGTGAACGCAGCGTATGAGGGAGACGCGGACAGGAACGTCCGCGGCGACCAGCCGCGCCAGCCAGAAAAACAAGGCAATCATTTTCACCTGAGACTTACAGCCTCGCGTCATTTCGGGTGAGTGTTGGCTTTGTGAAATGGGGGCAGATGTTCCGTCTGAGGTATGCCTGATCCACGTAACGGAAGTATCACAGCACTTCAGTAAGTTTTCCATTCCACTCTGCATTTAATGTTTTTTTCCAAGTTGTCAAAGCTACCATTCTTCCTCCTCAAGGCCTGCTACGTGCGTGCATAGAATTATATGATAAACAAGTGGTGTTCATACAGATTTCGTACTGCATTATGACAAGCTGCAGTTGGCGCATCGGCTTCTCCAAACACAGTGTTGTCGGCATAGGATACAGACGAGGGTGCTCAGCCCGTTGAAACTTTCTAGATACAAGTGCCTTTAGGAAGGCAACAGCAAGACGAAGCATTTTGATTCGTAGCAATACTGAAATGGCTAATGATCGGAAGCTTGTTGCCTTTACAATAGCAAATGTAGCCCTCTGGTTACGCAGTAAAGGTGCGTGCTTTGACAGACCACGTTCTTCTCTGAAGCAGGGACCTCACGATTTCTTTTCTAAGCAGAGCTGAAGCCCATTCGGCGTGCCGTGAGACAGTAATCGGAGTCCGTTCATAACCTGGCGAATGAATTACCTTAAAAGCATGTTGGTTACATACTGAGTTACATACAAAGGGCATAAAAGTATGGCATATTAAAAAGGAGTTTATCAGAAATCAAACGAATCCTCGTCATCAAATGCTTCACATTTTTCGATAAGTTTTGGCCTTCTTGGAATTTTTCCTTGCTATCAATTGTCCGGCGTCGATGAAATCGAGGTTATGCGAAGGGTATGCGGTCTTCCAAACCGATCCAGCAAAAGATGTGCGGTTTTCATTAAGTTTTTTCAGAGTTTGTGTATTGCTTCCCTATCCGTGCATTGACAGCAGACAGACAGTCAAGCGCACCAAAAATTGCTACTCTGTTGCTGGGTGCAATATGGGTGGCCGACACCCATCGGTTTACAATAGAAAATACATTTAATCATAAAGCTCTGACTGGGCTGCATGTTACGCAGCTGTGAATTTAACTGTCATTTTCCTCGCAATGGGCACATACATCTGTCTTAATGACGTTCCTGACGTGCCGAACAGTTTGGTTCCAATAAATCGGAATAGTTTGAAGCTGAAGTGATTGAAGTCCAATAGAAGCACAAAGGTACAGGATACGCATAAGTCCGGTCCATTACTCAGGAGCTAGGCCGACTAAGTCCCACCTGAAACGTTCCATGATAAAGCGGCCGCTGAAGCAGAATTAACACCTTCATCTCTCAGATTTTGATAACAACATGTTTATGCGGTAATATGGCGCTCTGAATGGGTCTGTGCAATTTATAGCTCGATCCAACCAACGGTTTTTGAAATGTAGCCTCCGGCATTTTTTGGGGGGGATCACGGCAGAGGGTTATCTTGAATGGCCTGTATTCCCTAAAATAACAGACAGAATATGATAAACTGCATATAACTAAACTCGTGATGGTGCAAGGATTACTTAAACATTTTTTACTGTGTGCAGATTTTGACCTCTTCTTGACCTTTTGTCCCGTGTCTTGGTTTGACAAGAGGGCTAGGTAGTGGCGAAAAAAGTTAAACATCTTTTTTGGGGGGGCTGAGTGTTTTCTTTTCGTTTCGATGTGCGCGAAAACAGCCATTGATTTTTTCCCCAAAGAATATTTTTCTCCAATTTTCCCCCAATAAATTTCCCCAATTTCCCCAATTCCGCTTTCCTGTCTGAAAGTTTGCCGATTTTGGCCATTTTTGCGTGTTTTAGCGAACATCGACGTTTTGTTTTGGTTGTAAAGCAGTCAAGAATTGGATGTTCAACAAAAGTAAGGCCAATTTTTAGAAAAAAGACTACCGCCTTTTCACATATAGCTTTACTTTTACCAAAGGTTAGTATTTTGTTTGTGTTTGTATATAAACTACCACAATGTTCAGCCATTTTTTTTATCAGTTTCAGTATTTTGAGAAAATGTAATATTGTATCGTGATATACTCATCTTCAATGCGTTGGACAAATTGTCATTTTAGACTCTTTCACATAGCTTTGAAACAGTTGGGACATGTACATTCAGTTCAGCACAGAATATCGGGAGACAGAATATTACTCCAGTAGAGGGGAAGTCGAACTGCGGTATGTAGTCGACCTTGATGTTGCGTTTCTTGACGACCTTCCGTGAGGCCTTGACGCTACTGATCCAGTTCTCCTTCTTCTTCTTTCCGCCCAACATGAGACTGCAATGGAACACCAATTCCCGATGGCCCTCTCCATGCTCTGGGAGTGGCACTGCCATTGATGGGCGTGTCCAGGCAGACTTCTGGCTTCTCCGTGGTGATGGTGGCGGTGAGGGGAGGCTCCGTCAGGCCACCATCTCCCAGTCGATCAGCTGGGTCATGCTTTCTGCCCCGAATTGACAGGTGGTGCATCAAACTTCCGGGGCAAGAAGCTACCAGAGTCGGCCCGCTTCCTGACCTCTTCCACGCTGACCCTGACGACGGACCTGCTCCCCTCCCTGTCCGAGGCAAGCATGGTGAGCAGCAGAAGTTCGGGATGAGCGAAGCAGCTGCTCCTGGTGACGTGCTCGCACGTGACGTCGTTCACGATGGTCAGGCAGTACTTCTCCACCAGCTGCACCTGTACATTGGAGAAGTACATTACAGAACACAGTGTAGTCGACTGTAATGCACAGTCCTGGGTTTAGTAGTCAATGGTTATTTATCATGATCGGTTTGAAAATATCATAATATCTGATTGTGGTCAAAAGAAATCAGCTGTGCTTCGTCCATAATGTATTCGCTACGCCCAAGTAAACTGTATTATTCTTAATAAGTGCGATGCTTATTAAGCAAGCTATCATGCTGAATAAGCAGATAATGGACCATAATGCAATTTACATGGGTGTAGGGATCACATTATAGGGTTAAGCACAATGGATCAGGTGTGATCGCAACCAGATATTATGATAATTCCAAACCGATCATGACAAATTACCAATGATTGCTAAACCCAGGACTTTGCATTATAGTCGACTATACTGTGTTCTGTAATGTACTTCTCTAATCTACAGGTGCAGCTGGTGGAGAAGTACTGCCTCACCATCGTGAAGGACATCGCGTACAAGTACGTCACTATGAGCAGCTGCTTCACCCATCCTGAGCTCCTTCTGCTCGCCATGCTTGCCTCGGACAGGGAGGGGAGGAGGTTCGCCGTCAGGATAATCGTGGACAAGATCAGAAACAGGGTCGGCGCTGGCAATTTCGTGCCCAGGAAATCTGATGCAGCACCTGTCAATTTCAAGTCGGAGAGCCCGAGCCAGCTGACCGACTGGGAGATGGTGGCCTGACGGAGCCTCCCCTCACCGCCACCATCACCACGGAGAAGCCAGAAGTCTGCCCGGACACGCCCTTCAATGGCAGTGCCACTCCCAGAGCACGGAGAGGGCCATCGGGAATTGGTGTTCCATTGCAGCTTCATGTGGGTGGGAAAGAAGAAGAGGGAGGGCTGGATCAGCAGGGTCGAGGCCTCCCGGAAGGTCGTCAAGAAGCGCAACACCAAGGCCGACTACATGCCGCAGTTCGACTTCCCTTCCACTGGAGTGATACTACGTCTCATTGATGTGCTGCACCGAACCGAATACACATTTCCCAGTTGTTTCAACGCCATATAAATGAATTTAAAATGATAATTTGTCTAATACGTTGACGAGGAGTGAATCACGATACAATCTTAAATGCTCTCAAAATGTCGATGCTGGTGAAAAATTGGGGAAACACTGATAGTTTCTACAAACAGAATACTGACGTTTATGAAAAGTAAAGCCATATTTGAAAAGCTGGCAGTATGGGCGTTTAAAGACTGGTCTGGTTTTTGTTGAAGGTTCAATGTCTGACTGCTTTGCAGCCAAAACAAAAACGTCAGTTTTCGCCAAAATACGCGGAAATGACTAAAATCGAAAAATTTTCGGATAGAAAAGAAGGTAGTTAAATCAAATATTTTGGGGAAAAAACTCATGGCTGCTGTTGTATGAATTAAAACCAAAAGAAAAACACCCAGCTCCAAAGAAAAATCATGTTTAGCTTTCTTTTCAGCACTGACTAATAAGAATAGTTCAAAACGCCGTCGTTTTTCTTACCAAAATGATAACTGGTAAATTGTCTTTAACGTGCCAAACGATATAGATGTTATTTTTCCATAAATATTTCATTACATTTGTCCTGTTACATGGGTCAGCGTACAAAACGACGCCGTAAAGAAGGAAACATGTTTTAACCAGTGTTACTTTCGTTTCCGGCCGCACAGTGCTTGGGTGGCGTAGCGAATGTGCAGCTTGGTATCGTCGCACTCTAAAAAGGTTGGTTGTTTATATATATGGCTGATCTGGCTAGCTGGAGATGATTACGCTTGGAGATATCGCCATATGGTCATTTTCAGTGACCATATGGCGTTTTGACCAATGACCATATGGGGTTTCATCTTGCTGCTCCACGGGACCAAGGCACTGCGTACTCGCTAACAGCAGAGTCTGTGTTTGTCTTTACCACCGAAACACTGAACTCATGATAGAATCCCTCGGAAGCAAAGGTATGACATACTGCGACCTGACTGGCAATGCAATTTGCAACAGCAATGATTCGAACCGCATGTTGCAGACGTGCGAGCATTGTCCTGGGAATGACCGTGTTCCATCTTTTTTAAACTGATCGAAGATGACGATGGGGATGATTTCGGTGCCCGTTGCAGACACTAGGTGAGCACAGACCGCTGTAGCCCTGTGCATAATGTTGAATCGTGCACGATCCCCTTCTGAGTTTGAGCAAAAGCGCTGTAAGGGTCACCAAACATGACTCCTTGTCGAACAACCACAGTCACAGATTCAGCTGTCTCAGAAAGTCGGTATCTCCTGGAGAGGCAGTTGAAGGGCATTCGGGATCTGCACGTGCTCTGTCCAGTAAACCTGACGACGATGGCCGTCCCAGAACCATTTGGAGCAGCAGACCGCGATGTCAGGATGTGCATAGTTTAAACTGAACCGACCTTGCACACGCGATAACACCCTGAACTTGCCTTTCTGAAGTTGATGCGTTTTCCGCTATAGCGGTGTCTGCGCCACAGGCAGGTAGCCAGGGATGTCCTCAGGGTGGGGGGCAAATGTAAAATTCCGTCACACGCTGCTGGCGTAAAACGAAATTTATAGAAAAAAAACAGCAATTTTATGTAACTGACCTCATATTTTACCTACAGGAACACATGGAATGTTTGCTTTTGCGATGTGTATATGATCACTTCCGTATTCCTGCGAAATCGCTATATATCTAGTGTAGACCGCTAGGCTCAGGGGGGCATGGCCCCCATGGCCCCCCTTGGCTACGTCCCTGCTGCGCTACCTTCATTACAAATGCCAAGTCATGTATTATTGTTGCCTCTGATAGTTGGGTACATGTAATCCAAAGTCAACCAAAAACCGTACGCATGTTTTTTTTATTTCTTTATTATTTCTGTGCGATTAATCCACTGATATTTAGCGTTACCTTTACCATTCAGTCTACGCTGTCGGTAAAATTACAATGAAACTCGCATAACGTCATTTGTCAAGCGCACGTACCATGCATCCTGAGCAGGGTGCGAGATCTGGGAATGCAAGTATTCTCTTATCCTTTTGATGTAGACTGAACACTGAAATATGAAATACAGAACACTGTATGATCATAATAATTTTGAAACAGAACACCAAGCTACACACTTGTTCTTCTATCCAAACAGCGTATGACCTAAAATCAATGTTACTCTGCACCAAAATGGGGCTTTCTTGCATCAGTTCAAATTTAATCAAGATTTTTTCATGGAAAGTTCCACCTTTCATACCTTCGCGTCATAGAGATAATTTACCGAGATTATTTCTCTCTCTCTCTCTCTCTCTCTCTCTCTCTCTCTCTCTCTCTCTCGCTCTCTCTCTCTCTCTCTCTTTCTTTTTCTTCCCCTCTTCTTCTTCTGTCTCTCTGTCTCTCTCTCCTGTCTCTTAGTCTCCTCCCTCTCCCCTCCCCCCTCCCTCTCTCTCTCTCTCTCTCTCTCTCTCTCTCTCTCTCTCTCGTTAGAAAATGGCAGGGGCGCAGCCAGATTTTCTTACGAGGGGGACTTCAGTGTGAACTGAAATTATACGAAAACCGTCCGCTGGGAAGACGATGTGCAATGGTTTTCATAAAAAATGAGGGTCTAGGGGAAGGCTCAGGGCCCCCTTGGCTGCGCCTGTGGACAGCGGAGTGCTCGAAGAGACTACACTACTGCCATGGCCTGCCGATAGCAAGCACGAATCCACAGGGGACGATGGGGGCGATCGCCCCCCCCCCCCGAGGCCTCAGAAGGGACCAATGAGAGGGGCCCTGAAGGGGCTCTCTCAGGCCGGCTCTTTTGGGGCCCTTTTAGACTCAAAAGGGGTCCTGAAGGGGCACCGTATGAGCCTCACGGGGTCTCTGTGAAAACGTAACTTAATGCAGTCAGGGAGGCCTCTGAGAGGGTTAGATGACCCCTGGAACGCATAGAAGGGACCCTGAAGCTCTCAAAGGGCCCCAGAGACCACAACAGTACCCCAACACGGCATATTGTTCCTGAGGCCGCCAGATGGGTCAAAGGGTCCCTGAGACAGCATAGGGGCCACTGGAATGTCATATGGGTCCCGAATGGGTTCCACGGATCTGTATGAAAAGCTGCAGATTCCTGATGCAGTCAGAGGGCCCCGGGAAGGTTAGTGAGACCCTTAAACGGCAAGATGGTCTCTTAGGCGAATGGAAAGGCCCCTAACACTCCCCAAGGGCCCCTGGGATCGCAAGGGGTCCCAGCACGGCAAAGGGCCCATCAGAGCACTAAAAGTGCCAGAGAGGCCCCGAGACGGCAGTAACTCAAGAAGGTGTCTAGCATGACATAGGGAGACCCTGGCCAGCCAGTGACCTCAGCCTCGAGAAGAACCCCAAATGGCCTACAGAGGTCTTTTTGAGAACCTGAGAGGTTCCTGATACTGTCAGGGGGCCCCGGAAAGGTCAGATGGGTCCTGAGACAGCCCAAAAGGTCGGAAGGTCCCTGCGAGGAGAAAACGGTAAGAGGACCTCTCAGACGGTATTGGGTCCCTGGACGGCTAGGGCGCCCGAGTGTGGTAGGCAGGCTCCTGTCACGGAAAAGATGCCCCTGAGAGTGCCAGTGAAGCCCCTGAAATGCCAGTAATGTCCACTGATTCGGCTAGAGGGACCCTAAGACTGAAATATATATCTCATGTAATAGGTGAAGACCCTTGATACAGCCATAGAGACAACCGGAGACGTCCAGAGGATCCATGACACTGCACAGGGACCCTGAAATTTCGAAGAGCCCTTTTGTTAGTGTCATGGGGGCCATGAGTGGCAACAATGTTTCCCCGGGGACGAAAAGAGGGGCACCCAGGACAGCAGGGGGCTACTGAGACTGCTAGAGAGGGGCCTTTCAAACTGTTAACTTGCAGTCTCTAGCATTAGGGGCCACTGAGACGACTAGATGGGCCCCTGGAACTACTAAATCTTGAAACGTCCACACAGCTCCTGAAACGGCCAAAGGGCCTAGAATATTGCCAGAGGCGCCTCTGTCGCGGCAGAAAGGGTCCTTATGGAGGGCCCTTGTTACTGCCTGAGGGGCTCCTTAGATGGCAAAAATTCCCTAGGGACAACAGCAGGAAACCCGATATGGCTCAAGTATCCCTGTAACTGCCAGATGGGGCCATGAAATTCCTCGACGTGCCCCTGAGACTGCCAAAAGAACACCTAAGACGTCCTGAAGGAGACGTGAAACTGCAAAAGGAACCCAAGACAATTAGAGGGCGCTGGTACAGCAAGCGGCCCGAGACCACTAAAAGTGCCTTTGTACATGCAAGAGGGAACCTAACCTAAACTTGTAAAATAATGTCCAAAAACCACGAGGAACAGATGAGTTCCTTGACCAGATACAGACACGACATTTAAAACAGAGGGAGGGACGCAGCCGCCTAAAATCCTGCCGTTGTTGCCATATTTCGGCGACTTTGTAGGGAAACAAAACGCAAAACTTTCTCAAAGAAGGCGACGAGCTTGAATGTTTTTGGTTACTAGGCTTAAGGTAAAAAACGCAAAACTTCATCAAATATTTCCCCTTAAGCCCAGGAAGATCAGCGTATTTCATATCTGAAGAGCAAAAAAATGGGGGGGGGGCTGGGAGGGGGGCCCCGCGCTGACCGATGGCCCCGTCCCCTAGCGGAATCCTGAATCCGCCCCTGGCCGGTTGAGTTTGAAATGCCACCTGCAAGGCTTGACGTTGGCTGCAGTTTCACCCAGCAGGAGCCCCGGGCACGTGCTCGTAGTCACAGGGGCGCAGCCAGGATTTTCTTGAGGGGGTGCGGACTTCAGTTTGAACTGAATTCATGCGAAACCGCCTGCCGGGAAGACGTGCAATGGTTTTCACCAAAAATGGGGGCCTAACGGGAAGGGGCCGGTCCCCCTGGCCGCGCCTGTATGTAGTCAGCCCGACCCGGACGGGATGCCTGATCAGAGAGACGGTCAGAGAGCAGGGCCCAGTCCCGCCAGGCCGCCGCCGGACCACTGCAGCGCCGCGACCATGGCGCCACCTGCTGACACCTCTGACTCAGGCAGCGCTGCGGTCCTCTTACAGAAAGGCAGAGGGCCGACGTCTGGTTGGAGGCCGGAGAGCACAGATCGAAGGAGGGCTGGCGGGCCGACGTTGTTCGGTGGTGATGTCGGAAGACCGACGTCAAAAAGCCCAAGATTCTTTATTCGCAAACTGGTTCAGGTCGGGAAGCAGCTTCAAAAAATACCCTCTAAAGGCTGTGTCTTGCGATGGGATGTTCTTACCGAAGTTGGCCCTTTATGATTTATTATTTTTAGCCTGGGGCATGAGGACCAAATCGTGAGCGCACGTTATTATGTGCGCTCATATGTATGTATCCCACCCCTTAGTGCAGATTCCCCTATGGGTGCATTCTCTGGGAAACCTGTCTAATTTGATGTGGCACCGCCTGGCGCGTTTTTGTGCCCGCGACCTTCTGGGGAAGTAAAAAATGGCACCCCCTGTTGTCTCAGGATCCAAACATCGGATCGGAACTTGTCTGCTACCGACCGATAGCCTTGAGTCTTGCAGTTCACAAAATATTACGTTGGCCCTGGTCACGTGAATGATGACGTCACAGGCCGCGTGAAACGCATAACATGACATCCGGAAAACTGACACCGGTTCGTACATGATATCATCGGCAATACTGGTCTTAGAGCCTTCAGCTAGATATCAAACGAAATGTCGCGATCTTCTACATCTGAAGCATGAACTAATGTTAAAAATGTTGGGTCAAGATCAACCTGAGTCGGGTGAAATATTGGTCTTACTTTACCTGTCAAAAATCGATACTCACTCGCAGCCGTTTTGATTCACTTAACAAAAAGGACTGAAATGAAACCTTCTGATGGTCATTTCTGCATTATTTGCTTTTCATCCAGTTAAGGTCAATCTAGGTCAAGGCAGAGAAGATTGCATTACTCTTCCTGCTTAAGAGCAATAGTTTCTCGCTGGGATTCTTAAATGTTTCAAACAACAGAGCTGAAATGACATCTCGTGAAAATAAAATCTGCGCTGTCTGCTCCTTGTCGGGCCAAGCCCAAGCCAGGTCAGAATAGACACCCATTTTTTCTGACTAGGAATAGGAATTTTTCTCTGCGGCTTGTGAACAATCTTCGCCAGACATCCACCTATGATGTCATTTGACATGACCGCACATCGCATTTGGTGAACCTTGCTGAGAGGCGCAAGTAAATTTGCCTTTCTGGCTTGAACGATGGGAAAGGTCAACGGCAACCACTCCTATTACTCTCGATGCAAGGCATGCCCAACTGTCATCATACGTGTGAGCTAGCATGACGTGGCTTGTTGAAATGTTGACGTGAGACGGTTGTTTATCCTTTTTGGGACCGTGTTTTATGTAAATCTAGATAATCCATGCATTATATTGGCGCATATTATCAAAAAACGAAGCACGTTAGCGCCACCGCCCGAAGAGTCTAAAACACGCAAGGGTTCACTTACGACGTCATGTGTCCATGAAATGATCTGGCATGAAAATAGTTTTGATGTCAGAATACAATTCATCGGTGGTCAGGTACTGGAAGTCTGGTTAGGCTGGCTCCAATGGTTCAGCACTTATTCTCGAAAAACCGAGGAAGGCGCCCTGTTTGCCTCCCCCCACCCAGGCGGTGCCGGGTTAAGACTACCAGGGGCGCGGAAGCGGTTCCAAAGTCGAGGGGGGAGCGCCTCAAAAATCAGTGGAATGACTATGGATGCAAGCATACACTTAATCACTGGGCCCCTTCTCTGTTTCTGTCTGCTTCTCTCTCTTTTCCCAAACGTCTCTTGCCAGCACCGAACCAGAAAAGGCCAATCGTTATGCAAAATCTCTGGATTATGGGCCATGGGCATGGTTAAGTTTTCCTCTTCGTTCCCTGCTTGCAATGTTTTAATTAAGCAGAATGCTAATAGCTTCAGCAAACTTCTCAGGTAACTCACCCGATAGACAACGCATCCAAGGTCAAATATCCGATTTTGTAATGCAAAATAGGAAGCAAAGAAACGACAGTTCTTCCATCAAAATGTGAACACCGGTTGCAGAGACATCCAGCTTACCACGTGGCTTGATCAAAACCTACAACTGCCTTCGTGAATACTACATCTAGTTAGCAGCAAGCTAAAAGCAGAGGTATACAAGAAGCCCGCGACATCGAACGCATTCTTAAAATATGAATCAAACCACCCAACAATTATGAAGACATGTTTTACAAAATGCTTTACGAACGGTACTCAACATGTATATATGCAAGTACACATGTATGATAACATCATAACACAACCGCGACAGGAAGGATCTGGGGGAAGACCTCATGAACATCAAAACATCTTCTTATCGAGTGGATATCCTAGAACAGTTCATACCAAGGCTAATAACACGAAAGACGCTTCCACCAGCCCCATGCACTATCGGCGTAACAAAAACACCGGACGCAATAACACGAATGTACGTCTCCATTACGTACGACAAAAGAACGAGTGAAGCCATGTCCAGACTCCTCCGGTCTCGTGGCACACGGGTGGTACATCGCTGTAGCGGTGTGCACGACCGATACATCAAGCCTTAAGATCCAGTGTCTTGAGAAGGCGGCAATGGGCGCTGTGTACAAGTTTTTTCTGCCAGTGCTGCGCCAACTACGTTGGTAAGACCGGTTGGCCTCTCAGCGTCCGCCTGAGAGACCAGACCGCGGACTTACGGTTCGGACGCCTGAAGATCTCAGCCCCAGAAGTCAGTGAATTCCTTATTGCTTAAGCTTCGTTACAATGGGATATGCAATACTGCGCTTTTTAGTGAGATCGGTACTTACAAATTGTTTATGACGCAGGGTTGTTAGTAAAAAGTATGCACTTGGGTCTTTGGCACTTTTAGTGCCTTAACGAAACTGATTCACCATTATTTTTTGGCTGAAAATATAAGAAACGTCGAGTAAACTTAACGTAGTCAACGAGCACCTCCGGACAATGCAGAAAAGCTGTGCCAGCTCGGCATGAAAATGCCCTTAATTTCAGCCTGAAAACCAGCTACGAAGAAAGTTCGTGACGCATTGCTTGGATCACAGCTTTCAGTGGTCGGAACGCCGTGGTCGTTTAACCCTCGCCGGGCCGGCCTCCGGATCCACCTTCGCCGATCCAAGAGTGGGTGTGGGGGTCATGAGAAACACAAAATCTCGAAAACTGTCTATAAGTCACACAGGAAAAAACTAAAAACACCGTTAGAAAGCGTTGAAAAGCTCTTGTCGAAACTGGAAGAAAGCACCCAGATTTAGTCCAATCAGGTCATTGTCAAGGCCACCAGAGGTCGTCTAATGCCAAATCACCTGTTGACATCTCTGAGGAGAAAACTATGGTAATTAAGTCGTTTCTGTGTCCTCGTAGAGTTTAGAAGTAACAAGAAGGACTGATTTGCCTATTTGGTACAGTAAAAGAACACTCGAGGTCAAATGTGGCCATTTCACGCGAGCCTGAAAGTGAAGGACAATTTTCGCCTTTTTGTAAGGGCAGGAGTTGTGTTTGCTCACTTTGAAAGAGATCTGTGTTTTGGTTAGTTAGTGTGGAATAATGTGTTTACGATACATATCAAGTCTGCTAACTATCAGGCTGCGGTCAAACAAGGTCAACCTAGGTCAAACTTTTGATGGGTATAAGTCGGGAGTTTCTGGTCTGTCTGTCTGTCGCATCATCTGCCGCATTTTCATTGATCCGACATGACATAGCATAGATTCCCACATCGGCTCATGCAATATCCGTCCTGATTACAAAGCCCCCCAAAAGCATTTTCTTTGTGTGGGTCACACAGACACCGGGCGGCGGGCAACGGCCCCAGTGTAAAAGCCTAATATTTGATGGGAAGCTTGTTTTAGCGACGTCAAGGATTCTTATTTTGGCGAACAAAAATAACAGAACTGGGGCATTACAACAAACTGTATAGGAGAAAGGCATGAGGTACAGTTCTTATCATTTGCGGTCATACAAAATGCTTTCCTATTGAAAACAAATGCAATATTTCAAAAGGCCAAATCAGGTCAGCCTGGGTGAAATGGGACTGGGTCACCCTCGGCAAATAAGTCCACGACGAAAGCAAACAACTGTAAACCAAAGAATTGTTTTCCGTTGCGGGTCTGAAGATATTCGGTATGAAACATGATCTGACACCAGGTCACGGGTCAAGGGAGTACAATTACGTTTGGAAATGAGGTGAGAAACACCATGGTTGTATATTCAAACCCCAGATTCGACGAACCAGTCCCACAGTCTCAATAACAAACGTAAAAAAACTCGAAGGTTCAGCTGACTTACGGTTAATTGTGTGCAAATTTCCGAAAAATTGCAGATAATAGATTCGTTTCATTTGTGATATTCTATCAATGCGCAAAGTGTGATGGCAATCGATACATTTCCCAAAATTTTACGCCAGTTTCCTTTTTTTGGAACATGGTTTTATTTGACGTATCCTAGGTCAATTGACCTTAAAGTGATCATGAGTTTTAAAACTTGATGCAGGGTGTAAAAATGGCTAATAAAAAGGTACATTAAGTTTCCCATTCGTATGTCTTTTCGTTTTTGGCTAGCCCCAAAAAGCGGAACTGCGTTCTCGTGACAATTCGGACTGGCGAAAGTTAACGTTACGTGCTCGGCCTATTTATTGCATCTAAAGGTGCCTGCCTCTCCATTTTATCCATTGAGCAAAGTCG
Organism: Capitulum mitella; assembly: GCA_030062745.1. Lineage (NCBI taxonomy): Eukaryota > Metazoa > Arthropoda > Thecostraca > Pollicipedomorpha > Pollicipedidae > Capitulum > Capitulum mitella. Next base: position 2,477,866 of record CP099839.1, on the reverse strand, counting down.
ATATGCGTGTTACTTTTAACGCACATTTTTGCTGCGCACGTATCACATCTTAACCTATTACATGACAAAACTGCAAAATCGGTAGGTACTGTCTCGTGCTAAATATCTCTCATGACGTCAGCCTCATGACATGCATACCTCAGCTCGCACTTACCAGGGCTTGCCACTTGCTTTGTTAAGCAAGGTTTATAAGCACTGAATTGCCCGTTTCCAACAGTACCGGTTTTGAAACAGTCTGTCCTTTGGGATCTTTGGTTCGTTTTGGACTTTGGGGCACGGATTGTCATAAAAGACGGTAACGCACTCCTTGCTGCTCGCTTCTGTGCATGACAGACCTCGTTTCTAAATGTACTTGATTCTGTTTTGGATTTTGCGTTGATGGTCTGATTGCGATGATTGTCTCTACTTCCGAAACAAAAGGTGAAAAAACATGGCAAATAGCCATTTTCTTGTTGCCCGTAAACAGCACACGCACATTATTCTTGAGCGCGCGCACACACACGCACACACACAGAGTGTCATGCGATGTGCGGTACAGTTTCTTTTGAGAGGATATCCATTTCGCGTCACACTGTTCTTGGGTAGCGAAGACAGCCTTCTAAAACCGAAACTACTATAACAGCGAAATGTGCCGAGTTTTTAACTAAGCGGATCCTAGCTTTTAAGCCACGCGTGCGATTTCCATTCTATTTGGCTGTGAATTTAGCCAGCGACTACAGCCTGCAAATTATTGGGCCGGCAAGTCATTTAATTACGCGATAAATCCGCATTATGGCATGCGAGACTTTACCAAACGACCTATTACAGACAAACTACAATAAAACGCCATGATTTTTCCGGTTGATATGGGACGCAAAAGAACGGGGTACACGTAGATGCGATTGTTAGCCTCGAGTGGCTTTATTGTTATTGCAAAAAGGCAACAGCCTCTATGCGATATTAAGATGGAATGGATAAGGGGTTCGAGAATGAGTGCATCGTCTACTTCCAGGCGGCGTGGCGCCGGAACCGTGGGCCAGACCCGTTCGGCTTTCCGGTACGAACAAAAAGCGGTATATCGAACTACACCGTGATGTCTTTTTCCGAGAAGCTGCTATCTCGGGATCCCCAGCACCAAACGCAACGCTAAAAGACTCCCAGAAACGGCTTTTCCCATTGCCATCGCTTGCGTGTGCCACGTGAGGCGCACATTGAAAGGTGCTGTGTGTCCATGCGATTTCCCGTTCAATTTTCGTTTCAAGTTGACGCGTCTGGAGGTGATCCGATCCGCGGTTGGCGAGAAAACTCGTCAGAACCGAGACGATGTTTGGCGCTGTTTGCGTTTCCCGTTTTACGTGTTACTTCAAAGGACAAAAAATCACCCTTGAAGCGCGCCACACGTGCCAACGACGAGTCACAGTTTGAGGGAAATTAGCAGAAGCGCTGGTGGCGCGCGAGATCTTCAAACGGTGCGCGGCTCGTACCTATCCGCTCATCCGTTTGGGCACAGAGCCGGAGCGAAGATTTCCCGACAGACAAAAAGAAAAACAGACGAAAAGACAAAAACACGAACAGACACACTTTGCTAAAATAGTACGTAGACTAGGGCTGGCCGCTTACTTCGTTAAGCAAGGTTGCTGCGCCCCTCTGCATTCCATAGTTTGCACTGATACCAATTTTGAGTCTCTCAGATTTCCGGACCTCTTGTAATTTTTGAGAAATAAAAGTAGCATGTATTCCGTTACACAATCCAGCGCGAGGCAGGTACCACTTGCAGTGCATTACCTATACCGCAAGGCAATGCCGTTTTAATTTCCTTGTCGACGAGATGTGAAATCACCCTGTCGGTCTGGTGCTAACTATAATGAAAAAAAACGTTACCAAAGTCTCTTTCGGATCTGTAATCCTAGGAATGTGGCACGCGCTGTGTTCTGTTGCACGTGCGTGATGCCTTACGATTGGGCGTTCATTTCCTTTTGAGAAGGTACCCATTTCGAGTTTTTCTGGCCTTGGTTTGTCGATACAGCTTGCTGCAATGATGACTGCTTTGAGAACAAAAAAATGACCATTTTTTTACGTAGCGGATCCCTGGTATTGGGTCGTGCGTGCTTCAGTAAGTTTATTTGTACGCTTGACGCAATGTCATTTTGTTCCGTTTATCTTCAGGTTAGTTTACGCGATTCTCGATTTTTTGGACAACAGTGATGGATGGAATGAGATGATGGATGAAACGAGATGGACCTTATTGAAGTAAGGTCCATCTCGGTAAAATCAGACCATATGTTTCGGACGATTTTGCTCGTCCTTGAACACTGATCGAGTACAGGGTCACAGACAGGTGACCAAAAGAGTCAGTCACATGTGCTCACCTGTTTGTGACCCTTTTCAAGGAGAGTGACAGTATTCAAGGACGAAGAAATCCGTCCGAAATATATGGTCCGTTTTTACCGAGATCGACCTTGCTTCAATGTTGTCCGAAAAAAATGGAAAATCACACAAGCTTTTTTGGCTGTAGATTTAAGCCAACGACTGCAGCCAGTCAGCGATTTTTTGCGAAAAAAATCCGCATTTGGGCGTGCAGAACTTCAAGAAAGGATGTATTGCAACCGAACCTCACCAAAATACGGTCATCCTTTGGGTGGATATGGGGCACAAAAGAGTGAGCTACATGTCGGTGTAATTTTCATTGCAAAAAGTCGACAGCCTCTACACGATATTGAAGTCTTTGAAGAAGAAGAGAGTCACGATATTGAAGAAGAAGAGGTCGGAAAATGAGTGTACGGTCCTCTTCCAGGTGGTGTTGCACCTATACCGTGAGCAGAAAGTGTTTGGCTGTGGGTACAAACAAAAGACGGTACACCGAGCTGTACCGCGGTGCTTTTCCCGAGTCCCTGCGATTTCTAGCTCGCCCCCGAGTGGGGGAGGAGCAGTTGACCGACCCTGACTGAGATTTTTCTGGGATTGCGAGAGAACCAACAAACAGAGAGTCACGAAACTTTGTGCACCTTTTGCTTCATCATTTTTACACCTTGTGTCAAAGTTTTCACCCCAGGTCAGGTCAGGTGCTTGACCTAGGTCAGGTCAAACGGACCTATGTCCAAAAACGTTTAGCGCCCTGCAACTTTTTCGCACAACAAGGCATCACAATAATACTTTCAGGGATTAGTGATCTTCATATATGCAATAAATCTGCTATTTCAGATTTTTCGGAATTTTCCGGGTCATTGACCTAAGATCAAGCATATTTTTAAGACATGTCGTTTTTTCGGAAATTCACGGAATATTTCATAACATTTTTAGTGTGGAGTGAAGAAGACATCTAGTTACCGTCATTGGGCAAAGTATCAATGACTTCCAGCCATTGACCTGAGGTCAGGTCATGAATAACTGTAGTGAGCCAAAATGTTCCACCGTCAAAATCGGCGATGAATTACTCAGAATGGGTAGAAATTGGCAGAACTGGTTTGCACACACATAAGTAATACCAGGAACCTCAAAAAGTCTTAAAAATTGCATGTTTTGGAAATAAACAGGCTCTCGCGAATAAAGATCCGCCAATTTTGTACATTGGTAACTAATGAATTTCTCCAAAATTTAAGCATGAAAAACCATTACAAGAACCACTAAGATCAATAAGACTTACATGCATAGGCTTTTCTCGCGAAAATAAAGGAACGCTAAAATTAGTTTCCGTCAGTGTCTTACTGCGCACGACTGCGGCGCACACCGACAGCCGGCGCGAAAACTGCTGTGTTTTTAACTCAATGTTTCGGCGTACATATTGAACAAATCCGAGACATTAGATGTGTATCGGCATTTGCGGGCCTTTACTTGTGCCCTGGTGCCTTTAACTATGCGTTGTTAGTCACAGCCCTTGAGATCCAGGCCGTTTCTCGGTCTCATGCAGTCGGCTATGAGAAAACATATATAGGTCATAAATTGCTTACATATTATCTAAAACTAAACAATGAAAACAGTTTCGGGCTGTACTCGTCACAAGCTTTCCAACGGTGTGCTTATTGTTATCGTGCGACCAACCGTCCGTGAGTAAGAGGGGGGCGGCCAACTCCCCCCCAGTCGGGCATGATCGTAACTGACCGACGGTCGTGCGCGGGCTAGATCGCCAGCCACACACTCGATCCGGAATAACGCTCAGCAACGTTTTTTTTTTGCATTGCCACCGATTACCCGCAGCACGTGTCGCGAGCGCAGAAACGTGTTGTGCACCACGCGATTGCCCGTTCAATTCTAGTCTCAAGTTGACGCGTTTCGAACATATCCGACACGTGGTTGCCGAGAAAACTCGCCGGAACCGAGACAATGTTTGACGGTGTTGGCGGTTCTCGTTGTACGTGTTGTCCCTATGGATTCAAAAATCCCTTAAAGCGCGAAAAACCGCGCCAACGACAGGCCGCAGCTCGACGGAAATTAGCCCGTCAGTACGTTTGGGCCCCTGGCTAGAGCACCTATTTGTCGACATACAGACAGGAAGACGGACAGATACACGTTGCCCAAATGGTATACAGATGTGTACCTGCCATCAATCGCGCGCTTATTGTTATACCTGCCGCCTTTTTCTGCTCGTCAGTCGCTGATCCCACTGACAAAGGCATAGCAAGCTGTGCCGAAATATTTGGGCCTAATAACATCAGACACATTTGATTCGCGTCTAATCCGAAAAAAACATGAGCAGTCCGCTTTATGCCATCTGCAGCGACCGGCCGAACCTTTTCGTTGTCCCAGATGAAACACTAAGAAATGTCCTCCTTGACGAGGTCTCCCCAGGTCTCTCTTTACTCATGGAAACCAGCAGGGTCGGCTGATAATATTTCATTTCGCGGTCAATGCCATCGCTAAAAACATTTGTCGGTCAACGCCATCGCTACAGCGAAAGTGACAACAGTAACCGAAACGTTTCCCTTGCCACCTATGCGTACGAATAGTCTGCAGTTTGCGTTACTCGTTGCGCTAACAAACGCTTCATTTTATTCGCCCGCTCCACCTCGAATTTCAACATTGGTTTGTTTTCGTCGTGTTCACTGTTTATTTTGCACTGAAATACCTAGCTGTATTATTATTTTCACAGCCATACACTCCTACTATTTTGTAACAATGGGCAAATGGCCAACAAACGTATCGCATATCCTCAGCGTTGAAAAGGTTGGGGGCTGCACATTTTCTGCACCTCAGTACGTGCATTCCAGTCAGAGAGTGGGGGGGGACTGAAGCCCCCCGGCCCCATGATTATCGCGCCTCTGAAGACTGCTGTCCGCGTCTAACGGCTTTAACAAAGAACTCAGTCACGCCGCATGGAAGGGGTTGTCCTTAAAATGATTCAAACTCTGCTGGCATCGAAGGATTTCTTACACATCTAATCAAAGAGCAGCATGCAAGAAGTTTGCATTCTATTTGTGGCTGGTTGTATTAGGATTCTGATTCAAGCTCGTTTAAAATGTTTGCAATACTTTAAATGGTAAAGTATTTATCTTTCTTCGCGTTCCTTAAAAACTGCAAAGTTCAAGCTGACGGCAGCTCATAGGTAACATAAGATTCCTGTCTGTTGTAGAATTACTAAACTGTTGAGTGGTATTTGTTAGAGAGCAACTTTTGAACATAATGCTGAGTACACAAAATGCTAAACTTTCGCGTATTGGATAATGCTGTGAGTAGTACAATGCGGTCGTCTTTCCGTCTCGGCAGACGTGGCGCAGACGGTGCGGATGTGTGGTAGTGCGAAATTGGTGGCGAGACAGGGCCTGCGAGCGCCGTAACGAAACAGGACGAATGACAAATGGCGATTTTATCAAATATCTTCATACAGCTTGCTTACTTAGTCCGTGTTCCGTCTCGAGATCCCCCATCCTATGATCTCGGGTCTTAATGGAGCTGAGGAGATGCAAGAACAGCAATCGAATGCTCATCAGATTTCGGGCAGGAGAGTTATTCCTTCAGCTGTTCACACCATGCCTGTAAGGCTACCAGGTGCAATAAGGTCGCGCTATGGTTTTCGTTGCCGGCGGACGGCCGCACCCGTGTCGGGCTACAGGACGGGCAACATACTGCGTAAAGAACAGCTGCCGCCGGACAACCAGCTACAAAATATCGTTGCAAGTCAGCATATATGGTAAACCTGTAATACAAATGCACAGCTAGCCTGGGTCAGGTCAGTCGGGGTGAAAGAAATCCTACCATAAACATCCCACATTCTGTCTTCCCTCCCGGGCTTCTGATCTGATTTCGACGAAACTTTGTGGAGTTACTGCACAGGACGAATGTGCTGGTGCCGAAGCGCAAGCGACTGAGGTCAGGTCAATCAAGATCAACCGAAGTCAGATGCTGTATAAGCTGCATTTTGTGAATGAGACTTAAGGATTTGGGATGGACTTTGACTGCATAATGAATGCAAATGTCCCAAAGCATAGGCAAGCTAGGTCAGGTTGATTAAGATCATGCAAGGTCAATAAGTGGATATGCAGCATTATGCATTTTTCTGGCGATCTACCCAAATGCTCTTAATTACATTCGGAGTTGATGCATTTTGTTGATCTTGGTTGAGATCCAGTGACCTCGAATGACCTAATTAGTTCACTTGTCTTACGGATACCTATAACGGCATCTTACCCACTTACAAACGAGTAGATGGTGTTATGCTAGATTTCCACAAAATGTAGCATTTTCAGATATTAACCTGGGTTGACCCCGATCCGATCCGACTTAGGTCAATTCCGTTTTGCGATGCGTAAGTTCATTATTCGGACGAGGCATCCTCGACATTTGGTTGTCATTAGATCAGTAGATCTGGAGAAAGCAAAGGGTGCTTCTAATTCCACGTGTGACCTCGTTTGACCTCGTCTGACCTCGTTGGGCTTTTAGGTCATGCAGTTTCTGTGTATTTTGAGACCACGAGGCTTTCAGGCACGCAGACAAGGGCGAATGCAAACCATGTGCTCCCAAATTTGACGTCATCTTCTTTGACAAAACCTGACCTGAAGAAACCTGACCTAACCGCTAAAGCAAACAAGGTTCGACAAATATCCATCCGTGCTACCTAGTCTACCACCAAACATTGATTTCTCCCGGATTTCGGCCACCTTGTTTCGCCGTTTTCGAAAATGAACGTGCATTAAAAAATGTTTCGTAAACAAAATATTTCACTTTTCGTGCGAAGGGTGGGGGAGGGACAAAAGGCATGTAAACCCACTTTTTCGAACGGAAGGGTTGCCCCTCGATGCTCCTCCCTAGGCGAGGATCTAAGGGAGACGATGAGAGGCAATCGCCCCTCTCCCCTGAGGCCTAAGAAGGGGTCCTACGAGAGGGGCCCCGAAGGGATCCCGTATGAGCTTTCCCGTGTCTCTGTGAAAACGTGACGGGTTCGTGGTGCAGTCAGGGGGCCTCTGGGAGGGTTAGATGATCGTTAGATTAGATGATTTAGGGCTCCTAAAGCTCCCGAGGGGCCCCTGCGACCACAACACGGCAAATCGTCCCTGAGACCGCCAAAAGGGTCATAAGACCCCTGAGGCGACCAAGATGAGGACTGAGTCCCTACGACGGCATAGGGGCCACTGGAAGGTCATAAGGCTCTGAATGGGTTTCACGGATCTGTGTGAAAAGCTGAAGGTTTCTGATGCAGTGGGAGGACTCCAGGAAGGTTAACGAGACCCTGAAACGGCAAGATGGCCCCTGAGATGGAGAGAAGGGCCCCTGAAATTCTCCAAACACTCCTGAGACCGCAAGAGGGGTGCCAGCTCGGCAAAAGGTCCATATGACCGTCAAAAGTGCTAGAAGAGGCCCCTGAGACGACAGAAAATTTAAGAGCGTGCCGAGCACGGCATAATGAGACCCTGGCCAGCCAGAGGGGCCCTCTGAACAGGGATTCAACAGTGGCCTTCCTCAACTTTCGAGAGGGCCCCCAAATGGGCTACACTGATCTTTTCGAAGAATTTGGGGATTCTTGATGCAGTCAGAGGTCTGTGACGTGAGTTGCTGTTGCTGGATGGTGCACAACATTGCAATATTTTGCAATATGGTGACTTGGAGGCCGTCTGGTGGATTTCGACCTTGCGAGCACGCTGGCGGCGTCCGTTCGGCGCTCCGGTCGACCGTTGCTGAGATATGGGCCCTCCCAACATCGTGCAACATTGTGCAATAAGGGCCAAATTGGTAAGGGAAGTCGCCGGGACGCGTCTCAGACCCCGCCAGGTGCGCTCTGGTCTCCGCGACGATACTGCGCCTGCCAGACGCGGCTGTAACCGCTCCCACTTCCGTCTCAGAGGAGCCGTCGCCTGCCGTGTCTTGGGGACGTAGCATACCGTCGGCTGCAGATGGTTAGTTTGCTTCATCACTAGAATTTGTGGTGCGAGGCGTGCAAGTGCCGGTCGATCATATAGGCAGTTCAAGCTCACGGAAGGGATTTGTCCAACGAAAGGGGTGAACGGGTAAATTCCGGGCGGCTGAGTGGATTGGCGGATGGGTCCCTCTGTCCCTCCACAGACGTCCGGTCACTTGGGTTTTCCAGATAATAACGGCTAAATGAGTCTTCCCAACGACAGTGGATGTAATATTTGGTCGGCTGGGTGCCTCCCATTGCTAAATGAAAATTTATTTACTTCCGAGGCCATTGCCCCTGCTAATCCCTGCTAAGGATTCCTACGCATTAGATGTATAACTATCCGCCCTTCGTCGTCTGATAAACCTACGATCGGCCCCTTTTTCCCTCCAGCGGTGCACGGTTACCATCCGCAACGGATTCCTCCCAAACAGAGTAAATGCTCGACCCCAAAATCACCAGCAATGCAGAGTTAATTCCAACCTGACGGACTCCGGATCTGCAGACGAAATTGTCTGCGCACCGCAACCCTGCCCCTCCTCCCTGTCCCTGGAGTAACTGGGACGCGTTCTGGTGCGGCCCCTGGCTCTGGTAAAGCCATGCGGCAAAGGGTCTCAATCTGGGCACCGCTAATAACGGGGTGATGGAGACACACAATCCGAGCACACTTACTGACCCCGACCCCAGCTAGGTGGCGTTGTCGAGTTATCGCCTCCTCACTGGAACCGGGCCGTTTGCTCTTAGGTCTAGACATGACCTGTCCCTGGCGCCTTTCCTTGTTCCTTATCTTGCCAGCAGTGGCCATCAGTCCTGGCCGGGTCCTGGGCCCTCGCTGGATGGCGCTATATCCCCACCTCCCACTGCGGTGGTTCCGGCCCGCCTGTTTTCAGGCGATTACCAGTTCCCAGGCGTACTCCTTCGCCAAGCGGACGTCCCGCTCCACCCCTTCCGCAGTTGATTTTTCCCTTCGCCGTAGGCGGAATGCCAAGCCGGAACCAAGCGTATACCCGTGACGGGTGTCTACCGACCCCAGGCTACTGCCAAAATGGTGGGCGCGCCACCTCCACACTACCTGTGTGTTTACCCAAACCCGCCTTTGCTTGAACGTGCTACCAACCTCTATCCATTATAGGCCAGCGAACCACCCTTTCCGCGACACTACCCGAAACCGCTTAAAGGTTGTTGGCCTGTACTCCGCATCGTCCACCAGTGCTCCCTCCCATGTAAGGAGATCCAGAGCTTAATATGTTTAGCTGCCCCTAATGAGGCTGCTGTATTGTAATGCATTAAATTCTACCTCTCTGCGGCTTGCGCCCGCCGGTGTCCCCACGAACAGAGCCGCTGCATACCAATCGGCTTAAACCTCACGCATCGCGGCTGGTGTGTTGTCAATTTCTTGGGGGTGGTGGGGACTCCTTCCAGAACGATTTTCGGTACTTCGTGTGACGACGAAGGTTTCCCCGTCCGGGCAAACGGGACCACTCTGGAACGTTGGTTACCCAACTCATACCCAGGGCTGGGTGCGGGGTAACCATATGACGATGGCTCCGACCGCTCGGGGCGTTTCGGCAGTGACCCGCTGCAAGCACCCCAGGTCATTCACAAAATGTCCCGAGTACAAATGCAGCCACTATATGACGATAGTGGTTGCCGCCAGGGGCGTTGTGCATTCGTCTATGCCTGATGATAGGGCAGCGATCCCTATCATCCTTTGGGTGATAGGGATCGCTGGATCCTGGAGTCCTTTGCTGCGGGAGCCGCGGTAATATTAACCTGGTCTATTGTTCAGGAGCTGCGGACAATCCTTTATCCGGCCGCCGCGCCAGTGACGCGTTCGGCGGGGCGGCTGTAATTGAATCATCTGGAACCTTCCACTGAGACCATTTTGGAACGTTAAAACCTTAATGGGAACACTCTCAAGCCATGACGTGAATACCAGCGAAACGACTCGCCGACAGCCTTATAATCCCTTTCCAGTCAAAACCCAACACGGGACGACGTAGCCTTCATCAACAAGCTGAACTTCTGTTCGAATTAACCCGCCGTGAATATCTGTCGGGCTGAACCGTTCCTTGGCAGTTCAGCCAATCTTGAAGTAAATAATGGCAACACATTTCCTGAATTTAAACAAGAAATCTACACCTGACCTAAGACCAATGTCAGGACACAAATGATCAAAATTACCAACTTTATCTACTGGGTACTCTAGCGACAATCGTCTTGCCTTTTGTAAAGTAGTTAAATAATTAGAGTACAACGGAATCAAACTGCATGGCATGCAAACTTGTCCTTAGAGCTCAACTTGACCGAACGGCTTCGCCCCAGGCATTGCAATGAACGATATGCCGATGAATCGCCAAAATATCCGCTGACATGGCCAAACTGTAAAGCATCATTACCGTGATTTCTATCCAGCAGAAGACAGCGATAATCGATCTCAGCGTCCGTAATTTCTGCTGTCACCTCGATCAGCCGAGGACATTCCTAACGTCAGTCCAGGAGCAAGACTAAATACAACAGATAAACTTTCTCTGTGTCCGACACTCGAGCCTAGGACAGGAAATACAAACCGACATGCACCTAAGTCGTTAACATACTAATTACATGTCTTTGGTCCCCGCGTTTTATTCCGGAGCCTGAATTTATTAACGAAATCTAATGGCGACTTACAGTGCAGCTACAACTAAAAATATGGCTCAACGCTCGCATCTCATGTCAACGGAAAGTTGTGCCACTGCAGATCAGTGCAAAAGATTATGACCTGTGCCCCGTGCTGGCGAGCAATTTACTGACCTCCCTTGTCCGTACATCCAAAAAGTTATAATGCGTCTTAGATGTTCAAGGGCCGTAATGTGTGACCTGACCTCCCGGTCCGCAATCATCACCCCCAACCCATAACATCAGCGCCCTGAGGGGTGTCCGTGACGTCACCCGTCGAGAATGACCGACACGAGCGCCAGTCGGTCTGGCCCCATCGGCCGCGCGGCCGTCGCCCGGCTCGGCCCGCCGCCAGCGTGCCCCCCCCCCCCCACTCTGACGTCACCCACTGCGGGTGCCGCCGCGGGGCGGCCCGCCGCGCCGGCGGCCGGCCGGCGGCCGGCCGGCTGGCCCGCTCAAACGCGCCAGCCGCTCCTGGTCCGCGCAGGTCCGAAGGCGGTGCGTTGTTAAACCTCGCTCGTGATGCTGAAAGAACGATTTCTGTCTGGACGTACTCTTGGCTTTTCTCGATTTAACTTCCTTTGACCGTCACCAAAAGGTATCCATATAACTTCCAACAAACACTGATGCTCTGTGAGCCAGCGCTTTCCAATAACTTCACACTTGGCGATTCCCGCTGATTTCAGTTTGCTAAGTTTTTCAGTACCTACTCAGGTTGCTGGATAGATTGAGAAATACTCATAGGGGGCGAACCGAGAGGTGGAAGGGGGTACTGGGGATGACGAGCTCTTGATCAGAGGACACACCCTGCCACTTCCGTCGGCCTGACTACGATTTTGTTCGGATGTGCAACTTTGATTCTAAAACGCTTGATACTGTAGGAAGGGAAGCACTCACCGGTCGTACCTGGAACTCAAACGACATCTTTCCAACAAATCCAGAATTGTGGCACCAGATCGTGCCAATCACGGTAACTTATCAGGGTACTGGACGTCGATAACGTCGACCCAAAAAACCTTACTTCACGTCAGGATGTAATAAGTATTTTTAGCGATCTGCTGTAGATGGAAATACATTCGATACCAGAGCAATAGGGTCAAATCAAGCTATATGTTTGCTGCGACGTAAACTGGCAATGAGGACTTTTATGAGCTTGCAATCCTCCGTTTATGAAAGCGTTGGTCTGACGAGAATCAGTGTTTTCGGCCTCCGGACTCCGACACAGGTGAGACAGCGAAACCATACATTCATGGAAATAATCTGGCGCGATCTGAAACCACAGTGGTAGAGCACGCACCGACATTCCTACTGCCTTGGACCACAAAGTAAATTATTTGGCTACGAAACTGCAAAGAACTGAGGAAAAATTGCATCTGATACGTGACCGAATCATCTAATAGCAACCATTTCCTGCAGATTATTATGCGTGTCTCAGGAAGACTCAACCAACAGCAGAGGAGAAAGAGGGAATGGGGGGGGGGTACGATTGACCTAATCCGACCTGCCTAAGATTTTCTATGCGGCTTGATTACACACAAATCAAGGGGCCATGCTGCGATTTTCAGAGCGATCGGAGCCGTGTCGTGACGCATTCCGGAGGCCAATTTGACCGTCGATGGCTAGGGTCGTGGTGGGGTGAAGCATATGAACAATATGATTTAGATCGAAGTCAGATTCTCGCCTGACCGTCCTGGTCCGCTCTACGTCGCCTGGGTTCCGTCGATCTGCTCGCGCTATCCATCGAATCATCTGAGCGCCGTGAATCGCGAATATTGCCAAATCTTGGAGACGCCTAACCGATATGAATTTGATCGGACGGAAGATGCCAGTTGAAAGATGCCAGCTGAACCGCTGGCTCAGTTCCAAGACCGACCTAAATCCGCCAATTAACGGTGGTGATAACAACTGATAAAAATTCTGGTAGCGCGGGCCAGACATTTTGCCGCGCCGAAGCATCGGACAATAAGAACCGAATCAAAATCCGATACGAGCCTGATCGTCACCTCTGCTCCAAGGCCGGCCTAAAGACATCAGGTGGTTATCGCGACACAACTTAAAATAAATTTGACGGCGCGGAGCCAAATCTTGTCACGGAGAGCATCTGGGAAACCTGAACCACATCGACGTCACATTAGCCCTCCTTAAGGCCAACCTTAAGGCATCGTTTAGTAATCGTGACGAATCCCAAGACAAATCAACAGCACGGACCCAAATCTTGTCATGGAGAGCATTTCAGCAATCTGAGCCGGTTCGAAGCCAGCCTCAACATCAGCCCGAGATCGACCTAGGAACACCTTAGCTACTGTGACAAAACCTAAAATAATTTAACCAGCGCCGGCTATAATTCTCGTCTCAGCGGGATATCTAAGCAATGCGAATCGAGTCCGATGACGGCTTAACTGCCACCGCGACTTTCAGACCGAAACTGAAGCGTAAATTAGCTATCGTGACGAACCCAAATTGAATTTAACAGCCTTGACCAAAATTTTGCCATGACGAAGCACCTGAACGAGATGAGCCAAATCGGTGGAAAATTCTGCCACAACAGTTAGCTGAGCTCTGCCACGACCTCGTCTCCGTCCTGCTCTGCGCGCGTCTCTGCGCTCTCCGTCTCTGGTATCCCTTTCTCTCTCCGTTCTGAAATTCAGTACAATGAAACATTTAAACCACATTTTCCTGGCCTTCATTGTTAGCCAATTATGGCACTCCCTACCCCAAAGCATTAAACGCAATGATCGTCCGGTGCCGGCGATCCGACATATACGCGCTCGCCTTGACCTAAAATACAGCCTATCCAAAGAAAACTATATACACTGCGTCACACCGGCTACAGTCACACAAATACACACGCAAGCTCCGCCACTCGCGAGCATTAAATGTCCGTCAGCAAGCCGCCATGGGGTAGGTAGCTGGTGGCTCGAGGTTAATCGGGCCCTCCCCTGGGATCACCGCCAAAAGAATTCCCATGGTGAGAGACAGACCCCATTACCGCCCGGAGACCACCGCATGAACGGGTCAGTGAGACAGGAGGTGGGAGGGCTGGTAAGTCAGAGGGAAATCCGTGAGCTTACTTGCGCTGCGACGACCGTAGCCTGGAGCGTAATCAGTCCTGAAGACCTGGGATCTTGATGTCTTTACGACTCACTGCACTCAGCGGTCTTCAGAGGGCGATGGCCCAGAGGCCGCCGCCGGCCGCCGCCGGCCAAAAGGGCTGGCTGAGTCTACGATGGCTGGAGGGCCCGGGAAGGTCGGGTGGGTCCTGAGACGATGATGACCAAGGTGGGGTAGCTGATGGGGTAGCAAGACGGGCCCCTACGCGGCAGATGGCCCCTGAGACCGCAAAAATGTCGGAGGGTCCTTGCGAGACATAGACGATAAGAGGAACCCTGAAACGGTATGGGGGCCCTGAACGGCCAGGGCCCCCCGAGTGGGTTAGGCAGCCTCCTGGAAAAGGTCCACCTGAGACTGCCAGTGAGGCCCTGAAGCGTCACCAAAGGCCCCTATTGCGGCAATATACCGCATGTAACAGAGGAAGACCCCTGATACAGCCATGAAGACCACCGGAGGCGTCCAAAGGGCCTATGACAATGCACAGGGGCCCTGAAATCGCCAAAACGTCTTCTGTAACCGCCAGAGGGCCCCTGAGACGGCAAATAGTTCCCCAGAGACGACAAAAGGGGCATCTAGGACAACAAGGGGCGCGGTGCAACTGCCAGCTGGCCTTTGAGACTGCTAACTAGCAGTCTCTAGCAATAAGGGCCACCTGAGACCGCCAGAAGGGCCCCTGAAACTACTTAACATTGAGACGTCCAGACAGCTTCTGAAACGGCCAAAGGACCTGGAGCATTGCTAGAGGCGCCTCTGTCACAAAGGAGAGATTGAAAGAGGGCCCTTGTTGCTGCCTGAGGGGCTCCTTAGATGGCAAAAATTCTCCAAGGGACGACAGGAGGGAACTCGAGATGGCTGAAGTGTCCATGAAAGCGCCGGATGGGTCCATGAAACTGCCCGAGGCGTCCATGAAACTACCCTGAGACGTTCCGAGGGACATGTGTGACTGTAAAAAAGCCTGAGACCACTGGACGGCCCTGACACGGCAGACGGCTCGAGACCACCGAAGTGACCTGTAAGTGCAGGATGGAACCTAACCTAAGCTAACAAAAAAGTCTCCAGAAACAATCAAGGGGACAGAAAGGCTCCTGGGTCACATGCATACACTGCATTTCAATAAGAGGAAGGGACCCAGCCGCCCAAAATCCCGTCGTTGTTGTCAAATGTCGGTTACTTTGTAGGGGAACAAACCGAAAATTTTCTCAAATAAGGTGACGCGCTTTATTTTTTTTCGGTTTCCTTGCAGGCTAACATGTGCGCTGGAAGGGGGATCTTTTGTGCTCCCCACCTGTTTTTCTTGAATATCTCGAGAACAGATGAGAGCTGGTTGCTGCTACTTTGTGAAATTTATGGCAATTGAACAACTCGTTGAATGACGCAGAAAAATTGAAAATCGGCCGGAAATTTTTAAGGTTCCAAGCATTTGAAGTCAGACAAACATAACGAAAACGACGATTGTCGCCGACAAATGAGAACTTCGTGAAAGGACCTGCGTTCTACCTAACATTATCTTTTGAACACAATCACGTGACGTCATTCGGGCATAAATGATGGATGTACCAAGACCAAAGCCAAGGTCAATACTGGTCAAGGGCATCAAAGGTCAAGGCCAACCAATTTGTGACCTGGTCCAGATTTGCTTTGCAACATGTCGGTTTGTATGAAACGTGCATTCAAAGACCTAATAAAAACACGTGTGTGTGCACACTGATACCCTTACATATACCAGGGTCAGTGAAGGTGAAGGTCATCGAAGGTCAAGGTCAAATATCTTGTGAACTGGCCCAGATTTGCTTTGCAACATGTCGATTTGTGTGAAATGTGCATTGAAAAACCCCAATAAAAACACGTGTTAGCACATGGATATGATTTTGTATACCAGGGTCATTTCGGGTCAAGGCCATCAAAAGTCAAAAGGCACCTATTTTGTGACCGGTTCCAGATTTGCTTTGCAATAAGTCGATTTGTATGAAAAGCCATTCAAAGACGGTAATAACAACACGTTTGGGACATTGATACATGTATATACATGTATACATATAAATGCATACATAAATATGAACGCTTGAAGTGACCAAATGTACCAGTGTTGACTACCTTTCACTGAAAATACGCCAAAAGATGCGTGTAGGCCTCTTATTTACGCTCAAGCCATCCCGTGTTGCTCGAAATCTGGTCTGCAAAAGATGAAAAAATGACGCCCTAGGTCAACGCCCTGACATGACCTCGGCTCAAAATCCTCAGTGACGACGTTAAAGGAATGGATTTTTTGTATTCCCACGTTTTAACGGCCAAACAAACACCGTTTTCCCGTTTCGTTCGAAAAGCCGTACGAAATGGCTTGCACGGGTCGAGAAAGTGTCCAAAGTTGACCTTTTCGATCCCCATTGAACGTTAAAGATATTACCCTAAGGTCATCAAAATTGCACACAATGTACATCGTTTTGGCCCCAACCCTGTCCATAAAATTTCATGTCTCTAGCTCTTCCCGTTTCCGAGATCGGAGGGGGGGGACTTTTGTGCCTCCCCTTCCAGTGCGCGTTAGCGCGAAATCCCTTTCCACTGCGCGGTTTAAGAAAAACACGAAATTGCATAAAATATTTTTTCCCCCTGGACCCGAGCAGATTAACGCTTTTTTCATACCTGAAGAACAAAAAAAAAAAATGGTGGGACGGCCGGGAAGGGGCCCCACGCTGACCATTCGCCCTTTATCCTGGATAACCTGGATCCGTCCCTGCCCCCTGAATCCGTCAGTGCACACAGACTACCTACCCATAATATTTCGTTGCAATCGGTTGAATAGATCGTGAGACGTAGGGGAAAGATATGCTCCCAGCAGTACGCGTAGTCTTCAGACCGTCACCATTGGGCGTGTTAAGGGATTAAACGGGTCATACACTAGAAAAAGAGCAATGTGCTCAAAATTCTGTTCGTAAGTCCTTGGCTACGCTTAGCTTATGTATATATAGAATTTGGGCGCTTACGGTGCCCACGTTCTCTCTCCCGGGAGCTGGCCTTCATCCAGATAGCGACGGAAGGCGGCGGACCGAGGGCCGGCGGGTCTATATCACAATGTCCAGAGCTCGTAATGTCCAAGCGGCCATAATAGCCAATGCTCAGAAGATTCACAGTTCATATCATCCAATGTTCGTTGGATCTAATGCTTGTAATGTCTAAAGCTCACATCGTCCAAAGCTTATAACATCTAGAGATCGTAATGCCCGAGATTCATAGCGGCCAAAGCTCACATTGTCCAATGTTCAAAACATCCACTGGTCATCTTGTCCAGAGTTCATGATGTCCAGAGCTCATAACATCCAAGGCCAGCGACGCATTGAGTGCTGCCAGATATAGTTCCAGAGCCTCCGCCAGAGGGTAATCGAACAAGCCATTCTCGCCCTTGATGCTTCCCGCCGGTATGTGAGCCGCGCAGCCGCACCGCCGGTGGGAGGGGGTGAGGCGGCGGTGAGGGAGGAGCCTGGCCCGGCGACCGTCCGGAAGGGAAGAGGAAGAAAGACGAGCGGTGCGCGATCGATGACCGCGCATACGTGTAAACTTGGAACGCTTAAAAAAAACGCACTAGGGACATCTACCGTCTGTGAAACGTATCGCAGTCACCTGGTTTCCCTCCAGAGCAAAGAAAACGGGAGAAAACGATCGCCGAGCCCACCCTTGCGTCACCTGGCTCAGTGACGTTTTCATTACCCAGAATGCATCGGATCACTATGACGTCATAACCGTCATCCTTCAGCCAATCATGTTCGCGGCCTCCAGATGGCCGACACAGCTGAGGGCAGGAATGGTGCGCCGGCGCCGCGGGCGATACTCGTGCTTGGCCTGGAGCCAGTGAGCACCAGCGCCGTCCGGTGACGGTTGCCGTGCGGCGAACCGTGGGTCCGTAGGTGTTAAGGTGCGTTTAGCGGAGCACGAGGATTTGGAAACCCGAGCGCGTGATGTGGTGATACGGGGGAACATTGTGTGCGGCAGCCGAGGTCATGTCGTCGACGGGAGCACTTCGCGATGGTGTAGACGCCAGGGATGAGCAGGACATCTTGCTGCACTCGTTTCGGTGAGTTTTGGAGATCGTGGCGAGCCAACGTCATCGTTGGAGACTTTTTAATCTGATGTTAGGTTTAGAGGCAGGGACGTAGCCAAGGGGGCCATGAAGGCCATGGTCCCGCTTGCGGTCCACACTACCCAAGCGGTCAACACTAGAGATATAGCGATTTCGCACGAATACGGAATAGTGATTACGTATATGTTGCAAAAACAAACAAACAAAGTGAAAACATATGTATTTCTGTGGGTTAATTATGAAGCCATTTACGCAAAATTGCTGTTTTTTTCCATAAACTTTGTCATATGCCAGTGGTATCTGACAAAAGTTAACCATTGTCCCCGCCCGAGGAGAATCCTAGCTAGGTGCCTGTTTAGATCTGTTTTGGGGATGAGGGAGACATGTCCGGTGCGTTAATGTCGGAGACCTGCCGTCGTGACCGCCGCAGCATGGCCAGCCTTGGCGACGCGTCGGTATCGACCGTCGCGACGGTCGACGACGGCTCGATACCTGGCGGGGTCGTTGGCCGGACTACCGAGAATCAGAGCTGCACGTCAGACGCCGTCAGGCGTCTAATGTCTGACGGCGTTTGGCGCCACGCGTGAAAGATCAGGATGAGCCAGCGTTAAATTTGTTGACAGACGCTGGTAACTCAAGGACGGGCGTTTTCCATAGCAGCTGTAGGAATACAGCGGTAAATTAGAGATCGATCAAGGTTCAGAACCGGTGCTTGGTGCGTTTTGGAAAGATTTCGACATTTCTTACTTCCTCCACGAAAAACAAATGGAAAAGTTGGCCCACGATCACTGCGAAAAACCGATGCTGGACGACCAAAGGCGGAATCTCGTTCAATTATTCGTGTTGCCGGAAGCAGTTTTAGCTTCGTTCTTTCCGTGCACTGCCAAAGGTCAGGTCCAATGTAAGTTTCAGAGTTCTTGGTGTTGCGTTTGGTTGTATCAAAAGGACAAATGGTGCTAGTGGCGTTTTTTTCGGGATGGTTCCTAGAGAATGAGGGAGTCCTCGACACCATGGGGACCCCTGAACACTGCGGGGCTCCACCCCTTGAACACTGAGGGACCCCGATGTCTCGAAGACGAAGACGTGCTTGGTACTTGTTTTTCAGCGTCAGTGAGAATGAGGATGCCCGACAACACTTCCGCGCTGTGCGAGGTTTCGAACCGCCTCTTAAAGCTCATACTGGTGACATTAGTGGGATATAAATTGTTTTGTCGACCGGTATATCCCGCATTCCAGACTTTGAAAATTGCAGAGGTGAATTGTGCGTTCAGCACTTTTCAGGTTGTTTATGTTTTACAATGCCCTGTTTCTGGGCCTGACCCACAGGTAGGTATGCTTCATTGGTATGCAGCATATGTCGTCAATTTGTAAATGTGAACATCAGTTATGCCAATGTAGAAACTGCGTATAAATAAAGGCCAGGACGAAATTTCCTCAGTTGGTTTATCACATTTCGACGATAATTTCCGGCTTCATCCGGTTGTTCTCAGTGTACATAAAAAACGAAAACGTAATTTGCGTCTTGAAAATGATACCCTCTTGTTTCATACATACTCCCGGCCCGGGAAGTGCCCACGTCCAAGCCCAGTTTGTGGTGGGAAGTGTCGTCAGAGCTGCTGACTCACCGAGCCGTACTGATAACTGGTAGAGTTACAAGACACTGTGGCGGCGCAGCGTATGCCGGCATCACGATGACATTCAAAGCGTGGCAGTATCGTTCCACCCCAAATAGCCGGGGAGGGCGGTATGCGTACTATCACCCTATTCGAACTCACAGGACTTGTATGGGTGAGTCTGCAGTCATACACAAGTGCCCTTCTCTTAATTAGAAATGCCCCTAGCGCGCATCCATGTGCACAATTATGTATGGGAATGCTCAGAGTATCTTTGTATTTATTTCTGTTATTAGTTGTCCAGGTAAAAAGCTGACGCTAGTCCTCATCCAGAAGACACATTAAAAATAGAAAATCCAGGAATAAGCCCAGCTTTGTTTCTGGAACTATAGCGGAATACTCTGTACACAACGCAGCTGCCTATAAACACCACGCAGTGGCTCAGAGTTTGACATTCTGTAAAAACGGAGTTATATAAAAGACCTCCATTTCATCTCAGCAAAAATTCGCTCGTGCTCTAGTTCCCACTTTTTCTGGGTCTGAACGCCCAGCCAGCGTGCCAGGCGCGAGTTACTTGCCTGCATTTCCAGTGAATTGCCTTGATGTTCGTTTGGCTACGCCACTACGCTGCCCGGCACTGGCATCCGCAACCATTTCAGGGCAGAGGTACCTTTCCTGCCAGGAGCGACCTTTGCTTAACCGGGCCCACGACCTTTCCAGGTCGGTGGACATTGGGACCCTGTAGGACGTGCCAGGAACCCGGCCTAGGTTACGGCATTGGGTCTCCCTTCCCGACACACTGACACCATCTCATGGTCGGAAGACCTTTCCTGGCTGACGGCTCCTTCGCAGATGAGCATCACTTCCTCCACCCGCGTATGTCTTTTTGTAGGTACCTACCAGGGGTTGACTTACATTTCCCTGTCAGAGGGCACCCCGCTACCTGCCAGATGGATCTTTGCCCAGGGTCTGGAGCTCTTCGCGTTCGCGAGGGGGTTCGCCGTTCACGGTCAGGGGGCCTTTCAGGCAAATAACAGCGAGCCTCTTCTTGTGCCAAAAGCGGGGGTTCTAGGACCCCTAGGACCTCCTTGCTAGGCTGCTGTATGGTTCCGCGCTTGTTGACGGCACTGACAGCGTTGTTCATGTGCGCGTGTTATGTAACCGTGCGCATTCCACGAAAAATAGTCTGAGGTTCCGTTGATGGCATCTGGGAAAACAAAGAAGGCTACATCAGAAACGGTGAACGCCACCTTTGAGGAATTCCCTAGCAAGGAATGTCTCAGGGCTGATACCGGAGCTGCCACTGAGGGAATCTGGCCGAGCATGGACAATGACGTCGGACGCGGGACATGCCCGTAACTGGACGTTAGAAATTTTGACTTAGGGCTCTTTGGCATTGTTCGAAGAGGAATTTTTCGTTCGGAGTAAATCTGCTGCGCATTGCGCAGCCCATGCTCTCAATCTGTGCACCAGTGTTACCTGCTAAACGACGAATGGTCATAGACATGTCTGCAGCCGTCAAAGACGCGGCAAACGGTGTCTGAAGACATCAGAACTTTTTTCTCCACACAGCAGTGAAGCCCTGGAATTGAGGCCGTACAGCAAGGCCACGTGAAACGCGATGGATTCAGATGCGTGACGTGCTGTACTGCGTCACTGTACCATCACATCATCAATGCCTCAATCATCACATTACACATTACTGCATTACTACACATCACTGCCTCAATGATGGTGTCTGAAGAGACACCATCATTGAGGCTTTGGGCGTCATTTGCTAGTGGGTCGATTGGAGGCAGCCACCCAAGCGCGGTGACTATGTGACTGAAGAACGTCAAGTTTTTTGTTTCGCTCGGCGCGGTGTCAGGCGTCCAGTTCGTAACACGGGCGCTGTTGGTACGGCGGCTGTTAAAGTTGCGGCAAGGGATAGCTAGAAGCGCGAGGACGCTCGCGAGGGCCTTCGAGAAATGCCCGAGCGAAGACATGTCTGTTGGAAGGAGTGAATCTCGCGTTTCTTCGTGTGCCTGTTATGTTAGGAACAGCAGAATTTTGCGCTTCTAATGCCGGATCATAACATGTTTCGTAATGTGTTCAGAACCGCGCTGGGCGAGATCATGCGCTGTCGGAAATAATGCAGCAAGGCAGTCAACGAAAAGAAGGCACCAAAACTTGTCATGGCTTCCTGTTGGCCGAATCCGGGATCTTCCTCCACCTATCAGCATTAAAACGCCACTCAGATCACAGCATACGAGAAGGCTGAACATACACAGTACACTGGCTCGGCATATGCTCGCTCGGGCGGGCCGACCACTAGAGCTCCGTTTACAGCCTGGCGGTCAAGGAGTAGGCTGGCGCATTCTGAAAAAACGGCATTCGAGAGCTGGCTTGTGACGTCACGAGATTACCTCGGCATGCAACCAGGATATCGTTCAGAAACTGATTAACATCACAGATTCTTGCTTTCCAACGGCCTTTTGCCGCAAGGCCGCTTTCATTTACTTTCATTTAAGAAATGCATTGCCTCCTTTTGATGTTTTGGAGCAATAAGGGAACCTGATAGGTAACCAAGTTCTTTTTCGGACGCGGTGTAGGTTATCTATGGTTGACCTCGCCGGTCGACGCAGGTTGGTTTTCGGACGTCGTTTTGCAGAACGTGACGCCGGGGTAACGGTAGCCAATTTAATCAGCTGGTGAATGGGACTGCGCAGTTCTCCTTCCCGCGAGTTCAACTCGCCGACCGTGGTACACCCGAACGCGTCATTCCCGCATTGCAGAACCGCCCGCTGTTCTCTGACTTTCTCCGGCAGACGTGGATTCGTTGCGTCTTCCTACCGGTTCTGTTCTCGTGCTGCCGACGGCTGTCGGGAGGGGGAGGGATCGTTTTTCAGGTTGCGAAAGTCTGAACAGCAGTGTGACGACCCCTCGGTTCACTGCACGTTTCTACGACCGGTTTTAGGGTTCTCTGTGGGATGCACTAGCCAGCCGCCTTGGTAACCGCATAGAAAGTAACTGGACAGTGGCTCGTGCGGCTTCCCTAGTCCCGGATCCGGTTGGTTTGGAGACATTTCGTCCTGGCTGCCGACTTCCTGATCCGGATAATAATGCGCCTTCGGTCGAGTTCCTTTGCATTTGTCTTTGCGCGGACTTCAACCGGAAAGTTTGAGAACCGGTGACGGGGCTTTTTACGCCTTTCCCGGTGCTCAAGCAGGTCTGACGTTTTGTTTAGCTCGAACCGTTTTGGTGAGCAGCTCAATCAAATGGCATCCCAAAGTACTTTTTTTCGTCGGAAATAACACCAAACCGGAATAATTTTCCGCTTCGAATCGCAGAATTCCCCACGCGGAACGAAAGTTATCTTTTGCAGTCGTACTCCAGTGATCATGTGCATGCAGATCGCTAAATAGGTAGCAGACTGGCCATTGAAGTATCGACAAAAGGTCAGTCCAATAAAGCAGCATACTAAAGCGCCCATTGACAGTACCGACAAAAGGTTTCAGTCCAATAAAAAAAAAAATAAAAGCCCAAAAGATTCGTCACGTGTATTTCGACAATAAACTTCTAAAAATCCACAAATGTGTCAAACATTTAAAAAAAACTCTAATCGGAAAATGCGTTAACCGACGCTATTTGGTTACGCTATTTGGTCCGCCATCGTATGAGCTCATCATCAGCTGTTTGGCGTTTGACGTTTGACATTTGACGTTCGTGTTGGCATCTGACGATCACTGCTAAGTCCAGATATTATAAGAGTTGTTTTGAAAGGCTTTTAGACCGTCGGTTCTCGACAGAAGCGATGCTCATGAGTGTCGTTCCATGCTTTGGTGAGTTGACCATTGCGATCCAGAAGCAAACTGGCCCGTTGTTCAGGTGTACATAACTCTTGGCGTTTGAACGTTATTCTTGCCGTATGTTACCCCTTGTCCCGTGCCTCAGCTGGTTCGGACACTGCGGTAGTTTTTTATGTTGCGTGCGTTCTCAGACGACCTGCCTTTTCAGGAAGAAGGAGCCGTACAAGAGGAAACACTGGAAGAAGCGCTATGGCTCCTCCCTCCGTCAGATTGTTCCAGTGCGGGGCCCCAGCAAGTGAGTAGCTAACGCCGGCTAGCCCGCGCCACCCAGCGCCGTGAGCGTGCTGCTACACTGCGGTCTGCTGTGTGCTCCTCATAGATTGCAGTCTGCTGTGTGCTGCTCAGACACCGAGGTCTGCTGTGTGCTGCTCGGACACCGCAGCCTGTTTGCCTCTCAGACATCGCTGTCTGTTGTGTGTTGCTCATACACCGCCGCTTGCTGTGTGCCGTTTAGACACCGCCGTCTGCTGTGTGCTGCTCCGACACTGCAGTCAGCTCTGCCGCTCGCACACCGCAGCCTGCTGTGTGCCGCTCAACATCGCCGTGTGCTGTGTGCTGCTCAAACACTGCAGTCTGCTCTGCCGCTGACGCCGCAGTTTGCCATGTGCTGCTCAGGCGCAGTAGTCTGTCGTGCGTCATCCCTCAGCCGGCTGCAGTGGAATCCCAGTTCGCCGAATAGAATCCGTCAGGGGATCTAGCTCGTGGTTTTGTCACGAATCGCTGCACGTAGCCAAACCTGTGATCTGGCCATGACATTTTAGTAGGGATGTCGATTTCTGTGAATGATAGGGGGGGGGGGGGAAGAGGACGAGCCGAGGGCCCGACAAACTGACTTCCCCCAAATGTTGGCTACTCAACGTATTTGGCCCACTTTATTTTGGCCAGCGGAAATTAATGAGCTTTTCTGTTACTATTCATCAAATGAAAAATTGCATTTGTCCCTTTGTATACAGGTATACATATAGACAGAAGATTGATAGATAGAGACATTAGACTTTATTCTTTACTTTCCGCCCATCTCTTATCTATCGCGGCCTGTTTTTCGTTAGTTTTACTCATTTCATATTCATACTTTAACACCGGCAGAAAATATAGTGGGGGGGGGGGGCAAACCAACTTTGGGTGGGTCCAAATCAACATTGTTTGGGCCAGGGTCCTCCCGAAGGAATACAAATCGACATCGCTGCATTTTAGTATGATACTCGGCGGCTACGTGCGCCTCGCACTTTTGTTCTGGTTCTTATGTAAGTTGTGAGAACGTTTCTGAAAATGTTCAGTGTTTGGTGGACGATTGCATGCCAGGGTCGAACTATTCTTGGACATTTGACCCAGCGTATGCTGCACCCTTCTCATGTGTTTCTTCATGTTTCTCCATGTCACTCAGCGTTTGTGCTGAGTAATGCCGCGTTGCATGGCGGCTCAGAGCCGCCGGTCTAAGGTTGTTGTCTGGTACTGCGTCACTGTCCGCCCTGGGCTTCTTTCGTCCGGCGCCGCCTGCAGACGGTCGACTGTGGCCGAGCAGAGCACTCTTGGACAGTCACTACCCCCCCCCCCCCCCCCCTCCCCCCTCCCTTGGCTGCTGTCCTCTGGCGCCGCCCGCGGCCGGGCGGCAGTGACCGACTAGAGGGGCCTCGGACGGTCGCTGACCACCGCTGGGTCCTCTCCATCGCCGCCGGCTGTGACCGAGGGGGCCGCCTCAGACGGGTGCCGCACAGCGGGGTGGAGTTCGCTCCGTGAGAGCGCGGTCCGTCCGTGTGGCTCCTCCATCGGCCGGGAATCCCGGACCGATGGGATTTGGTGCCGCGCTTCGGCCGCCACGACATGGTGTTGGCACGGATCGGGCGAAGGGATGGTTCCCCTCTGGAGGGGCTGATGCGTCGAGTCGGGGTAACCAGACGGGGGGAGGGAATCCCCATCCGTGTAACGTAACTTACCTCCACATGCTGATATCTCGTCGGGTCTCCGTGATTTTCTGTGTGAAAATAGGGGCGTCTGTAAAGGGCTTTTTTGGAAAATGACATCACTGTGTTTTCTTGTATCACATATTGGGGGACGGGGAAGACAAATGGGTGTTCCAACGAAGGGAGGCCATGGCCCCGATGACCTCATCGTGAATGCGCTAAAAAATGGGCTTATTGGGTGTGATGTCTTTGAGGTATTACGTAATGCATTTCTTTCCAAATTTTGTTTTCATTGCCATTGCCGGTTTCAGTTTTGCCCTCTTTCTGTGCACGTTTACGTTTGAATAACTAGATCGTGTACAAAATCAAACTAATCCTGGGGAGGAGTTCAGGCTATTTTCATTTTTTTTTCGCACTGTTGTCTGCGTCAGGCCTTGCATTCCTTAAATGTTCTGGATAATTGGGGAATATATGTTCATTTGAATGAAACTTCGCGGATAACTGGGTCGGCTCCAGGTGCTGTTCATTTTTTCAATTTTTTTTTACCGAAGAATATTGTTTCACGAAAATCGGGTAAAAAATAAGGATGCTGCTCTTGGACAGTGTTGAAGTATTTTGTACCGATAAGCATACTGGATAGAGGCGAAACATGTGTGACGTCATTGTTCGGGCGGTAGGCTTCGCCTGCCGCCGGGGGTGGTCGCACTGCAAATGAAGTCATTGTTGTTGACTGTGCAGCACGGATAGTCGGTAGGTTTCGTTGATGGTTGTATAGTGAACAGTTCACTTTGGTGGGAATCCAGCAAAAAACATGAAATGACTGAATATAGAACGCAGATAGCGATTCCGTTATTTGTTTCTGTCATGAACGTGGGAAATGCAAAAATTTTGATGAAGAAAGTATTCAACACCGTGACGTCATTTTTAGGAATAACGTCAGACACGCGGTGATGTGGCTTCATGCCTCCGGGAATTACAGTGAACCAAATATAAGCAAACGATGCGCTGCAATGACCATTCATGCAACATCACTTTGGCCATGGGTGGGCGCCACCGTGGGATACGTGGGGTACCAGTGCCCCAGTCATTTAATTGTGGGGTACGGGTTATACCTAGTAACGCACAATGATCGCAACTCAGATGAAATATTGTGGCGGAGAATACGACTGGCAGTGAGAATTTGAGGATGAAAAGAAAATTGCGGGTTTTTCTTGCGTATAAGAAAATATTCATATTTGCATCTAAGAAAACTATATTCTGGCGATCAGCAATACTCTGGAGCAACCTGATGTCGCAACGGCGTTTTCCACTGAAAAGTTGATTGTCGCCGTATTGCCATATGGATGCTTTCAGCCCAGTTTTTTTTTTTGCTGCTGTGAAACTAAATGTATTTAGTGATGCGTGAGATAATGCGGATTTGTCATCGAATTTGGGCCACCTTGTTTTCTGGCTTGGGGCAGTAAAAAGGAAAATTAATAATTTAAAGGTTCTGTTTGTGAATTTTTCTTGTAGCATTCCTACGTACACAACCCCATATATTTCAAGACTGTCGGGGGTGTATTTTTGGATGTGCGGGGTGCACGCTTATCCCCAACTTCGTATAAAGCTCCATATGTGGAGAGGTCAAGTAAGTTCGTTTATTCATTAATGTATTGAATGTGGAAGGGCACAGGGACACGTGCCTCTGCGCCCCCTTGTCAAATTTTCCATGCATTGGTATATATGTGAGTAAATGTTGGCAGTAAATGTTGGCAATTAAAAACTCGAGGTAGGGAGGGTACAGGTATGTAGATCGAGAACATATGATATACGCCATGCAAGAAATTTTGGGTTCCTACGGTGCGCTGAACTGAGTTTCCGGCGGGAAATTTCAAGTTGTGTCCCACCCCATTCATTGCGAAATGCTGAATGCGCTCCTACGTTTGTTGGATATCACAGCACCCGTTCCTCACCCATTTGAGGAAAGAAAATGTTTATGGTTTCGTGCTCGGAAATGTACTGTCACCATTCGGATTTATTCGCAACGTTCGCGCCAAGGTGTCCACCAGTCGAGCCGGCCCAACCGGGTCTTACCCAGTACATTCCCCCATAGAACACGCTACAGATTACAGTGTCATTCAGCTTGAAAATATCAATGTCATCTTGTATGTAATGTAATGTAATGTAATGTAAATCCGTCGACTGCACGTGCTGCGGCCGCTGTTCGATTGGAGATACGCTGCAGATGGGACGCCGGCACGGACTACCACCAACATGTTCTGCCGCATCACAGCAAGCTCGGGATCCCTGAACAAATGCGAACGTTCTGCGCAATAGGCGACAACGCATGCGGAACAGTGACACCGTTCCTGACGTTGAAATGGACGTGCCTGAGGGGAGCTAATCGGACTCATCCTGCGCCGTCTGCCTACCTACCGTCTGCCTACACGAACGGCATCTGGTCACACGTCGCCTGTGGAAACTTTCTGCTACGCTGACGATGGGCCAGCTTAAATTCAACGTGTTTTATCCATAGGCGTGGTACAGATGAAACCGCCACAAGTTTAGCGCATCGAGGACTTAAAGATAGTCGTTTGCATGGGCGCCGAATGACCCTGCAGTCGGTGCGCCCCTAAGCCCCAATAACCAACCTAACCAACCAGTAGTCGTTTGCACACGAAATATGCAATGGTAAATCCTTAACTTGAACGAATATGCAGTCAGTCAGTGGCGGACAGCAGTAGTCTATTGCGCACCGCATATACAGCGGTAACTTCCCAACCTGAATAAATATACAGTCAATCAGTGGCGGACGGCAACATGTCTAGCGGTCGACGTTGGCGATCTCTGCATCTGGTCGGCGCCCACCGTCTGCCGGTAGGTCTGCTCACGGCCGTTGGCCAACTCCGTGTTGATGCGCGTGACCGTGCGCTGGCCGTCGGCGCCGGCACGCGTCTACACGCGCGTCCAGTTACCGCGCTCGCGGGCAACCTTTGGACAGTTGCGCGCCGCTAGCGTGCGAGCGCGTCGTTTACGAGCTGGTGACGCACGGCGAGCAGACGCCGGCGAGTCGCTCTCCTTCTCCTGGGGGACGTGCGGTGGCTGCAGCGGCTCCCCGTCCAGCTCGCTCTCGGCCGCGATGCTCGTCGGTTCCGTGCTGAGCGGCGACGCGCGGCCGCCGTCGTCGAGGCACGCCAGCGGCGGCGGCGCGCCCTGACGCGCCCCTCGTCCAGGCAGAGCTCCGACGGCGGCGGCAGGGACGCCTTGTCGGCGCAGCTACGGGGCGACGCAGAGACCTAGAGCACGCCTGGGTCGGCCGGACACCACTCCTGTAGGCCTGCTAGTAGCGTCCCAAGACGCGGCTCCCATTGACACACGTCGCCGGACTGAGTGGTGCAGCTGACCGCCGTGCAGACGCGGCAGAGTGTCCATGTTCTGCGGTTCCGGCGACGTTCCACGGATGACCGCCGGGCGCTCTTGCCGGGCCGAGCACGGAGGTGCTGGCTCGGCAGCTGGCGCGAGCGGGCTGCACGCCGATGCGAGTTGTGTTGCGGCTGCACGCAACTCCCGGCCCAAACTAGTCGAGGCCGGACAGATAACCAGTAGTGGGCAGTCGGTTGTGCCTGGCCAAGAAGGCGTCATTCGCCATCTTCCACTATTGACCATTTTCCCCACGTATCTGGGAGCACAGATTCCTCCAGACTATTGTTGCACGCCAGAATATTCGCGCTTTTTCGGTAGCCGTGCCGCTTCTTGGTCTGTCCCCCAAAAAAAGAAAAAAAAACACATGCTAGACGGTTGTCAGCTCGACTTCGACCAAGATCTAAAATCCGATGCATCGCATAGTAGAATTTTGTGATGTCATTTTATTTTACCAGTGAAATTTATACTGATATACTGCGGGATAGTTTTTGAAATTTGTACTGGGATATACTGCGACAAAGTTTGTTTTCATGAATAAGATCATGGAAATCTGGCTGTCGCTCAGAGGAAGACGCAGATTCCAAAATTTGTGAGAACATGTGGTGGAGGTTGGAAAGCGAAGAAGGCGGTTTGTTTTGTTGTATAAGACGCAGAATTTTCTGTGGGGTAATTGCCCATTTTACTTTTACTTTGGCCATATAAGCCACAAGATTTTTATGGTAAAGATCATGAATTGTAAAGTAAAGTAGCCCGAATCCGGGGAGAAGCCCAGTTTTGAGGTCTCCTTTCAGTAAAAAGTCGGTGGCGCCACCCCTGACTTTGACAACTGCATCTACATTGCACTGAAATCTGCGACATCACATTGTCAAATACGTACGAAAAAACGGTCTCTGAGGCACCGCGCACGCTTCATTTCAACCGCATGATCGGGACTCAGGCCGCTGTTGTTCCCACGAGGGGTCGGCTGGCAACCGCAACGAATTGTGTACATTTCCTGGCTTCTTTTCCGACGCACCAGTCAGGCTAGATTGGCCATTAGCATCGTAGTCGGAGGCCAACCAGTCGTGTGTCAAACCGTGTGTCTCATCAGGCGTCAGTCGGCCGTCTGCTGTCTGAATCGCAACATCTGAACCGCAACGAAGACAACGCGCTTGCCGAGGCTAGTCAAGGTCGGCCGACGTCATCAGCAAAACTTGGCGATTAGTACTGTTACGTCACCGTGCGTCTGGCGCTCCCCCAAATCTGGCATTCCCCTTCAAAGTCGTTCGCTTAGTCCGTTCGAGCACCGTAAAGGAAGAGTTTTGGGGAAATCGAGCTGTGGATCTTATGATTTCGACATCCAAGCTACAAAACTGCCGTCTCAGTTCAAAACCGTGTACGAAGGTTAACAGTTCCCTTTAATTCCGTTTCTCCCGGTGAAAACCTTTGCAGATGTTTAGTGGCTTTTGAGGGTGATAGCAGATAAATTCATAAAAGTATTGGTGCAAAAAGACAATGGAAAGCTAACATGCGAATTGATTGGCACAGCGTACCTAGATGAAAATCGGTTGAAGAAGCTTTTTCCCGCTCGGTCTTCTGGTTCCTGTAGCTGAGAGCCGTTTCCTGTGTTGGAGACAGGACCAGTCCAGGCCCAGTGGAGGTGACAAAGGCTGACTTTGGAAAGGACTAATGGGGGATGGATTCCTGAAATGAACGGTGGTCACCTGGGACATGACTGCAGCTGTACAGACTGTCTCATCTCAGACGGGGGAAGGGTCTAACCGTGGTCATGTGCAGGAGACTGGTTGACCTTAGTCATCTGCGTCAGGTGAAAGGCGCTCACGAGGGCGACCTGGGTTAACCGGGACCTCGTGCTGATTAAATGGGGGCTACCTCCCGAAGGAAATGGAGGGCTGGCCCCGCCCAGCTTCCACAGGTGCCGGCGGCGATGGAGTGACCTCGTGCATGTGACGGGGAGGGACAGGAAGTCGAGCTGGTTCCGTTCGTCACTAGCCGGCCGACCTGTTGCAGAGAGCCGAAGTACGTCATGCCAGGCCCGTCTCGCGGCTGCCTGTCGATGTTCTCTCTCCACTGGATGACCGGCCTCATGTGGAAGGCCTTCACTGGCACCATGACCTCCTCAGACGTCTGGCAACTCAGGGTATGGCAGAATGGCTCCAGCAGTTTACAACTATTGGCTGGTCTGTCTGGAGGCACGAGCGTTTTTGAAATGTGCACCGCTGCTGTACAGTTCTGAGGACTTGTTCAAAAAACTTGTCATAAACGAATGTAATGCAATATGATTCCTCGCACGAGAGGATCAAGACGCGGAAGCCTCCATGTTCGTCAGTTTTGTTGCTGCTGCACACTTGCTTGCAGAGTCAAAGATCGCTGATGTTGAAGTTCCCAGAAGCCGTGAAATGAATCTCTGCCAGGCCGACAGGCGTTGGCCATTCCACTGTCTTGGCTGCGCGACCGACGTGGGCTGGCGCCTGTCCATGCATGCATGCATTCAACTCCGCCTGCACGTGCATGCCTGTGCATGTAACAGGTAACGTCCTCTGCCCAGACGGACGACGCGTGCCACCACAACTGCGAGAGGCTGGAGCGCCACTGGGAGCAGGAGGTGATGCGACGCGGCGCCAAGGACGCTTCGCTCTCCCGCGCCGTGATGAGCGCGTTCCGCACGCGCGTGATCGTGGCCTCGGCGGCCATGGTGGTGGCCGTGGTGCTGCAGTTCGTCGGACCGGTCAGTGCCACGCCGGTCAGCCGGCTGCCCGCCCCACGGCAGCGTCGGCGGATCGATAGGACCGAAACGGGGAGTTCGTGACGTCCGAAATATGACGTGGTTTTGATGGATTGAAGTGATTATTTTCTCTTGCGTTTGATGGAATGGTATCTGTTAATCAAACTGACGCCTTTATTTCTACCTGCCTGTGCCGTCAGATGTAGTTTTCGTTTTCTCATGGAAACATCGTCATTCGCCCTTCATGAAAATTGACATTGTATTTCGGTTTTATCGATTGACCCTGCTGTCAGCGTGGCGGTGGGGGATGAAACGGAATGGAATGGAATAGAATGGAGTGAGGGTAGGAACCAAGCTTGCTGCCGGCAACCGGGAAAATCCGTCGAACGGCGTCGGGTCGCTGACGGAATGTAGTGATTGTTCCGAACGTTGCGCTGCTGTTGTTACGATGTGGCCTGAGGCAGCTGCTCTGATGCGGTGGACCGTCGCTGGCTGAGCTCTGCTGGACAGCTGACCGCTGCCGGCGGACGCCGTCCCGTGCCCGTCTGAGCAAACCCATTAATCTGTCGACAGTCTATCCTGCTGACGAAGATGATGGGCTATGTCAACAACCCGTCGGCCTCGTACATCGAGGGCATCTACATCTTGCTACTGATAATCGCCTGCCAGATTGGCCGGTGCTACTGCTTCTACGGCATCAGCTTCATCACGTCCACATTCAGCAGTACGCAGAAAGACCGGCTGCGTCCGGTCTTTCATGGACTCTGTAACATGTTGAAAACTAGTCGGGCCATTTATCACTGGACTAAATATGACCTCAGAGTTTACCGTTATTGCTTTGTCAGTATGGCGACGCAGCGTCGCTGTACTTTGTTGCGACGTTGCCATAGCTCTGCGCAGTCTGCCAGACATGACCAATGAATCGATGATCGGACCCGTGGCATGTGGTTCGCGAAGTGAGGCTGGTAGACGGCGAATGGGCCGTGGCGTGTCTGCTCCCTTGAGTGTTCTGCATGCCCTTGGAAACCGTGCAGCACCTGGCCATGCACGATGGGCTGTAAGGATCAGAGTCCAGTCAACAAGCGCTGCTTACGTGAATTCTGATTCCAAAGCGCTGTAGGAAAGCATTCACGTGAAAGTCATAAAAAGAATAATATGTTGTGATGCAGCACAATGCCCGTCCATCCCTTCTGGAGTGGCCTGGCACGTGCTGGCCTGTTGCAGCGTTCCGGGCGTCGGGCGCGATCCAGCTGATGATCTACAGGAAGATGCTGCGGCTCAGGACGACGTCCGACCAGGTGCTCGGCAAGGTGGTCAACATCTGCATCAACGACATGGAGCGGCTGTTCGAGGCGTTCACGACCGGCCCGCTGGTGTTCTGTGAGCGCCCGTCCCGTTGTGACCGCGGGCCACGGGGTGTGTCGTGTGCGACTTGCTGACCGAATGGTCACAGGCTGTTCGCTGCTTGTATCGATCGCACCCGACCCGCGGCTCGATCGTCGCTTCGGCCTTGCTTTTGTTGTTTTAGATAGACTGCGTTGTGTTGGTCGTTTTCAACTGCGTCACTAGTCTTTCTTTTGCTGGGTGTGGGGGGGGGGGGATGAGCTTAATCTCGTTTCGTTGCGTTTTTGGTATCACGTCCGAAGTAGACTGGAAACCGTCACTGTTTGGTCGCAATCAGTCCTGCGAGATACACTGGATGCGACGCGGAAATAGGTCTCTTGCCGTGTCAGACGTGCGTAACTCCCATTCAGCGTCTGTTCGCAGTCGTCTGCCGTTTGCCGTTCGATCGGGGTTTCCCGGTATCAGTATTTTGACATGAGCTCCCTCTCCTCAGCCGCCCTGGTCATGTTTCTCTTCGCGATGATCTTCAACGTCGTGATGATAGGGCCGTGGTCTCTGGTTGGATTTGCCCTGATTCTCCTGTGTTACCCAATTTTGGTAAGATGCCATGGCGTCGTACGTTAAGGGCTTCCGATTTCATCTCTTATAGATTGCCGTGTAAATGACCACGAATTTTCAAACATGTTTGTTCATTGCTGTTTGAAGGTGCACATCCGTCTTCACATTGATGAACATGAGTTCAATTTCTTGCTGTCCGTCGATGGTTTGCGATATTGTGCATTGCGCAACATTAGTTACAGAGCAGTGTTGGTTCGGATATATGATGGTGATCGGAAACATGAAGTATTTATAAACGCAAACATTTAAATGGTGTCGGCATTGCGTGATTAAAAGGCTTTTTTAATATGTTTACGATACGAACCGCACCAGCCTATCTGTCAGGCGACAGTGTGTGGCGGCGCAGGTCCTGTGACGGGCTGTCCGGGTACAGCCAGGGCCCCGCCTGTGCCAACACGGACACTGCGCCTCTGTACCTGTGCCAATACGGACTGTGCCTCTGACGACAGGGAGGCCTAGCCGCTCTCACCAGTTACCTGAGGCTGGAGATAGTCATTGACACGGACCGCAGGGTCAACCTCATGTCGGAGATACTGGGCGCCATCAGGCTCATCAAGATGTACGCATGGGAAGACAGCTTCAGGAAAAAGGTATTGTGCCAAGTAGCCTGCGTAGACGTGGACGCATTACACTTGGAAGTGGCCAGTGGCTTATTGGAACAGTGATACACATTTGAATGACACGTTCGCACCTTGGGCTTTCGAATCTCAGCGAGTTTGCTGTGGGCAGTGGACGATTGTTTTTCATCGTCGTAAATTGTTTTGGTGGTGTGTGGTGCTAAATGCGCCTTCTTTTTGTTGTAATCCCCCATTGAACGCCGATTACTGCTGAATGACGGGGTAAGCAAAGAACAATAACGGTCTTTTGACGGGAGCATTTATCGAGTACAGAAAGTCGTAAAATGGTCTGAGTCTGTCATCACGAAGGGGATTCGACGAAAGCATTTATCGAGCACAAGAACTCGTGAAAGGAAGTCTAGTCCGGTCATCACCAAAGAGATAGCTCGGTCGCGCACACCAAAGGTCCTAACACGATTCCCTTGTATTGGCCCAGAATCAGGGCTTCCGGGAGTTGTGCCTCTCTCGCTGGTTTCGCTGTGGAGATCTTGCACCATTGCTCTGCCGTTCAGCGTGCTGCTGGCAGGCGGGTGCCGGGCGGCAGTGTGGCCAGCCAGCCGGGCAGGGCCGGGCAGGGCCGGGTCGGCGGCGCCGGGTAATCGTCTGCCGTGGTGCCGTCCCCAGGTGATAGAGGTGCGGACCGCCGAGCATAAGGTGCTGCAGAAGGCCGCCTTCCTGCAGTCGTTCTCCAACACCACCTCGCCGTTCGTGGCTGTCCTGGCCACCATCGCCACCATCCTGGGCTACGTGTGAGTTCTCCTTGCAGCGTCGATGTGCAGACGCACATGTGTGCAGGCACGGGGGCAAGTTATCTTGCCTTAAGCCGTTTTTGTGGGATACCTTTTGACTTTCCCACATTCTGCATCCGCAACCATCGGCATGCCCACGTCTCGCCTTTTCATTCATCGGTTACTGTGCCGAATGAGAAATTATCTAGCCTGAGCGTTCAGTTATCGGCGTTAAAGATGTTCGCTTGTTCTGTGTTGAGCTCTCTGTGAAACCTGTTGAGCTCTCTGTAAAACGCGTTGTGAGTCGTGGTGAACTCTTTGTGAAGTGCAGTGAGCCGTGTGAGGCCTGGTGAGCATCAGTGAGATCTAGCGCGCTCGCTGTGAAGTCTTATCAGCTCTGAAAGAAGTCTGATGAGCTCCCTGAGGCTTAAGTAAACTCCCTGTCAAGGTCCGGCGACTTCTAGTGTTCCCGCCTCCGTGATGTTCATCTGACGGCCACCTCTCCCCCCAGCCTGAGCGGCAACGTCCTGACGGCCGAAACGGCGTTCGCCACGTTCGCCGTCTTCAACGCCATGCAGTTCTCGATCGGAACGCTTCCGTACGGCATCAAGATGGTGACCGAGGTGCACGTGGCGCTGCGCCGTATCAAGGTGGGCGCCGTCGCGGTCGGACGCTCCTCCGGGCACCGGCTGCACGACGAGCGGGCTTTATGTATCTGTTTATTTACGCACTCTGATAGCTCATCCTCATACCGTGACCGAGGTCATTGGGGCTATTCTGGAGCACGAATCAAATGATCAGGAAGCGTCAAGGTGGAGGCGCGCACATAATATAGAGCGTACAATGATATGTATATATACAGGGTTATACCTCAAGATCGGCATTGTGGCACAAAAAAGCGGAGTCAAAAGCACATAAACGAGCGTCATCATCATCGAGCAGTGCTCGAGGCTTTCACCAGACGCCTGTTCTAAACCCGTTTGAAACACGCGACTGACGTATCGGTGAATTCTGGCGGTAGGGAATTGTATAAGAAACCGCACGGTGCACGAACTGCCTCTTACTGGTGGCGGAGGCCCTGATGTTTGGCAGGCTTAACTGGTCATCTTGCCATGTGCTCCTTGCATGGCCTGGTCGCTGGCTATTTCTAGCGAAAAGTGCAGCCGGTGATTGGGGCTCACCACGGATCTTGTGCAGCATTGTGAGGGTCCTGGTATTCAAAGAGGTCCGGTGGCCCCAGCCACCCCAAGTTTTCTCGCACTCCTGACATGTGATGACATGGCGTTGACAGAAGATGATACGAGCTGCGAAATGTAGTATTTTCTGCAAGGCAGCCATATTTTTGCCCGACCCATTACCATATACTGTCAAATAATAACGGGTATGCGAGAACACTAAAGCAGAGACAAGCCTAGAAAGGGTGCCAGAACGGAGGTAATGGCGGATATGTGAGAGACCGATGAGGGTGCCGAAACATTTGCGTGGTAGGGCGGACACGCGATCGTCCCAGCAGAGGAACCGGTCCAAGATAGCACCAAGGTTTTTTTTGTTTCTGAACAGGGATTGGTGAAGGAGTCCTGGAACTGTGCCGAAAGGGGGGGGGGGGCTGTGTAAGTTTTGACGTGTGCGAAGGGAAGAAGCCCAAATTTTTCCTCATTAACGTTCTGACCGTTGAAACGAAAGTAGCCGTCTAGGTAGGCTAGCGTGATTTCCATGTCGGCGAGGAGCGACGGCAAGGCAGGTTTTGGGCTCGATACCAGCATCTGGGTGTCGGCGTAACGTATTACAAAGGTGGCGTATTGTCTCAAGTCGTCGGCAGAACGGGTAAAGGGCAACGGGTAAAGAGCAGAACCCTGGAAAACTCGCTGTGTGATGGGAAGTTACGCCGAAATC
Source organism: Capitulum mitella (assembly GCA_030062745.1). Taxonomy (NCBI): domain Eukaryota; kingdom Metazoa; phylum Arthropoda; class Thecostraca; order Pollicipedomorpha; family Pollicipedidae; genus Capitulum; species Capitulum mitella. Next base: position 2,441,031 of record CP099839.1, on the reverse strand, counting down.
TGGTATGGAATTTGGAAGAGATGCTGACACTGGGTGTGGCCAGAAGGATAATTTCGGAATCGTGCCGTGTCATTGCCGTAAAGCTGCACCTTAGATATTAATTTAGAATGATCTATTACTTCGAAGCATTTACTGAGATCAATAAGGCACAGTAGCGAGATTTTGTCCCCATCCTTAGCGGACAAAATACGGTCCGAAATGCTCAGTAGAGCAGTTTCGGTCGAATGGCGGGGTCGAAAACCATGTTGAGTGGGAGCAAAAATACGATTTTTTGACAAGTAGGAGTGAAACTGGCGTTGCACCGCCTTTTCAAGTATTTTGGCTATGACTGGAAGGAAAGAGATAAGACGGTAATTAGAAGTGTTATCTGGATCGCGGGCCTAGAAAATGGGATTAACCAGGGCGTGTTTCCAAGACCGCGAGATGTTATAAAGAGCAGTACTGGCATTGGTGATATGCAGCAAAACTGAACCGATGAAGTGAAAAGCCATTTTAAAAACCCTGATGCAAAGTCCATCGGGGCCACAGGTGGATGGATTATGCATGTCAAAAACGATGTGTCGAGATGTTCTAGACTAATGGGCTGCAGTGACAGGTCACGGGCCCCGACGCGAAGCGGCCAGACAGGTAAGTCCGGAGTGTCTCTGCCACCCGCAACCTCAGCAGTCACAGTCGGTCCTACAAAAAATTGGTTCAGAATGTCAGGGCTGACGGGAGGCGATACTCCAAAGTCAGGTTTTTTGTCGCCAGTGATGTGTCGCAAATTGCGCCAAACAGACCCTGATTCATACGAACAAATACGCTCAGCCACGTCACGTCTGGTATCAGCACGAATCGCGGACCGTACCGCCCTGTCGGCAGCACGGTATTCATCGGAGCCCTAGCCATGTATGCGCAGAGACAACTCTCTGGGCAATAGGTCACGGGTGAGGTTTGATGAGGTGGCGCTGTAGGACGTCGGAGCCTAATGTTTCTTAGAGGCGCGTGGCGATCGACCATGCCACGAAACACGTCAGCGAAAACGATCTGCATTTCACTAACGGTGTCTGAGAAATAAACGGCTCTTTAGTCGCAGTGGGAGAGCTCACGTTGAAGAGCATGCAGATCAATACGACGCAACAGTCGGCTTCGCACGATGGAATGGTTGGCTTGTGACGTGGTCTAGGTACATTGCCTACGATCCTGACAAATCTGTGAGGGCTAAAGTGGCAGTGCCTACTGTCAGTGTGGTAGGAAAAGTCACGGTTGACAATCAGGTCGTGTAAGGGAGAGCCAGATGAGTAAGTCGGTTCGGTTACGAGTTGAGAAAACGAATACTTATTTGAAAAATCAAAGACCTTCCGTGAGGCAGGATGAATAGGAAGCTCAGCTGATAAGTTGCTGTTGAAATGGCCAGTGATAACAACACACCGCGGATGCTTCAGCAGAGCATACTGGTTCTGAGTTTCGAGATCCTCAAAGTCTGCGTCTAATGCAGCTGAGGTGTATATGGGTGAACGGTACACAGTCCCGACAACAACTTCCTTCCGGTCCCATCGAAAGACGTGCTACAGAGACTCTAATTTAGAGGAAGAGTCCTTTAAGCTCGAAACATTTATCTTTTTCGTGTCAGTGCCAACCCGACAAAGTACGGCAACTCCTCCGTATCCCTAAGGGACGAATTTACGTTCAGACCGTCCCAGAACATATCCAGGGAACACAAGCAGCCGATCAGGAACGCTAGGTTTTAGCCAGGCTTCACACAACACCATTATGTCGTAACTGAATAAATGCAATTTACGACATAGTTCTGTGGACTTAGTTCTTAAGCTTTGGGCGTGCTTCGATGTCCCGCTGGCCGGGGGGGCCGGGATAGTCCAGTCAGGGACAGTCAGGGACAGTCAGGGACAGTCAGGGACAGACAGTCCAGGGAGAGTGTGACGTACGCTTAGCGAATGATCGGTCCTCCCGCCTGCAAGGGGCGTCTCAATGGGAAAGGGTCTGACGTTAAATTGATAGTGCGGTAGAAATAGGCTCATCAGCGCCTGGTTTGGCGGGCCCGCTGTAAAGTTCCCACGGACTTCATGGGCTCAGCTATGAGAGAATGGTAACTGCACTAGGGTAATCATTACTAAAATGACCGCTGTCTCGGAAAATCCCGCCGATCACGTTTGGCGCGGCGTTTTTTCGGGTTTGTGTTCATAATGATGCTCAGATTATTCCCATGCAACCGCTGACACAAATTTCAGTGAAAAGCGTTTCAGAATTGTTGCTTTAAAACACCAAATTGCGATCCTGAACACTTGTGCCGATGTATCCTGAACACTCGTGCCGATGTTGTTTGTAGGCAGCTATTGTGAGACATATTCAAATGGGCCCACAAACCCGAGTGACTGTTGGGCAGCGCCGGCGGTCAATGGCAGTGCTGGGCGCCAATGGTGTCAATACGATCCGGAGCGTACACAGGGCAGCATGAGTCGCACGGGATCGCTGTTTGCGCGAGGACGGCAATATTCCAGCACGTGTTGGCCGGTCGTGCAATCGTCGGACGTTCCCGTCCGTACAGCTGTTTCCGCAGGTCGCCTGTAGTTGAACTTTCGTTCGTTTAGTTGTCCACCCTCGTCGGCCATTGATCTCAGCTGATCAATCGTCGCGCTCAGGCACGACGAGGTACCTGCGGTCCTGCGCGGATTATCTCCCTTCCTGGCACTGTCATGACCGCCGGAGGCTCTGAATACCGTCAGGTGTGGTTAGCTTCTCGCCCTGAAATTTGGACTCATAAATCCCACGTTTGTCGTGTAAGTTTATTTATATACAAACATTTTTTTTACGTTTATTTATTATTTTTAATCATTATTTATATACAGGTAATTCGCGTGGTAGGCCGGCTTACTCATTTCCAGCATAATCTTCATTCACTTTTAGATACTGAAAATCGTGACCTACTCTCCAAGATAATGGTATTTCCCGCTGGAATCTCGCAGTCGTGCCAAAGGAAGGAAGACTGTGTCCTCTGCCTGATCTTGCCCTGGTTCTACTCCAGAGACTCTTGCTGCAACCGGAAATTGACGTGATGAAGCCCAAGGTTATCCTGGAGGACGCCATTGAAATCGATTCTGCAACTTTTGCATGGGAGAAACCCGTCGTTGTCAAGGACAAAGAAGAAAGAGGTATGGGCCATTGCCTGGATATACGTTTCGCTACACAGTGAGACTCCTAGTATACTGCTTTGTGCTCCTTGATGGTTCTCAAAGTCCGCAGCAGTATTGCCAGTAAGGTTGATTAGATGTATGTAGCAGACCACATCGTTGAGGTCTGCTCGTGCATGCTGAGCAGTCGGGCATGATTTTGGAACATCCTGTCGTAGTGCCATTTGCGGATGGGTACTCTGAAATCCGAGTGGGTGGGCACTGGTGCAGTTGCTGCCGCTCGTTCCATGCACTGTCCTGGCGGTTGGATGCGCCGTGCTTGTCCAGCAGTCTTCAGTCCTCAGTCAGCAGTCGACAGTCTGCTGACTGAGGACTGTGCGCGGTTTGGACTGAGGCGCCGTGTTGCCCGGCGCCCTGCCGCCGTCTCTGCGGGAGCGGCGGGCCCGCCGCGCCGGCCGGCGTCTGACCCGCACCCCCGCCGTGGGCGCCGAATGACCCTGCAGTCGGTGTGCCCCTAAGCCCCAATAACCAACCGGACCCCCGCCGCGCCGGCCGGCGTCTGACCTCTGACCCCCGCCGCGCCGGCCGGCGTCTGACCTCTGACTCGGACCCCGCCGCGCCGGCCGGCGTCTGACCCGGACCCCCCGCCGCGCCGGCCGGCGTCTGACCTCTGACCCCCGCCGCGCCGGCCGGCGTCTGACCTCTGACCCCCGCCGCGCCGGCCGGCGTCTGACCCGGACCCCCCGCCGCGCCGGCCGGCGTCTGACCTCTGACCCCCGCCGCGCCGGCCGGCGTCTGACCCGGACCCCCCGCCGCGCCGGCCGGCGTCTGACCTCTGACCCCCGCCGCGCCGGCCGGCGTCTGACCTCTGACCCCGCCGCGCCGGCCGGCGTCTGACCTCTGACCCCCGCCGCGCCGGCCGGCGTCTGACCTCTGACCCCCGCCGCGCCGGCCGGCGTCTGACCCGGACCCCCCGCCGCGCCGGCCGGCGTCTGACCTCTGACCCCCGCCGCGCCGCCAGAGCGCCGACTGGAGAACGCCGCCTCCAAGCAGGCGCTGCAGACGACGGCGCCGGCCAACTCGCGCGCCTCCATCTGCGCGGCGCAGTCCAACGGCGCCGCAGTCGTCGGCACCGACGCCAAGCTGGACGCCGAGAACGAGACCGAGATCGTGGTGACGCTGCACGACGTCTCGCTGCGCGTCGGCCACGGTCGGCTGGTGGGCGTGGCCGGCTCGGTCGGCTCCGGCAAGAGCTCCCTGCTGGCGGCCATCACGGGGCAGGTCAGTGCAGAGGTCGGAGAGGGCTGGGCTGCTGTGTCTGGTTACTGGTGTAGGACGTGGAGTGGATTGCTGCCAGTTTTGCTGCTGTGTGATCGTGTGAGTGTTTCATGCTGGTAAGCGTGGAGTCGACCTTCTTGGTTATTAACTGGTCAGCCGCTTGAAGGCCGTTCTCGCAAGAGCATATTGAAATCAGGATTAATTTGCGTGATGAAGGAAGATAAAGATACATGAAGGTAAGTAAATTAATATTGAAGTACAACAAGGTCTTCGTCTGCTTCTCCAGGTGTGTGTTGTGACGTAACTGTGCTAATGCTACAACATGTCGCGACAAAGTGACATTGCAGTGGTATTTACACAGTGTTTAACCCATCCAGCAAACTTTTTCCGTACTCGTGGTATGGATGGGTAACCTCCAGTGGTCCAGGATTGCTGTAGCACGTCTTGTGACACCAGTTTGTTACCACCTCGGGGCGATAGAGGAGACAGTGCAGTGCTTCGGCGGTGTGACAGGGGTACAGTGTCTGACGCCGATCCGTCCGTAGCTCCGGGCGATGGAGGAGACTGTGCGCTCCTCCAGCGGTGTGACGGTGGTACAGTGTTTGGCATTAGTCTGCCCCCAGCTCCGGGCGATGGAGGGGACGGTGTGCTGCTCTGGCAGTGTGACTGTGGTACAGTGTCGACACCATTCGGCCCCCAGCTCCGGACGATGGGCGAAACAGTGCGCTGCTCCGGCGGTGTGACGGTGGTACAGTGTCTGACACCAGTCGGCCCCCAGCTCCGGGCGCTGGAGGGGACGGTGCGGTGCTCCGGCCGGCTGGCCGTCGTCTCGCAGACGGCCTGGATCTTCAGCGGCACGGTGCGCGAGAACATCCTGTTCGGCGCGCCGCTCGTGTCCGAGCTCTACAGCCGGGTGCTGGACGTGTGCGCGCTGCGCGCCGACCTGCAGATGATGGACCAGGGCGACCTCTCGGAGATAGGCGAGCGCGGGCTCAACCTCAGGTCAGCAGGACGGCGGCCGGTCATCAGCGCTGATCTCTGAGGCCCGATGACCTCAGCCGGAGCCAGTAGAGTCGAGCACCCCCTCCCTCCTCCCGGCCGCCACCGGCAGGGAGGGGTCATCCCACGCTGTCGTTTGGGGTTTGGGCGACTGCCCTCTGACTTCCATGGCCGTCTGAAATTCGTCTCAGAGCACCGTTCTGTCTTGTTTAGGACTTAACAGCCCCGTGCTGTCTGTTGGTTGGTTCGCACGGCTCCGAGGGCCAGTGAATGTGCGCTGCGCCGCCACCTCCGGTCAGTTGAACGTTTTCGCCGATACGTATTGTAACGACTGCCGGATGCGTGCAGCGGTGGCCAGAAGCAGCGCGTCAACATGGCGCGTGCTGTGTACGCCTGCGCCGACATCTACCTGCTGGACGACCCTCTCAGCGCTGTGGACAGCAAGGTCGGCAAGCACATCTTCAACCACTGCATTCGCGAACAGCTCAAGGGCAAGACGGTGTTGCTGGTCTCCCATGGAGTGCAGGTCGGTGGCGTCGAGTGTCGAGAGGGAAGAGATATGTGGGCCGATATTTAATGGGATGTTAAGCCTATCTTTCGATGCATAATTTGTATAGCCTTTGCTTTCATTGATAGCGGCGCATTCTTATTCCATTTTTTTCGGATCCATTTGGGCCTTTTCTGTTGCGATTAAAGGCGCTGTCTGCCCGCAGTACCTGTCACAGTGTGACGAGGTGCTGATGATGAAGGAGGGCCGGCTAGTAGAGCGCGGCACGCACGACGACCTGATGGCGCAGCGCGGCGAGTACTTCAAACTGGTCAGCTACGATACCACCACCGCGTCCGGCCAGGCTCAGCACAGCGAACACCTGACCGCGGGCGGCACGCACGACGACGGTGCGTCGGTCACGTCAGACAACACGTGGCACGTGCTGAGGGGGAGGGTCCTTGTCTGAGCTAGGCTGCGGCTGGTGCTGGGGACAGACTGCTCCGGGCAAACGGGGCTGAACGCACCAGGAAGGTTGTCTCAAGGGTGATGTTCAGGTGTGATAAAGAGGATCGTGTGACTCGAAGTCGTCAAATTTCCGGCGCTTCACAACTCAGTTGGGTTTTCTTAACTAACTGTAAGCGATGATCGTTGCTCTCGCTAGTCTTAGCTCGGACGTGTGTCACGCCGCAGAAGCGGAGAAACTCGAGCGGCGGCTGACGTCTGAGGAGCAGTCCCAGCTGAAGATGGGCTTTTTCCGGCTGTTGTACCTGTACATGCGTCCAGCCGGGCTGGCCGTGATGATGGTGGTCGTGCTGCTGATCGCCCTGTTCGGCATCAGCCGCTCGGCCAACGGAGTCTACCTGCAGTATTGGCTGGACAGCGGTGACGGCAGGATGGTGAGTCACTCCGGAACGTTTGTTTCGTAAGATGCATACTCAGAAAATATATGCAGGGGATGGTAGGGAAGTGCGTGCTGTAGTAGTTAATTTAGGGGATGGTTAGATTTGGACATGCCAGAGATATTTGGAGAGTGGGTGGGTTAGTGCGGGTTTTAGTGCGTGAGTGAAGTATAGCGGGAGTTACCGGAAAGTGAAAGGAACCTGCAAAGGAGAGAGAGAGAGAGAGAGAGAGAGAGAGAGAGAGAGAGAGAGAGAGAGAGAGAGAGAGAGAGAGAGAGAGAGAGAGAGAGAGAGAGAGAGAGAGAGAGAGAGAGAGAGAGAGAGAGAGAGAGAGAGAGAGAGAGAGAGAGAGAGGGGAGAGACGGGAAGACAAGACGGGGGGAACAAAAGAGCGATCATGTTTGCGCCCTCACCGGGTGCATTCTCTGGTGGCAGGAGGAGCGACTGAGAAATCAGACCGAGTACAACGTGACCTACACCGCACAAGAGCTGATCGGCTTCATCAACGACAACCCGGACCTCAATACTCACGCCATCATCTACTTTTCTTTGTCACTTATTATGATCGTGGTGGGCGTCTTCAAAGGTGGGTCGGCGGATAAGCTAACCAGGGCTGGAAAATTTGTAGAGGGCATGCGCTTAAAATTTCATGCCACGAATCGTCTGGCAGAAGCACGTCTTTCCGTCTGATGGTCGGAAGTTCACGACCGTGGCTCATGTCAGCTGGCTGACACGTTGTGGTCTGAGTGGAGCAGATCTGAACGTGAATTCCTTGGTGACTGCGAAGACTTCATCAGCAGATTATGGAGACGTTCTTGATGCTGCACTTCTGGGTGTTGCCCTGCGCGTGATTGGCTGGGGATGATGCAGCCCCCTGAGCGCGATCCCGTGCTCCTGCAGATTAAGGCGCGCTCCTTCGCGCTGTTCGCTCAGGACGACTCCGGTGTCGTTGCAGGTCTCGGTGTTGCCCTGCGCGTGATCAAGGGGGCCACGGCCGTCCACAACCGGATGTTCGACGGCCTGATGCGCTGCAAAATGAGCTTCTTCGACGCCAACCCGGGCGGGCGCATCTTGAACCGGTTCTCACGAGACCTGGATGAACGTGAGTTCTGCACGCGGCTGGTGGAAGCAGAAGATGTGGGTGACGCCGACACTGTGGGGGGCTATTGTCGCCGGTTAGTTGGCGGCGAAGGACGTTGTGGTCGTCGGTGAGATAAACACACGTGAATTGGCGTTATACGACGATTGTTTGCAAGTTATGCGATTTTGTCTCTTCCTAAGTTTCGTCGACCCGAAGGTTTTCCTTTGTCATTCGATTTATGTGTTAGGCGTTGCAGATGGGAAATGCCTTATGGTCATCGATTTCGTTTCAGTGGATAACAAGATCCCCATGTTGTTCGAGTTCCTTCTGCAGGGCGGCTTCATGATTCTCTCGCAGTTTCTGATTCCTGCGGCCTCTTTTCCGGAGTATGTCATCCTGGTGGTGATAGTTCTCGGTAAGTCCCAGAGCACGTCATCCTGGTGGTGACAGTTCTCGGTAAGGCCCAGAGCACGTCATCCTGGTGGTGATAGTTCTCAGTAAGGCCCAGAGCACGGCATCCTGGTGGTGATAGTTCTCGGTAAGGCCCAGAGCACGGCATCCTGGTGGTGATTGTTCTCGGTAAGGCCCAGAGCACGGCATCCTGGTGGTGGCAGTGCTCGGCAATGACTGGGCAGTTCATGCCGTGCGTCCCAGCCACACGCCGTGTATGTGGCAGAGCATTGTGTTCCCGGCCCTGCTCTGAGTGCTGGTTACTGCACCAGGCGAACGAGGCTGCACGAAATATCTCCTCCGTCTTGCTATGTATTTGTTGACGTGTTGTGTTGAGTTCTCAACAGCGATAGCAGCACCGACCTTTTGTGCTTTTACGGAGCTATCAGTTCAAAGGCAATTATTACAAACGATTCCTTTTAAAGTAAACTATGCGGGCTGCCGTGCGACTCAAAGCCATTGTATTCTCGGAGAGCAGGCCATTGTAAATCGACCAGTGGGTCACTAGATGCTTCTCACGTTGGCCGTCCGACGCCACAGCCCTGTACTTTTTCCTGGGCCGCGGACTGATCTCCGGTATTCGCGAGACCAAGCACGTGGAGAACCTGATGCGCTCGCCGGTACTGCACCACATCACGTCCACCGTGGCCGGTCTGCCCGTCATCCGCGCCTTTGAGCGCGAGGAGGTGTTCGCCCAGAGGTACTCGGGACGACGGGGGGCTCTGGTCCTAGTTGTTGTGACGTATGACATTGTGTTAGTTGGGGAAGGCGAGCGGTAATTAGTGCAGCTTCACGCAGCAGGTGTTGCATCGTGGTGGGTGGAGTGTACAGCCTTTGGAAGTCAAACCAGCGATCGTGGATTTACGATAACAGTTTCAACTGTCTGACGTATCATAGGCGCCCTGTCTGGAAGTGCAGATTTTTTGGAGTGTTTCGCGCAGCTATGGAGCTGTCCAGACCCTCGTGAAACGGATTTCGTGGCCATTGTAAGTTATTTAGACTGGCCTAGCAAGGCTTCTTTGATGGGAATCGTCCAACTGATTCTATGTTCCAAGCTCGCCTTGTCTGGTGTGTGTTGATGGGCTTAGATATATGCGAACTTCGGGCGTGGTAGTGCTGTGTGTCAAATCATGCGCTTTGCCATGTCGTCAAAACGTGTCGTCCGTGTGTAGCGCCGTTGAAACGCAGAACATGGCCGAGGAGCCGGTGCCGAAACGCCTGGTGTTGACCGCGCCGGCAGTCGGGATACACTGGGCACCACCAGGTCCGCTGTCTCGTGTCCTTCATCCCTGGTCCCCTGTCGCCCCTACTCCACCTTAGGTCCTCTGACGTCCATCCCTCTTCCACCTCCGGGCACGCCAGACCGTCTCTCCCCCACCCCAGAACCGCTGCCGTCCCCGTCCGCCAGGCCCACCAAGCTACCTCTCCCACACCCCTGGTCCCTTGTCGTTCCCCCGCCACTTCAGGCCCGCCAGGACTACCTTTCCCCCATCCTTTGATCCCTTGCCGCCCCTCCCCCTGCCGTCCCCCACTCCAGGCCGTCCCTCCTACGCCAGGTCCGCTGACGACCTCACGGAACCGCTGACGCCGAACGGGTGCCGGCAGGTTCGAGGAGCTGCTGAACCGGCACACGTCGTCGAACCTGCAGTTCCGGCTGTCGTCGGTCTGGTTCTGCCTGCGGCTGGACGAGCTGGGCACCATCATGATCTCGGCCGTGGCGCTGTTCGTCGTCTTCTCGCGGGACGCCTCGCCGGCCATGGTCGGGCTCTGCCTGTCGGTCGTCTACGGCTCCGTCACCTTCGTCTCCTTCTGGATCCGTATGACGGCCGAGCTGAGGTGAGCGCTGCCGGCTGGCCGTCCGTCAGTTTTGTCCCACTGTGCGTAGAAATCCTGCGAGAACGGTGGCAGTATTTTGCTGGATTTTTCCTCGCTAATCAGGAATATGAATGGTATGCGACGGCAGACTTGAAGTCGGCAACTGTTTACCTTTGCTCGTTGTTTTTTACTCGTGTCTAACGGCGTGTTCATTATCCTGTTTGAGCTATTCGCGCGGGAGCTATGCGATGCAGGAACTGTCTCGTGTCAGGACGCTGTTTGTTCTGTCACAAACAGCAGAGGGGCTAACAGCGACCTGGGACACGCCCGCACATGCCGGAGGCGTTGACGGCAGTCGTGTCGGGTCCCCAATCCCTGACCGCTCCCACACAGCGCCGTCTGCCGTTGCAGCGCGCGGCTGACGTCCGTGGAGCGCTGCGACGAGTACATCCGCAGCCTGGACTACGAGGCGGCGGCGCACGTGCCGGAGCACGCGCCGCCGGCCGACTGGCCGCAGCGGGGCGGGATCGAGCTGCGCGGCGTCTGCCTGCGCTACCGGCCCGACCTGCCGCGCGTGCTGCACGACATCAGCCTGACGGTGCGGCCTGGAGAGAAGCTCGGCGTCGTCGGCCGTACCGGCGCTGGTCAGTGCGGGGCGGGGGGGGGGCGGGGTAGGGGGCCCGGTGGAGTTGGTGGGACGAATAGAGGCGGTAGGTCAGCAGGACGTATGGACGCTGTGTGCTGGGTGGAGACGTGCTGCGGTTGGCATGACCAGGTCATCGGAGGCGTTTTACGCGTCGTGGCGCTGCCTTTCATTGTAGGATGTGGATTTCAGAGACTTTCTCATGTTTTGCTACCGAAGAAGCCAGGTATGACGTCGTTCTGCGCATTTCTGATTAATTCATGGCCTTTGGTGTTTTGTGACATTTTCGTTTAAGAAATCGTTGAAGTTGCACTTGCAGAAAGTGAAGCTGCAGTTGCATAAGTTTGTGCTGTTTGCATTTGAAGGCGTCGTAGGGTGGCGCTGTCGAAAAACATGGCAGTCATCCCGAGCTTCTGTCATTGTGTGTGACCAACGGTCGATGTCCGCAGGCAAATCCACGCTCATCTCCACACTGCTGCGTATGGTGGAGGTTGAGCAGGGCTCCATCCTGATAGACGGCCTGGACATCAGGCCGATGGGCCTGCACGTCCTGAGGTCACGCATCGACGTCATCCCACAGGACCCAGTGCTCTTCTCCGGCACCATCAGGTGATTGTCGCAATTCGCCCTGCCGGGCAGCCGACTGTCGTAGCGGGAACTGTCAGGCAACCCATTATCATAACTGACATTGCAACTGTCATAACAGAACTGCCACTGTTAGGTAGCTGCGGTCGTATATGACTCGTGCCGGTGGCTAGATGTCGTTTCTGTCGCCATCCGGTAGCTGACCATCGTATCTGATACTGTCGTGTTACCGACGGTGTCGACTGTGTCGACACCGTCGACACTATTTCAACAGTGTATTTCGTCACTGTTGTGCAGCCTGCAACCTCAGGACGCGGGGCTGTCGGGGCGACGTCTTAGTATTCGGTGTCTATGGCGTGGAAAGGGGCCCGAGGTCGATTCGCCCCGCATACGTCCCGTTCGTCAAGGGGGGCGAATTGTGGACCGCTCCATGGCCGTGTGTTTTGGGCTGTAATTGGCAACAAGAACCGCAGGGAAGACCCCTGCAATCGTCCTGTGTTGGCGGCAGGCATAACCTGGATCCGTTTGACGAGTACGGGGACGACCGCCTCTGGAGCATTCTGGAGAAGGCCAACCTGAAGAAGAAGGTGTCGCGCGCCGAACAGCAGCTGATGATGAAAGTCACCTCCGACGGCGACAACTTCAGGTTCGCGCAGTGACACCGCTCAGTATCCCTCCGTGCGAACACGTATTAGTCCTCAGTGGGCCTGTCGGGGTGGCGCAATCGTCTTGGTTTGTGGCAGAGACCTGAGTCGCGCCTCAGGCGTTTTTCGGTGTCCGCAGTGGATCAGGAATTCACGAGAGATGTTGACGTGCTGTAGCCTCAGGGCGGACGACCTGCCACAGTGCGCCCAGCGCAGTACTCATCGCTGCAGGAGAGGCCAAGCGTCGGGCTACTTGGGGGGGAGTGAGCCCTCGAACGTCAGGCTTGATAGCCTGTTGTGTCGCTGCAGTGTGGGCGAGAAGCAACTGATCTGCCTGGCGCGAGCGCTGCTGCGCCAGAACCGCATCCTCCTGCTGGACGAGGCCACCGCCTCCGTGGACGTGGAGACCGACCACCTGATCCAGCGCACGATCCAGGACAACTTCAGTGCCTGCACCGTCATCACCATCGCCCACCGGCTGAACACGGTGGTCGGCTACGACAGGATTGCGGTGATGGACGCCGGGAAGGTGGGTGCCGCTGCTGGTCCGCTGACGGAGCAGATTGCGGGTTTGAGTTTGCCCTGTCTGCTGACCTCGGGAAACCAGACGTGAGATCGTTATCTGGAGTTGGACGGTCAGGGAGGTGTCGATCGGGCTGGGAAATCATGGATCCTGGCAGGGATGTACGTCGATGCGCCCATGATTTGCCGTGGTTTGATCGACCTGGTGGTCGGAGGAAGTTCCGTGGCGTCGCTACCGACTGCGTCCGAGTCAGTGTGGCCTTTTCCCGGCAGTTGGTGGAACTGGACACGCCCCTGGCCCTCATGGGGCGGGAGGGACTCGCTCTTCAGGCAGATGATGGGCCACGCCGGCTTTACCACCGTGGAGCAGCTGCTGCAGCTGCAGCAGAACCGGCGGTAGTGGCCGGACGCCAGCCGCCAGCGGCTGCGCCAGCTGACCGCTGGCCGGTCAGTGTCGGCGCACTGTGGACCGGCCGTCCACTGCCGTCGGCGAACTGTAGGCAAAGCCACCCCGGGCCGAGCAGGGACGGTCGGCCTTCGTCTCTCAGGTTGCGGGGATGTCGTTTCTCGCTCTGTCGTACTGGTACTTTTACGGTCAGCTGCCTCCGTGAAGCTTTTCTTTAGTGCAGGACGCAGTGGAAGAGGTTGGCGGATTTAGTCCGGGGGCGATATGCGCCAGTCAATAGCCAAGCGCCATGTGTCTTGGGTGTGATGTCGTTCCTAGCGTGCGGCCATCTCGACCAAGTCCGGCCTGTGGCCGACGGGAATGTGTAGGTTTTAGCACTGATCAGCCCGGCATTCCAAAAGTGCCGTTCCGCCCCGTCCCGCCACTCTGCCCGGACTGCGGTCTGCCGGCCTTGGACTGCGTTACCTCGGCTCTGATCCGTCCAGCGGCGCGGCCTCTTCCGAGGTAGTTGCCCTTCCGTGGCGAGGCGGCCTCTCCGACCCGGGACGGAGGCCCCCCAATGGTCGGGGGGGGGGGGGGGGCGCCGCCTAACCAGCAGGCAGGCTCACGGGGACACCAGCTGAGCTGCCAGGCTTGGGTTGCCGCCAGGCTTGGGGCGCCGAGCGGAGCGTTGCCGAGGCGTGTAGCCGCTGCGCCGTTTACTAACCGTCGTTTACTCTTGTTCCTAGGTCATCCTACTTCCCGTTGAAGCCGGGGTCTGACGCGCAGTAGTTTCGTATGTGAAAGCCTGGATGATTGTGGTCGTTATGTCGTAACGATGCGCGCTACTGTCGTGCGAAGCAGGAATATACTTTTTTAGAACTCGCTGAGATTTTGTAGCTATTGTAGTCGCCAGGACTTTGTGCACGTTCATGTCGACTTCTAGAACGGGGAAAGCAACATTACACGCTTTACACGCATTGCATTATTTTGTTGGCTGCCAGCCTGAAGGAAAAGATACGTTCGAGCCATGAATTGTTTGGCTAGTGGCGACGGTAATTGCCTGATTAGCCCATCGCAGTGGCCCGGCTGAAGACTTCTCGCCACGTTTCGCCGTTCTCTGCCCTCATCATACACACCGCCCGACATACGCGGTTCGCGCCAACACCCGTGCAGCCAGTGCAGTACTGTGGCCGCAGCGCTAGTCGCTGGGTGCAAACTCATCGTCCGGCCATCTCCACCCGAGGTAAGCGTAGTTACGGTGTATTTTAGGGCAAGCATCCATTCCACAACGCAGATTCCGTTTCGTCACATCGGGGTGCACTCTCCACCAGGGCGGGGCCGTTTGCCCGGCACGGCTGGCCGTCAGCGAGGCGCGCCCGCTGCTCCGGCGGCGGGTCGGTCCAGCCGTCCCTGGCGGCTGCTGATGGCGCCCGGCGGCGGCGGACCGGCGGCGGGTCGGTCCAGCCGTCCCTGGCGGCTGGTGACGGCGCCCGGCGGCGGCGGACCGGCGGCGGCGCGGGCCGTCCGCTCTCGGCTCCGGCCAGACCACACGGCAGCGGGCGGCCGCCGGGAGCGAGCGCGCGCCGGCACGTAATGCCCTCTCGCCGCGTCGACGCCAGCGCTGGTGAGCGAATTAGTGCCGAGACGGTCGGCCGTTCACACGGAGCGGGAGTTACTGGAGAGCGCGCGCCGCGGCTGGCAATAGCTCGTGACTGGTGCCGGCGCGCGCCGCGGGCGCGACGCTGCCAGATACAGGTAAACAAAAACAGCACATCACACGTCCTGACGCGGCGCCCATCAACAATCATGAGTAGATATATCACAACAACGGACGAAAGGGTCCATCGCATCACTTGTGTCGCATGCGGCGTGTACCATAAATACTGTGAGTTGTGTGAAGGCTCTAGTCGCGGCGGCGGCGGCGGCGGCCGCTCAGATGTACGCCTGTCGACTGTGGGCGTTGACGCCGGGCGGGCGGCGCTCCTGCGGCGGCGGCGCCGGCCGCGGCTCGGGCCGGCCGCTCAGTCCGCGAGCGCAGGCTGACTGCGGTCGCCTGCAGTCGGCCCAGCGCCCGGTTGAACGGCCGCGGCTCGGTGGCCTCCAGACGGGCGCCGGGCCGCAGCGAGAGCGAGCGGCTCAGGGCCGGGCCGCCTGCGGACGGCGGCGGACGGTCAGCGGCCGCTGCGGGCCGAGCCGCGCCCGCCTGCGGCGCTCCGGCGGCACGTGAAGTCGCGCAGTGATGGCCCGGGAGTTGCAGACTGCACGGCACACCGCTCGGCCGCGGCGCACGACGCAAGGCAATGCAATGATCCAAAACGTCACGTCGGGGAACACACTGAACGGAACAAACCCCGCTATGCCGGGAACAAAAACAGCTTCCTCGCACCCGGACCTCCACAAACAAGCAAAAATCAGCTGCCGACAGGGCTGGACTCTCGATTTCGCTCCGTGCCCCCGGCAAAGCGACCTCGGACCGTGCAGCACTCACCGGCGGCGTCCGGCGGCGAGCCGGCGCGGCGGCCGGCCGGCTCCACCACGTCCCGCACCGGCGTCGGGATCTGGTAGGTGGCCTGCGTCTTCTCCGGCACGGCCGGCGGCAGCGACTCCGAGTCCGAGTCACGCCGCTCCGAGTCGGCGCCGCCGCAGTCCAGCTCAATGTCGGCCAGGAACACTGTCGGACATTCAGCACATTCAGCACTGCCGAAGGACGGGGTGGTCAGGCGATGAGTCACGACGTGGAAGGATGGTCAGCCGGCGAGGGGCGGGACTCACAGCTTCCATCAGAACCCAATGACATCCGTATACCCATTAATCTAGTCTCTACAGATGACGTCAAAATCACCGTCCGCATAAGTTACGACATGCAATGATCAAACCCACGTCAAGATACGTTCCAATACAGTGCAGCCAAATGACGCAGCTCTATTCAGACTAGCGATGCACCAGAGCGGCACAGCCCGGCCTATCTCGGCCACAGTCCGGCGCCCCGTCGGCAGGGCGCGACGGCGGCCGCTGGCCGGCGCTACTGACGGTGGCTGGGGCCGACCAGCTGCGGCTGGCTGACGCTCAGCCGGCTCAGCAGCAGGCCGGAGCTGGCCCGCTTGCGGGGCGGCGCCACCGGCCCGCGCTCGGCCGAGTCGGCCGAGCGGGCGCCGTCGGCCCGGACGGGCGGCGGCTCCTGCGCGACGCCGGCCGGCGGCGGCACCGAGTCTGCGGCAGCGACCCGGCCGACCGTCACACGGCGGCCGGAACAGCACACGCGGCACGGAACACCACCGCACACGGAACAGGGCAACGGCGCGGCATCTGTGCAGGCGGCGGTCTGTCGCGGTGCGGCTGGCTCTATGAAAGGTTAATGTTTTGGAGATTCAAGCCAATACAAGGTGCAAGTCAGCTGGCCCTGGACAGGTATCGAGGCATAAACATTTCAACATAGTGCGTGTGCATCCAGCAGCTAGAAATGTAAACGCACCCTTCATGGCAATCACATTGGTCCAGTTAACTGGACATCAGCTGATCCATTTCTGGGCATTAAATGTTCACATGACGCTTACACGCCGGTAACGTTTTCAGCGTGATTACAGTGATCACGGCGGTGGGGTATTCACCTTTGTCCGGCTTGTAGACAGTGGCGTAGTTGGGGCTGACCGTCTTGTCCGGCAGGTACGGCTTGAAGGCCGAGTTCTCCGACACGTTCAGGCTGGTGGAGCGGCCCGGGGGACTCGGCGTCGGGCTATAGAACACGCTGTTCGCCGTCACCTTGGCCGACGCGGCGGCGGCGGCGGCGGCGGCGGGCCCGTCCGCCCAGAACAGCGAGTTGCCGACGAGACGGGGCGAGCCGGACCGTTCGGCCGCGTCGCCCTGCACGATGTAGCTGGAGGCGGGCACGACGGCCGGCCGGGCGCGCGGGCCGGCGAACGGGCGCGGCGCCAGCAGCGCGCCGGCGGCCGGCCGCCGCTCCGCCTCGGGCGGCAGCGAGCGGCACTGGGCCACCGGCTCGCGATGCGCCTCGCCGCCCGGCCAGATCGGCTCGTAGTTGGCGGCGCGGCCGGCCGGCTCGCCGGCCTCCACCGCCTGCCGGAAGCTGTTGCGGCGCTCACGGGCGCGCCAGCCGAGCGGCGCCGCGGCCGGCTTGGCGCGCGGCGACGGCGGCCGCTCGCCGGCCGGCCGGCCGCGGCCCTCATCCGGCGCGGCCGAGCCGCGCGCGCGCGCCGCCGCCGGCTCGGCGCCCGACTCGCCGCTCACGTCGTAGATGCCGCTGCGCTGGTTGCGCAGCAGGTCGGCCTCGATCCGCCGCAGGTTGAGCCGCGCCTCGGGCGTGCAGTTGGGGTAGTTGGACGGCAGCCCGCCGTCCTCAGCCAGCGTCAGGCTGTGGCGCTCCGGCCGCCGCAGCGCCGCCGGAGGGCCGCGCCGCGCCGCGGCCGCCGGCGGCGGCGGAGGCGGCGGGGGCGGTGGCGGCGGGACGTTGGCGTAACGCGGCTCGGTCGCAGCCGCCACCGAGGTGACCAGCGCCGGGCTGAGCAGCGGCGGGCCGGCCCAGGACCGGCCGGACGCCTCCTCCAGGCGCGCCAGGTAGCCGGGCGCCGGCGACGGCCGGTGCGGGCTCGGCTGCTCGTCCGTCAGCGTGTCGTTGAGGCCGAGCTCGCGGCTCTTCTGCACCAGCTCCTCCTCGTACTGGCGCAGCAGGTCGATGTTGACGTAGCGGGGCGGCGAGTCGCGGGCGCCGCCCGCCGCCGGCGGCGTCGCCAGCCCGGACAGCGTCGACGTGACGTTCACGTACAGCGGACTGACTCCGGCCGACGGCCGCGCGGCCGGAGTCGGCGCAGGAGCGACGGCTGCCGGCGCCGGCGGCGGTGGCGCCGGCTTGGGCGCGGCCTGGGGGGCCGGGGGGCGGGCGGCGGGCGGCGCACGCTGGCTGGGGCTGCGCCGGTCCGGCTCCAGCCACAGCTTGAGGCCGCCGCCGGCGTCGCGGCTGGGCGGGTTCTCCAGTGCCAGGTAGGCGGGGCCCAGCCGCTGGGCGCGCAGCGGCGGCGCCGCAATCTTGAGCGACTTGCTCCGCTTGATGGGCAGGATCGGCCGCCGCTCGATGGGCGCCAGCCGGCCGGGCGGCGGCGGCGACGCGCGCGCCGCGCTCCGGCCGCCAGTCGCCGGCGACGGCAGGCGGGTCACGGTCCTGAGCGGCGCCGGCGGCGACGCGCGGCTCACCACGCGCACGGGCTGCGGCGGCGAGGAGGTGCGGGTTGCCGGCCGGCCCGCCGGCGGCGGCGACTTGCCGCGGACTGGCGCCGGGCCCGCCCGCGGCCCGTTGATTTCGGCGTAGTTGGGCGGCTCCTGGGGCCGGCTGCGTGCGGGGGCCGCCGCCGGCGGCGGCCCCCGCGCCGTGTACAGCTCCAGCGGCGCGTCGCGGCCGTCGGAGACGCTGCCGGCGCGCGTGCGGCCGGCCGGCGGTCGCGGCCGGATCGCCGCGCTGCTCTTACTGCGCGCCAGCCGGCCGGCGGCTGCCGGCGCCGCCTCGGCCGGGCTCTCGAACACTTCGCGCAGGCGGCCGACGCTGGAGCGCCTGCCGGCCTCGGCGCGGTCCAGCGAGCCCTGGTACTGGCGCTGGCCGTCGTCGGCCGGCGCCGCCGCCTGCTCGGACGGCGGCCGGTGGCGGTCCAGGCTGCCGCCCAGAGCGGCTGACGGCGGCGGCGGCGCCAGGCCCGGCACGGCGCCGCCGGCCGCCTCCGCCGCCGCCGCTGGCGCCGGATCGCCGGGCTGCGGCGCCTTGCGCTTCTGCGGCAGCGGCGGCGGCCGCGAGCGGTTGCGGGGCGCGTTTTTGCGCGGCGGCGGCTTGATCTGCGGTGGCGGTGACGGCGCCGGCCGCTTCTGCGCCGGCGGGGACGCGTCTGGAGCAACGCGACGGGACGGTTAGAATACCGCGAAACATTCCCCCAGTGGCAGTGCCAAACCATGTCAGTCAAGCCTGACAGACAGCACAGTGATGAACCTATGACCTCTGAATTCCCCCAATCGTTCTTACTCCCAAGATCACGTCACCTGCTCTCTGCCCGCCATGCAGATTCCCCCTCCGGCCATCTTCTCACCTTCAACCAGGCAGATGTCCTCGTAGTCCCCATCGTCCGCCAGAGGGCGCGCGGCGTCACCGCTCAGCGGCTTGCCGGCGCTGTCCACATTAGCGTACGGGTGCGACTCGATCATGCGCAGCTGGTCCAGGAACAGCTGGCGGACGGCCCGGTGCACCAGCATGTACTGGTCCTTGGTCTGCACCATGGCGATCCGCTGCCGCCGCATCTCGGCCACCAGGTCGAACAGGTTGAAGGCCGGCGTCAGCTTCTGCGGCAGCGTCGGCGAAGATTGCAGTCAGACGAGAAACTGCTCTTCACCAACCGATTACACGGCCATACGGACGAACCCACACACTACCGGGTACGCTGACGTAATGGCTGTATCGATACTGACAGCGAGAACGAACCCATCACGGAAGTCTGGACGACACTTTTACGTCGCAGCAGTGGAGAAATGTACTAATGTGCCTCCTGCTGCGCCAAATTAGGCGGTCCAGGCCCACACGGCAGATAAGCCGTTTCAGTAGCACGGCGCCGGCCGGTCCCGGTTCGTCGGCCACTCACGCCAGCCTTGAGCAGGCCCCAGACGTAGTCGATGGCGCAGACGGTGCCGGTGCGACCGCAGCCGGCCGAGCAGTGCACCAGCACGGGCAGCGTCTCGGACGCCTGCGTGTCGCGGATCATGCGGATCATGCGCAGCAGCGGCACCACCGAGCTGGGCACGCCGTGGTCCGGCCAGGCCGAGTAGTGGAACTGGCACACCATCCGCTCCTCTGCCGGACACACAGACATATGGAACGGTCAACGGAGCACGGAGACGTGACAGATCATCTCGTACTCTGCCGGACACACAGACATACAGAACGGCGAGTGGAGCAGTACAAATGGCACACCACACCATCCGCTCTTCTGCCAGACACAGACACACAGAGCGGTGAGCGGAGAGTGCAGGAGGAACTGGCACGCCGTCCGGCCTCGGGGAGTGCACGGGAACTGGCACGCTGTCCCCTCCTCTGCCGGACGCGCCGGAGCGGGTGGGGGCAGCCCGGCGCCGCGGCTCTCCCCGAGCCAGCGCTGGGCGGGTCAGCGCCGCGGCGACGAGACGAGACCCACCTCTGGTGCCGCTGGAGCCGGTGTAGCGCACCATCAGCTTCCTGACGGTGAAGTCCGGGCAGACCTGGCGGCTCTGGCTGAGCGTGACGCCCACGTCGCCGAACGTCTGCTCCTCGCCCTCGCCCTCCGGCACGTAGTTCTCGCATTTGTGCTGGAACGCGGCGACAGACGATTGGACGGGCCATTTCTAACGGCAGGCGAGGCGAGGCGAGGGAAAGCACGAAAAATTTCCGTTGCAAGCATGCATGCACACATGCAATGAATTGGGAAATGTTGCTATTCTGTATGGTCACTTGGATTGCAACAGGCCGGGGAAGTAAGATATCACAATGGATGCATTCTGTGATGACAAACTGCAGCGTTCATGAGTGGTTAATCCAAGTTACCAATCTCGCCTCCACTCGAGACGCAAAGCACATTATTCAGTGCACTCACATCCACATAGTGTCCGCTCAAATCGTTCCTGCATTTCTGCCATCACGTACACCAATGCCATGCAGTCTAGTCCCCACTGACACAACATTCCAGCTGGCAAAACACGTTTCAGACACGGGATCGTCTCACTTGCTGCAGTCGAATCCTTCGGAAAGCTGCATGGCAAACAAAGCCGAATACAGAACACGAAACAGCTTGCTATTGGGGGTTCGGGGAACGACCAACGCTCGTCGGCCCCAAAAGCACGTGAAAAAGCACGAGCCAGACAGATGTCTCCGCCGATAACAGGCCCGCCTGCCGTGGTTCTCGACGTCCGACAAGAGCGGCGCCCTCCGGCCGGCCGCCGGTCGGACCGGCAGTGAGTCACGCAGCGGGCATCCGCCACCGCCGCCGCCGCCCCCGGCCGACCCGATCCACCGGCACGGCCGCGCCGCCATCTGACGAGTCAGCCCCGGCAGAGCGGAAACGACGGCACGATTCCGTGGCGCGCGGGCATGTGGGGTAGGCGGCCGAGTGGATCGGCCCGTGCCGTGGGCCAACTGGGCGGGCCGGCGGTACGCGCGGGCGGCGCCACGTTCTCACTCGGCCGTCCACGCCGGCCGAACGGCGCGCGACCGCCAAACAATGCTGCAGCCGGGGCCTTCGTACAGGTCCGCTCAGTCGCGATGCCTACTCCACAAACAGCCTTCGAGCTGCACATGAAAAGGTCAGCCATAACACCAGCGATTGCACACCCAGCCATCACACTGCCGTGTGGAAGCCATTCCACGTCCATCCAACAGCGCAGGAGAATGACAGCTAACGGCCAAAGAACTCGGCCTCAAAAATCACGAACGGCAGTCACCGCGATCGTCTCCCCACCAACAGTCGAGCTCTTCCCTTTAACTACTGCACACTCTGGCCTGTTTTCGCTGAATCGTGTCTTTACGGACCGCTGGGTGCCGGCCGGGCGGGTGCTGTCGATAACGTGGCGGCGTCGGGAGCAGAAAACGGACCGGCTCAGCTCGGCCTCGTCTCCCCTCCGTGCCCGTCCGGCAGCCTCACCTTGCCAGACTCGGTCTGGTTGCAGGCCATGACGATCACCTGCACCTCGCACTCGACGGCCATCCGCCAGAAATCGGCCACCGTGTGCGGCAGCGGGCCCTGCCGGAACGGGCATGCGAGGTATGCCGACACCACAGAACGGAATAACACGGTCGACACAGGCGTACGTACGTCCAACGGCGACGGAAGAAGGAATCACGTGCCCGACACAGGACAAAATTACGCGGCCACGAAGATGGGCAATTTCACGTATCCCAGAGAACAGGACCTTGCTTTAGCAGGTAATACAAGAGGCAGCAAGCGGCCATATGCATCTCAACGCTACATTCAAGACTAATGCTTACCTACAACGACGTCTCGCGGAACTTTCGCGACAACGTGAGTGAAGCTGGACGTACCTGAGACGCGATGTACGCCGGCGAGCCGGAGGCGCCGCGAATGTAGTTAGCATTGATGTAGTCGGAGCCGGCCACGCCGGGAAATTCGCTAAGCACCACCCGGGATGCATCGACTGTCGGTCAGAGCCACGGGTCAGTTCCGGATGCCAGGCGCCCATGCGCTACAAACAGTGACCGGTCAACGGATCACGGAACACGGCATTGATTACCAGTCGGACGCAGAGCCAAAGATCAATGTTCACTGGATCATTCATACCGATCTGGGGGCGGACCGTGAGTGGACAGCAGCGTCTGCAGACGCCGGATCAGACGATGATACACTGATGACACGGGAATATAATCCACGTGAACAGCAGCGTCTGCAGACGCCGGATCAGATGGTGATACACTGATGACACGGGAATATAATTCAATCAATTACCCTGCAGCTTCATTTGGTTCACCGCCATGTCCCGGACAGAACCCTGCAAACTTCAAGAAACCGTATCCCCAAAACTACTCCAAAGTAGCGTGGGCCAATGTCTGACTAGCTAGTGGTTTCTTGGACTTCCCCTTCTTTTCCCAGAAGTCCTTCATACAGCTCTAAGTACTTTTTTGACGACCAATAAAAGAGGCAATAACAAGCCGCAAGCATGTGAGGGTATCTCCAAGGCCATGGTTTACATAAAACGAAGAAAACCTTTTTCAGACTAAAAAAACCTTTAGATGTCCTCATGAACAGCCATGAAACCATGCTTTCCAACTCCCTTGCCGTTTTCCTGATTGAGAGGCAAAGGCAGCCGACATAACATTCCCAAACGCCTTGTCATGTCTCTGATTAAAAAGCACAGCCGTCTCAAACAAACTAATAGGCGATAGCTCCGAATGTTTGTCGCTGACCTCAACGATGTCACGCAAACCAATCGCTATGCTCTACAAGGCGGAAGGAAGAGCAAAGAAAAAAGAATGCAATCCTGCACTGCCTTCAAATACTCTTCCAAGTTTCCGGCTTGGAAGTTATGACTCATCGATAAAGAAGTCTAATAAAAACCGGCCCACAGCCAGAACGACCGAGGACAAAGTTCAGAGAGCTGCCAGAAGTCTGGACAGCCGATCGTAGGACTCTGGAATCTGGAATCGTAGGAGTCCGGAATCTGGAATCCTGGACTCCGGGTTCCAGACACGGCGGGAGGCGACCTGCCCGGGCAGCGCAGCGCACGGCCGCCGAGGCGTCCAGAGGTGGGGCGTGATGCCGAACAAACGGGAAAAACTGGCGCACCACCGCCGCCCGTCACGCGATCCATTGTCGGCGGCGTGCCGACACGCCCCGATCGGGGCGGATCGGCCCGTGCACTCCGTACCCATCACCGGGAGCGGGCGCTCGGCTCAGACGGGCACCGTCCGGCCCCGGCCGGCGCGATTCCAGGCCGCCGCAGCCTGGACCGCCGTGGACCGGCGGGCAGCGGACAGCTGGAACTGTGTCCTGTGCACGGGGCTGGGCCTGTGTCCGGTACAGGATGTTGTACCTGTACACGGTACGGTAAACTGGGTCCGGTACACGGACCCGCACCTGCGCCCGGCACAGGAAGCTGGGCTCGCATCTAGTACAGAGAGCTGGGCCTGTGTCTGACACAGGAAGCCGAGTCTGTACCTGGTACGGGAGCCGGGTCTGTGTCGGACCTGTGTCCGGTACAGGGAGCCGGGCCTGTGTCCGGTACAGGGCGCTGGGTCTGCGTCCCGCACAGGCAGCTGGGTGGCATGTACCCGACACAGTGAGCTGGGTTTATATCAAGTACGGGGGCAGTGGAGCGCCAAAGGTCGGCTGACTAAGACGTCCGCCCGCACCCCACCCTCGCGGCAGAGGCGGCCGCAGCTGCGGCGCAGAATGACGCATGCCCGGCACGGGACCGCCGGCAGCGCGCCGCAGAACACGCGGCAGGTCTCCGGCAGAGGAACAGGGCAGACAGGCTGCCGCCGACAGCACCGACAACGAACGAACGTACTACGGACGAATATAACAGCACGAATAACGAACATGTCCAACTGCCTTGATATAGACAGGCGCACGCACGCACAACACGGCAAAACAAAATCACTTTTTGGTCAGAGTGGAAAGCAAAAACGCAGGTAATTTCCCATATCTAGCACTTGGAGTACAGAGTTCAGAATACACCTGAAGATCAGGTAAATATGCAACTACCTAGAACTACCATCAGAGATCAGGCAAAACTTATTTTTAACTGTCAGCCAGTGTTCAGACATAAAACCATTATGCAACGTCCACGGTGCACCCGGCATCCTAGCGATGACGCAGTTCCGACACAAACCAACTACAACACGAACAAGCTGGCAGTCGACTCCTTGCAACGGTTTCATGCCTGTTGCTTGGAGACAGTTAGAAAATGTCCCGAGTCGAGAAATAACACTACAGCAGGCTGAACACTGCGGAGACAGATTCAGTACCCCTGCGTCGCATGACAAGTGCGTGTGCACTACACAAAGCTCAACGAGGAGCAACTGAGCTGTAACGCTAGGACCTCACTTTGGAACCTGCGCAACGATGAACTATCCAGTCGCTTCAATACTTGAAAAGGGGTTTTCCTAGTGACGCAGACACTTCGGTTGGTGTAGGTAATCCCTACACCAACGAATCCAATTTTTGGCTCAATGAAGGAACAAGACCACAAAGCTTCGTGACAGGCAATCAACGTATCAGAACTGTAGGTTTCTCGAACGCATTCCCTGTGTCGTTGCCTACAACCATGCTACAAACTTCCGTAGCTACCGTTGGTACATGCCAGTTGTCCCATCAGTGACAACCAAATGCGTTCATTTTACGTGAACTTCGTAAAAATATGCTTCACTGAGAAACACACCGACATCGGAAAGCTCCAATCACTTCAACGGGAGACCTTAATGGATCGTTGTTCGGTTGTACAGGGTGCCCAGAGGACAGACCAGAGTGACTCCATATTCTATTTTTTGCAGTACGTGCTATTTACTTTATGTTTGCTTTCAAATGCTTCCAGTACCCTGTTTAGGTCGCTTCAAATCGCCTTTGTTTGGCTTCCATGTGCGACCTCACAGAACGCAGCCAGCTTGGCCGTTTACAACAGAGAGATATCATCATCAGCAACGTCATGGCATACACACAGACAAACCAAGAGAAATGCATACTTCACCTAATCTCAGTCAAATCCACCTTTTTTACGGAATTGTGATATACCGACGGCGCGATACTGTCATTTTTTTTTTTAATTGCGGGACACCCAGTGGTCGGTTATTGTGCTGGCTCCATTGCAAAATCGCACAAGCTAATATCCCATTTCTCAACTGATTAACTCACCCTGCTGATAAACATGCAAAATTGCGAGCGAAGACTCTGGCTTCCTACAGATGGAGGCATGGTGGGGAAGTGGGAGGGGGCTGCATCTGGAGCCTGATCATATTGCACCTACAGGGGCGGCATTGTGAATATCTCTCAAATGACTCGACCGGAGTCACTGACTCGTCATTCCGGCGACCTCGCCAGACCGATTTTCTCGATATGGTCCACGTTCTGGCTTTTCTCACGAGCTTTACAAAGCACCGGGCCAGTTTTTGACGCACAACTTTTCCAGTATACGCCTGACAGCATACAAAGCTTTGACTGATTAGTGACCTTTCCAATGCGAACTAAGATCAACGACCTAAGATGGCTGCAAAACCACTTGTAACTGGTCATATGGTAACCCTTTTTGCCTGACTTCCGTAATGATAACTATCTTTACCCATCTCGGTCACAAAAACTCAATTCTGCAGCAATAAAACAGGGTTTCTGACAGACCCTCATAATAAAGCTGGTAATGATAACAGACCTCCTGATGACTTGACCTGCCTCGGACCCGGAGAAACAAAAACACTGATCATATACCAAGGTCCATTTCAAAACTAAATTGCCAAGAAACCATGGCTTACAGGCCCTTTTGCAATAAAGCTATTGTAATGACGGCGGAGACGGCAACGGCATGATACGCTCTTTCATGGTGACCTGACAAGAGTGACCAGATAACCTGGAGGCATCGAATCTGGTATGATTAGAATTTGAGCAAAATGAGCTACATACTGGTTTTTGTTTGGTCGCCTTTTCTCCATAAGAACCATAATGGGCAGGGGCGATGGCACCCACCACCACTGGTCGGACGTGGAGGTGAACAATCCGTATGTCCAGCAAATGTTAATGTGATGTCCAATCTTGACCATTCCATTGTACCCTTTTATAAACCATAACCACGGTCTCATTCGTCAGATCATACCAATGCTGGCATCATCTGCCAGCCTCTGAAGGAGTGCACAGACAGCCACAAGGCTGACGTTGAGTTCTGGGGTCCTGGGATTGAAGGAGCCTAATCCAGAACTTGCACTGCCCAGCAGGGGCGGCACGACAAAGTTCTGACTGTGAGGTACTACCAGGAGCGCAGCCCAGACGATAAACTTTGAAAGAGGACCCCTCCCCCCTCGAAACTTGGTTTTTCGCCGGATTTAGGCCACTTCATTTCGCGATTTGCGATCTTTGCGATAATAACTTGTCACTTGTCTGGCCGAAATCACTGAAATATCTAGGGGGGGGGGGGGCGTTTAAGTCATGGCTCTCCCAACCGCGGCTGGGGGGAGACAAATAGCCATTTGGCCCACCTCCCAAAATGCATGGCTATCACTAAACAACCACAGTTTACAGCCACTGGAGACTCCGCATCCACGGCCCACGTCCTCCACCTCCCACCCCTTACCTTCCTCCTCCGGTCCATGACCTACCATCCACACCCAGTAAATCCTGGTTTAGCCCCCCAAAGCGAGCCGCTGGATCCGTCCCTGGTCGAAATGACGGGAAAATTGGAAATCCCCATACAGGAAATTCTGGGTTTTACATTACAACACGAACCACCATGAATACGCACTTATATCTGAAGTTAAATGTCACAGGCAAAATGTCATAAGCTGTTGCTTTGCTACAGGACATGTAGAGATCTATGTCGAACTTGGGCTGATAATCGTCTTGCACTAGCCAGTTACGTTAAAATGACTAAGCTTCCACAACTTTTCCACATGGAAAACAACTCCACAACTGTACTTCAACCCATGAATAACACAATTGCTGTGAGGTACTGGGTATGGGCAATACTTCACAATCAAATGGCTGTGGGGCAAGGTTGGAAAAGGTGTTCAGTGTTTAAGAACACCAGAACATATGTGTTCCAAATACATTTTGTACTCCAGAAGTTTGATCTTGTGCCTCCATTAAACAGCTGTCAACAAATTTCTAACTCTGGAAGGAAATGAATGCCTCCATTTAGTAAGACATGGGAATGATGTCATAGCTGACTTACACTAAGAATGCCAATTTACACCAGCATTACTGTTTACAAAATTTTGTACACCAAAACAAAAATTATACTCCAACACCATGAACAAATACCAAATTTCCAACCCTGCTGTGAGGTACTGGTACCCCAAGTGCCCCACGATGGTGACACCCATGCTCACCAGCAGGCCACAAACCTGTCACTAGCAACAATGCCATGGAACAACACCAATTTTGTGCCCTGCTGGCTAGATAGTTGTCAATACCAGCCTTTCATGATTCCACAACAATGGAAGTCATGGCTTGACTTGGTATGGTATTTGAATAGGATTCAAGGTTTAGTGCTAATAAACACTCACATGGCAAAATGTCTTTGTAGCGGTTCTTGCGCCTGTTAACAGGCTTTTCGCCCTCTGTGCAGGCATAATACTTCTGGGTCTTCAGGGCATCACTTATGTTCTTTAATTCCTGAAATATGGCAGATGAGCAAATTAAATTAATACCAATAAGATGTCATACTCTGATCCCAATGAGTTTTCTTTCTCACAGCTTTCACTGACCTTCTGAACTAAAATATTGCTATCCTATGCCCATGATAATTCTGATTATGTTATGATACCACAAACAAAGGGATGAATATTTTACTCAATGACACCTGCCATGAAAAGTGCAAAGTGGCCTTCTACTTTGCTGCTTGCTCAAATATCTCCCTGAATATATCTAACATGCCAATAAAAGTATGGAGACCATAATCAATGACAGAGGTAAAATAAGAATCCTAACAATTTCAAAGAGTTTTGGCAAATTTTCTCTTGGGCTCCAAAGAACAGAGTTGCCATTAAGTTCCTATGGTCCTACCAACCTTCAAAATGCCCCTACACACAGTTACAATATCCTGTACCATTGGTGCTGCCAATACAAAAATTCCAATTAAAAAATCAAGAATTCTGAAATTTAGCATTGAGATGGTGGTGATGTGTGGAAAGAATGGACTTCAAAGTGATGCTGGCAACACCAATAATTATCCAAACCATTCACCCTTGTTCCTACACCTGTACCTTTACATTGGCAATTACATTAATTACTGTACCTGTACCTTGGCAATTACAATCTTTGGGAAGTATGACAACAATCCAATCAACACCATTTTGTGAAAGATCCCATGATCATGAATGAGTTGTGGGCCCTTTATCAAATAAGCTTTCAGTGTTTTCCCTAATGCAGAAGTAGGCCAATATTGAAAAAGACATTTCTTATCCCAAGGACAATAAATTATGCACTCTGAAATAAAGGAAGTTCATTATGAGACTTCATGCATGCCCCATCCAAATGACACAAGATTTTAAGATATGATTAAAGAAAAAACAGGAAATTAAATCAATGATGTGAAAACAATCTGAAACTAATATACACATGCATCAGTTGCCACTGTGGGTATTCCCAAAAAAACTAAAGATATGTGCATAGAAATGTATTTGTGCTGCATTACAGTGACTTTAACACTTTTTCTTACCACAATATATCAAACTGTTGAGAATTCTTTTTCAACGGGTAACACAGATGTATTTATGACTTTGCACTATTTGGCCGCCAGGCAATTTCCTTTAAATCAAACAATGCACCAACAGTAATGTCATGCAATTATTAAGATGAAAACATTTGTCCCACATGGACCAAAACATGGCAAAAAAGGGCTTTAAGTAGTGGGCTTGGATGTGTATTTCAGTGCCTAACACTAACTCAGGTATAACTCACAAACTGATCAAACATTACAAGCCATTACCATTTTCAGTAATAGCACAAATCTGATTTAACATAACAATGCTCAAGTGGAATGTGATCTATCCATTCAAACTGGAAAATAAGCATTGCCAAGCAGTTTATGGAGAATACCACAGAACAAATAACTCCTGGGGAAAAATTTTTTGCTTCATTTCCTAGCCACATTCATCTTAGTTATCACTGTAAGTTCTTCCCCTATGACTCAAAATCCCTCCCAATTCCCCAAGAATCCATCATACATGGATATCTGATGTCAATATCATTCCTTACTGATGCCAAGACAAAATCAGTTAAACAAGTGATAAAAGAACTTTACCTGGAACTCGCTTTCATACAAATCATCTTTCTCTTTCAACTGTGCCTCCAAATCTTCCACATGATTAATAAAATTTTGCAATATTGTCTTCAGAGGAACCCTTTCATCCTTCATCTCAGACCATCTGCCACGCTGAAATAAGACTCCACATCACCAGAGACAAACGTAGCTGTATCTTATTTTCCAGGAACTTCAAGGAACTTGTGCCTAAAAATTTGCATACAAAAACCTCACGCCTTTGGATCTGAAATAAATGCTTAGTACATTTGTGCGCCACAAAGTGTTAGATTAATATCTTGTGTAGTGTTGGTGCGCCAGGACTGTATATGTTCACCATAAATGCCTAGCTGGGTGTCGCGACATCTATGGACATCAATGACATTAGAAAAGTAAAAAATACGTGGTCAAGAAAAAACGGCCAATGAAATTCTCCAAATTTTAAACAAAATATTAAATAAAAAGTTGTTTGGATATATCTAAAAATATTCTCAAATGGTGACTAACAAACTTAAAAAAAATTAGTTTCAATGTTTAAACACAGGGGGCTGGATTCTGCGTGAACAGATTGCGCTAGTAAATCACTTCCCGTTGCGCATGACGGGTATGAGTTGCATAGGCCAGCTTTTTTTGAGCTTACGAGCTTCTGGGCACCCACATCACTGAACTGTTCATCCACACATGTCGCGGAGCTTTGCATAATGATAATATCTGTGTCATGTACGTCTACCACAAATTTCAGAAAAGGTAAATGTTGGATGTTGTTACTGTACCTATCAACTTCTCCATTCCTGTACGTTGTTTTTCAGCTCCGTTTAACATTCCACAATCATTCATGGTAAACACTAAACGCTGGCAGTCATTGGGGGAAACACAGCCTGGCAGTGAAAATGTAATTACTGCTTTGTGCAAGACCGTTATTAAGCGCACGAGGGTTCGACATCCGCCATCACTGATTTGCAGTGAAAAGTACGCTTTCCCACAGTTGGAATGAACGTCGGGGAACAGTCCATAATGGTCCGGACTTAAAAAAACAGTCCGGGCTCCGTTCCTGGACAAAATGCTGCGTAGCGCTTGAGCGAGCTGCTGGAATGCATCGCAAGTATTTGTAACGCAGCAGTGTGTGTATTGCAAAACCATGTGCGTACGGAAAGCACAGAGGTGTCATGTCTTCAGATGTTTCCGGGGAGGCGGGCACAGGCGCAGCTAGGGAGGCCCGGCTCCTCCGCCCCATTAGGCCTGCATTTTTTGTGAAAACCATTGCACATCGTCTTTCCGGCAGGCGGTTTTCGTATGTCAATTCACACTGAGCTCTGCCCCCCCCCCCCCACCCAGCCCCCGGTAAGAAAATCGTGGCTGCGCCCTTGGAGGCGGGTCAAGACCTGTTAAGCCCATCGTATTAAACATAAGCAGAAATTCTCATTGAAAACTGGGCTTAGCTCAAGACGTATTTTGATTTTATGGAGCGCCGATTGCCGATTGATGGGGTGAACCAAGGTAACTCGAGGGTGAACTTTGTACTAGTTCGAACGAGTGTAGTACGGGGTTACGAGTAAAGTTTTCTTTCGCATGAGAATTCGATGAGAGTAGTGATCTAATGACAATACCGCCGCTTGGCGGCGCAGAGGGCAGGCGAACAAATATATGTGGCGTACGTTGCCCCACGAGTTTGCCTCCGAAAAATGTCCAGATACTGTCCAGAGACATTCAAATTTGTTGATACTGCGCCGTGCCAATAAAAATAAGATATCGCAACAAGCACAGCCCCATCAGCCATTATCCAAGCCTTGTATACCGCCGGGTGGAGAAAACGGGTTCCGGAAATCCTTTCCATTCAGCGTGCATGACATCGTTCGTACATCTAAGAGGACTTGCGTAAGAGCAGTTAAGTACTACAACGCAATCATGATATACTCGACGAGGACGCAACTTCGCTCGATTTGCATTTCGGCGGGTACTCCGAACGTTTCCAAAAGCCTTCAATAAAAAAAATACGCCGCATGCCACGATTACGGCACATGGTCCCTGGGATGCATGCATAACACACACAGGGAATCAAAAGTCTGATCGCCCCTGTTTCTTAACGGGTGTTACGGTCTTTACAAAATCGTGCCTGTCGCTATCTCCCCGCAAAGACATTAAGTAGGAGACAAAGTTTATTTATGCAAAACGCATTAACACACACCAGTAAAATAATGCACATGTCGCTGAGCAGCACAAGAAGGTGCTGGAAGCGCAGCTTCATTCCCAGCCCCTACAATGGCCGACGTCCTGAGACGACCTGGGTGGCGGCCCGCCAGCCGCCTGAGATCTCGCCGCAGCGCAGCGATCAACGTCGGCACGTGACGGCCGGCCGCCGGCGCCGCCCGCAGCCGGGGTCACAGCTCCATCGAGTCGTCCGACGGCGGCGGTGCGGCCTGCTGCCCGAACCTGCGGCACCACAGGGCGGTCAGCAGCACATCCTCAACGGAACGACATGGCCGATCACAAATTCAAACGCGCCCCAACTCTCCCATGTAATCAGGTATTCGCCACTCAGTCAGTTTTGAAGGCAAACATTGTTACGGGAACATACGTTCACGAACGTAGGCAGAGCTGTTCCCCTGCAGCATCTGCACGAAGTTTTAAAACCTGCTCAGTGATCCGCAGACTCGGAATCTCATACACCGCACATGCAAAAATGGCCGAAACACTACGGACGACCACAGATCGGCCGTCCTCTATCTTAAGAGGGGACCACGTACCCGGCGAACGGTCCGTGGACCTGATTGGCGGCGGCGGCGGCGGTCGGGTCCCCGTCCCAGCCGAACTGGAAGCGCGGCGGGTCGGACGGACCCGGGCCGGGCCAGGCGGCCGCCGGCGGCGGCGGGAAGAACGGCGAGAAGTCGTACGCCGGCGAGGGCGGCAGCGGTCCGGCCTCCTCCACCTCCAGGTCCACGTCCAGGGGCTCGACGGCCTCGTCGGCCGGCTCGGACGGCTCCGAGGGCTCCGGCGACTCGGGCAGCGGCGGCACCACCGGCGGGTGCCACAACACCAGCGCCTTCGAGTTGTCAGGACTGCGGGCACGAGGGCGGGCGCGTGAGGAGCCACCAGTGCATACAGAGCGCTAGGGCTGACACACATCTGTGGGGGCTGGCCCCTGCGGAGGACGGACCAGGGGAGGGGGGGGGGGGCATACGTCTGTACCACAGCACGGATACATCGCGAGACAAACGGGGGTTGCAGGTTAACACACTGGATGCGTCATTCAAGGCAAGGACATGAGAAATGCAACCTACAATCTATTAAAACTCAATAGGAATGTGACGATGCTGCTCTTGAGAGATCAACGTCGGCAAATACAGAAGTTAAGTGACACTGAATTAACGCGAACTGCACCGACGCTGTGCAAAAAGCCGCACGGCTCCGCGAGAAAAGACTGCATGCAATGGCAGCACGGAGTCGACAGCGAAGCAAGACCGTACCTTTTCAGTTCTGGCACCACAGCCGGCGCCGGCGACGTCACCAGCTTCTGCAGCTCGTCCGACATGACCAGCCGGGGTTCGGTCGGCCCCTCCTCCTGTTCCTCCTCCTGTTCGGCCGACAGGCGGCTCTCCAGCTCCTGCCACCGCTCCAGGGAGGTTCGCGGCGCCCTGCTGCCCGCCGTCGGACCGGCACACTGCACGGACAGAGGACCACGTCAACACACCGTACCGTCCCAATCGAGCCTTTATTCTGCCTCTCCGCTGTCCAATAAAACACCCAGTTTCACTCAAACTGCTGGATTAGATCTCAAGCAGGGTAGGACTTTTTGTTCTTGGTGTCGTAGCATAAATTCCCTTTTACAGCATAACAATGCGCGAAGCACATTAACGAACAATCACGGCTCTAAGTCAGCGTCCTTCGTCTGCGCCAGTGAAAGGGTCACAACTGCTCCTTGCTGGATGGAAACAGGTATTTGCTTCGAGGCTTGCCAAAACGCCCTTAACGTAGCTTTTTGATAAACGTAGAAGAGCAAATTTTTGAAGCACAATTTCATGACGTCCCTCAACACACAAACACACGGAAAAATCCTCCCAGCCCTGAATTCATGAGGCGCCACAGGTTCGGCGGCAGCCACGGCCGATAAAATCCGGGGGGGGGGACGGCCTGTCACTCACCTTCCGTTCGCTGGCCCGCCGGCCGCTCAGGGAGAGCTTCTCCAGGTCACCGATCATGCGCTCCTCGGGCGGACGCCGCTTCGGGGCCGGACCGCTGGCCCAGGAGACGAAAACGTCAGTCCGAGGCCGCACCGTTCTCCCCGGACACGCCCAGACACAAGGATAACTAAACAGCGGATCGGCAGGACCCAGGAACGACTCCACGGTAGACCGCGTATGCCTCCGAACACCAATAAAAACACAATCCCGTGCACAACTTCGGGCGGACGTTAATGGAGCACAGCGTACAAACGCCTTCTATCGACTATTCTCCCTTTCTACGAGACGCTTTTTGTTTCAGCACTTCCCTAGAAAACAGGGGCCGACAAGGAGGCCGCGACGAGCAGGGGTTACCCTCACCTCTCCGGCGAGCCGCTTCTCTTCCTCGGTATGGCGCGGTGGCTGCGCAGCAGGTACGGGGATCCGAACGTGCCGCCGCCATCAGCCGCCGACCGGAGCGCGCTGAAACCGACCGGCAGGCGGCGTCAGTGCCCAGCCGCCGCCAGCGGCAGCACCACCGCGGGAGGAGCCCTCCCGCACAGACCGACACGGAGCCAGGTGGTGACGGGGCCTCGCGCACGCCGCGGCGGCGCGCCCCACACACAGCACACGCGCGCGCTCTGCCTCTGCCTCCGTCGAGCGGGGTACTCATCAGACGTGGGCCGAGGCCGGGTCTGCTGCGGCCGGCGGGGCGGGACGGGACGACACAGCCGCAGGCGGGTCTCAGCGTCCGGCAGCGTCCGCAAGCCCTCTCCGGCGCCGCCGCCGCGTGCGCGCCTGCTGCCGCTCCGGCCGCCGACGCCGTCCCGGCTGGTGGCTGGCGCCGTCTGGCAGAGGCCGCTCTTCGCCCGGCGGTGTGGCGTGAAATCGAGCCGCGGCGGGCTCTTACACATGGGCTACCTAGCGGTTACGGTCAGCCTCTTCAGCCTGTGCAGAACATCACCACGTGTGCCGAATAAAGTCAGCAGGGAAACGGGCCTGTGCACACGTGACGGCATCACAGCGTCGAGAACAGGCGGCAGCGACACCCAGCGTCGAAAGAACGTGACGATAGATCGCTGAAGGGACGCGGACGTCGACTCACCCGAAGTTCGGCATCTGGGGGTTCGACGGCAGGGACACGTTCGGCGGACTTCGGTCCAGCCGCGCTCCGAAGGTGAAGCCACCCAGGCCAGACATGGGGCTCCAGTGAGCCAGTACACCGAAACGCTACCTGGTGACGAGAACGATGCGTCAGAGTCGAGCGCGCGCCAAAATCAATACCACACCGCTCCAGAGAGGCTACAAAGCGCGCAAACGACACGGACACGGTGCCAACCACGACAGGAGGACGGCTGAAGGCTCTAAGAGCAGTGGGTTACCTCCGGCGCAGGGACGGTGGCCGCCGAGGGCGAGGCGCCCTGCCCGTCGGCACAGCCACAAGGGGTCGAGTCGGCCCGTCGACCGCCTCTCGCCCCCTCTCTCTCCGCTCTGCTCGGCGACGCCCTCTGCTCGCCGCCGCCGGTTGGTGCGCCGCGCCGCCGCCTGGTGCGCTCTGCCTCCGCCGCGTCCGCTCTACCTGGTCTGCCCGAGCCGGTGAGCGCTGCAGCAACACCTTCCCGCCGTGATACGTCCCGGACTCGCCGACGCCGCCGGACCAGAGCCGGACCACAGCCGGACCACAGCCGGTCCAGAGCCGGACCAGAGCCGGTCCAGAGCCGGTCCAGAGCCGGACCAGAGCCGGTCCAGAGCCGGTCCAGAGCCGGACCAGAGCCGGTCCAGAGCCGGACCAGAGCCGGTCCAGAGCCGGACCAGAGCCGGTCCAGAGCCGGTCCAGAGCCGGACCAGAGCCGGTCCAGAGCCGGTCCAGAGCCGGACCAGAGCCGGACCAGAGCCGGTCCAGAGCCGGACCAGAGCCGGTCCAGAGCCGAAATTTCGGGCCCGGAGTGCGCGGACGGCGAAAAACTGTCGCCTCAAAAGGGACCGATCATGACATCTAAATAACAAGCGATCTCTGATGCAAAATAAACATAAGCAAAATTGCACTACATTAGAGTAGCCTTACACAACAATCAATTTAGTCAACTGCAAGTTTTTTTCAGCCACGGTATTTCTTTTAACCGATGCCGGCAACACGGGAATTTCGGTCCGAAAAGGCAGCTCGAAATTTTCGACACTTACCAATATTCTCAGTCCCAGCGCAATGTATTATCTCATCTATCCTTCACGAGCACGGTGAAGAGTTAAATCCCTAGCGGCCAACAACGGCCGAATGACACTAAGATGACCTAGCTGCATCAGTGATGCCTTCCAAATACCGAACAAAGTCACGCCTGAACGCGACATCCGAATCGCGCACCTCGCGAATCCCTAACTGACGACCGGCAACGCCATCGACAAACATCGTCCGTTAAAACAAGCCGCATTATGCTGACAGAGGACCAAAAGCGGCACCAGCAGCAGACACATGAAAAAGGTGCAGTTCCAACATGAAAGAACACGTGGCGCCTTGAGAACAGGCGACCAGACCACTGCCACCAACAGCATCCTTTCACGGTCACAACCAGCCAGGGCCGGCCCGCGGCGGGGGCCCCACGAGCCTATTCCGGCCATTGCGTGCCCACCACGCTTGGCTCTCTCAACGGCCGACACGCGCTCGCACACCACATCATCCGCCCGGCGCGGCCGCCTGCTCCCGCTCCAGCGCGCGCACTCCGGACGGCACGGCAAACAACGACACCCGCCGGGCCGACTGCGCGCCCGGCCCGGCCATCGGTGACGGCCGGCCTCAGGGCGCCGGTCACCGCGACACGCTGCCCGACGCCGCCTTACGTACCCTGTCGAAGAACGGGTGCCGCAGCGCCTGGCCGAGCGTCAGCCGCTCGGCCGGCTCGTGCGCCAGCATCCGCTCCATCAGCTCGAAGAGGTGGACGTGCTCGGGCTGGTCGGGCCGCTGCAGGTAGCGGCGCAGCGGCCGGCAGTTGTCTCGCACGTAGCGGCCGGCCGACGAGCGGTCGCTCCAGTCCAGCCGGCCGCCGCGGTAGTATTTGGTCTTGGTCTTCTGCACCATGCGCGCCGGCATCGGGCCCAGGATGCGCTCCATCATGGCCAGGTGCTCGCGGTTGTCGTGCGTCTGGAAGAGCGTGTAGCCCAGGTGCAGCTCGAACAGGATGCAGCCGATGCTCCAGACGTCGCACGGTTGCGCCCAGCCCAGCTCCAGGATCACCTCAGGCGCCCGGTAGTGGCGGGTCGACACCACCGTGCTGTGGTGCTCGTGGTCAAACGTGGCACTGCCGAAGTCGATGAGCCGGATGTCGGGCGAACGGACGACGCGCGTGTCCCGTTTTCGGCGGCCGTCCGGCAGCAGGTCGTATTCCGAGTTCACGAACAGGATGTTCTCCGGCTTCAGGTCCGTGTGCGTCAGCTTGTTATCGTGCAGGAACTTGACGGCGTGACACAGCTGGTAGCCCATGTGCTGCACGTGCTCCATCGGGTACGGCTGGTAGTTGTTGTCCTTGAGGAAGTCGAAGACGCTCTTGCCGAGGATCTCGAACGACAGGCAGGTGTGGCCGTGGTAGTTGAAGCAGTCCCACAGGTGCACGCACATCTGCTTGCCGTACGGGTCCTTCTCGGCCAGTTTCTGGAGCACGTTGATCTCGAGCTGCGCCGCCTCGCGGTACTTCTCCACGTTCTTGATGATCTTCAGCGCGCAGGACCGGCCGCCCTTCGCCAGGTCCTTGGCGTGCACCACCTTGCCGAAGGTGCCCTCCCCCAGAAAGCCGACGATGCGGTAGCGGTCGCGCAGCACGTCGCCGTTGCGGTAGATGAGGTGTCCGTTCTCGTCGTCCTGGGCGCTGGCCGAGCGGGTGCAGCGGCTGCTCGCGCGAGCTGCGGCTCTCGCGGCGGCGGCGGCGGTCGCGGTGCCGCGGCCGGCTGGACGAGCGGCGCCTGCGGTGCTCCCGCGACGAGGAGCGGCGCCGGCGGTGCTCCCGCGACGAGGAGCGGCGCCGCCGCGGGCGCAGCGCGGACGACGAGCGGCGCCGCCGCCGGCGGTGGCGGCAGCCCGAGCTGGCCTCCCGCCAGTCGTAGCGGTCTGTCACCAGGTACTTGACGCGGGAGCGGGAGCGAGAGCGCGAGCGGCGGGCGCTCGGCGAGCGGGAGGAGCGGCGCCGGTAGCGGGGCATGGCTGAGGGGAAAGCCTGAGCGAAGAGAACCTCGCCGTCCCCCCGCCAATCCACACAGGGCATCAAGCTAGCACACTGCACCGCGCCACCCGATATCAACTCAAAGCAGCACCGTGTTCACAAGGTCACAACGTTTTCAACAGGATGCGCTGGATGCGACGATCGGAAGCCCTGCAATTAAAGAGCGTTGAAACGAGATGGCACGCAAACGTGAAAAAACAACGGGCTGTTACCTCTTTTATAAAAAAAAAAAGCTCATGCCTCGAATGTGCAAGGAGCAAATGAAATAAAACTATTTGCTCCCATCCTCGTCTGATTCATGTCCCTGAATTCAACGTTTAATTAAAACATTTTCTTTCCTCCTACTTTTTATGTCCTTTCTTCTCTTCTCATTAGCTAAAGCCCAATTAATAGCTAGCTTCCCTTGTAAGAATGCAAACTGCAATGCCAAATCACCTTGTCACGGACCATTTGCGTCTCCATGACTGTTCATTCCTTAACTCTTTTCCCGTACGGCTACACAGTATGGCTGGTTCCCAGCAGTGGGGGATTCGCCCCCCCCCCCCGAAATCTCGGGAATTACACATCCGAATGTGTCACAACAAACGATAATTGATTTACCATGGTGTAAACTACATTTTTATAAAGAGGTTTTCAAAATTTTTAAAGGGGACGAAAGGCAAAATGGGGGATATTTTTGGACTTGTTATAACTTTCTTGTTTACTGATCGATTTTGATGAAATTGCCATGAATCAAGAGATTATGGATGACACTTTTTACCACTGGTCTACACATTTCAATTTTTTTTTAAAAAATTCTTAGCCATTCACAGGGTTTCAAACTGCTTTTTCAGAAACTCAATTAACAAAATAGTTCCAAGCATTTTTTGCTTTTACTAGTCATGCTTTGCTTCAGAAATGCAAATCATACTGCAATGTTTGTATAATGTTAGCAAAGGCAGTACCAGGGACATGAAAAAAGGGGAAATGTCACGGTCATGTGTTCATCAAGTCAACTTATGACCTGACCTTAAATGACCTCCAATGACCTTAGCATCACTCTGAATGATCTTGGGTGCATTTCATGTCATTTGAAAATGTTCCCAATCATGTGAATCCACTCTGTTTCTAAAATTCCATTTTAGAAACTGTTGTGATATATGGTACACACACTAACATTTTTGGTTATAACTCCATGATCCAATCTGATACAAAGCTGAAACTTGGTACACAAGTAGAGAACACCCTTCTACATCATATATATTCCAGGGCTGGCATTTGGAGAAATAGTGTTAAAATTACTACTATGACGTCAAATTTTTAACTGGAACCTTGACCTGATGTTGTGGAATGTCCTCAGATTGACAATATTACATTTCTATGCTTGCTCAACTATTTACATATGCCACCACATAAGGTTTTAAGATCTATCTTAAAAATGCTATTTTTGGCATGCTATTTTTTACCCTCAAGAGGGCCAAAAATGGCTTGAGGTGACTCCCAAAAACATTGCCTGGCTCTGCCACTGAACAAAAATTTTGAGTATTTTGAACTTTTTGAATACTATTTTTGAATTCTGAATATTTTGAAAATTAAAAACTTTGAATATGCAGAAAAAATAGGTAGGAAAAGTGAGCAAGTTTTACAATGCTGTGTCAAAAAAATATCAAATTGTCCAGCAAAAACTGGGGGGTGGGCAATTGGGCTCCTGCCAGGAATAGGGTTTAACTGTCAAATCATTTGAAAAGGGTTTAACAAGTAGTCTATTCAGACTAAAATTAAAATTGCTAGATTGAAATACCAATTTTACCATGCAGTATTTGGAAGCACATACTTTCTTTCAGGAACAGGACATGACATTTTCCCAACAAGGAAAAAATGTCCTTCAATGAGCCAATTTACCACACAATGACATAAATTCACCTTCAATCAGCTAATGCACTGTGTTTTTGACCACTGCAATCCAAAAGCAAACAGTGAATAATCAGTTTTATCAGTCTGAATCATGCTTGGAAATTTGGTTTTTGTTCTTGGTGTTTGTTTTTTTTTTTACTTATTAAATTCTGCTTTATTTCATTAATATTGAAATCTTTGTCAATAGAAAATAAAATATAACTTTTGTTTTGAAGTGTACAACAATTTACAAAGAGTAATACTAGTTTAAGGTGGCAATCTTCATATAAGTCAGTTATGACATCATACCTGCTTCTTGTTAAATGGAGAGAGCCATTTGCTTGCAGAGTAAAAAATCTATCAACATGGTGATAATGTAGCCTTCTGATGGAGATGCAATTTCAAACTTCTGGAGTATAAAATGTTTTTGGAGCATATATTTTCTGGTGTTCTCTGACACAAACAAATAACACATTTTCAAACCCTGGATTGAACTCTTGACATACACTGCTGTGAGTTCAGTGGTATATCAATTACCAAGCAAAGGAAGTGTCTTCACTCTCTCTCCATCATACTTTGGTAACAGTTGGTGAACATAGATAACCTGCCAGGCAAAAGACTGTACCACAATGACTGACAACATGTATCAATGGCTCAGGACTTACAAGCATCCAAAGTCCAGTTATACTATAAGCCTCCAAAAACTGGCTAAATTCTGTTGATGTATTCAAGCTGTCCAATACACTTTTCATTGCCTGAAGTGCAGAAATTTCCACCACATGCAAAGATTTAAGTGCACATGAAACAGCATTTGTTCTCATTTTTTAACTTGGTTCAATCATTCTCCTATTTTATATAAACAAATAGTACTGCCCTGAACCTTCATCCACCTTCCAATCATAATACTGCCTGTGAATGATTTCCATGGTTTATTGTAGATCAAGATTATCACTAAGTCATCCATTCTTGGACATCAATGTAATGTTTTTCAAGCCTCGGTTCAATTTATTATTGTAAAAATATATATATGGATGTACACTCTGAAAACCTTGTTCTCATTTTAGCCATGTATATAACAAAGGAAACACATTACTCCTGTTCTTTTCTAATTCTGCTCTTTTATTGCTCAACAACCCTAGGTTGTGGAAGTGAAATTCAACTATGGTGATGCCCAGGTGCCACTGCATGTTTGATATTCCACTGCTACTTGCTACTGTTCAACAAAATGCACCTCAAATTTCTGTGTTCAGTTAAAACAGAGACATAAATGGCAAGATTACATACATTTTGTTCAGCTTCAAGAACAATGAATATCTGTACAGCTTTGTACAACTTCAAGAACAATGAATGCTCTCAGTTCCAGAAAAAGATGATGCACAATCTCTTGCAGTGTGTCTTTGCATCCTATCAGTGCTTGCAATCAATGGCCTTCTTTGTTCTAATACAAAACACAATGCATCTCAGTGCACAAATGGACATCCCCAGAGGGATATTCCTCCAGGCCAATAGCATTCAATCAAGCTCACTGTCAGGCTTTGTAGTATAGAAAACATCATGACCACTAGCAGATCCTGTGTGTCTTTGGGGCCATGACCCCTTTCACTTTGTTAGAAAAATAGGTCATGTCTTTTACACATGGAGGTGTAAATATTCTGCTTTGAAACACATTTTAAAAAACTACCTGTTAATTTGCAAGAATGGCAAAAGGGTGGCCAAAATCCAGTGACAAATCAAAATTTGGAAATAGTTTAGCTTCCACAGATGAAAATCCCCCTTACCCATAACACAGCAAATCATCTGGATCTGCCCATGATCACTGAATATGGAATATGTGGATGCAATGTATAAGGATACTTCAAAAAAATATCTTGAATCTTTGTGTGGAATGCTGCTAGCTATATCACACTATAGTTACATATGACATAATTTTGCTGAAATTCAATATCCATTTTTTTAATATTTGTCTTAGTCATATCTATCATGAGGCAAGTTCTACCATTACTTTGCTATGACATTTACAGCATACACTGGAATTTACATGCTACAAATCCTTTCATATTTGCATATCAAAACCATAAAACTTATGCTTTATTCCCCTGTACAAATGCGTAGCCTTGGCTGATCATATTTTGTTTCCAAGGAGAGGTGTTGTCACAGTTACCAAAGAGCCAGCTGTAGTCCTCTCCTGCATAACTGAGGTTGTGGCAGTTGTTTGACAGTGACAAAAACCATATTTGTTATGTTTACCACTTTTTGTATATTTTATCATCCAGCAGAAAGATTATCCCTGACTTCAGTTTACCCCATGCTAGACAGGACATCAGAGTGCCATTCAGACTTCTCTTCTTAGCTGTTGCATATAACAAACTGTCAAAAATCAGACCATTTGACAGAAGATTAACAACAGCATCAAAACATATAGTTCAATGTTGTACAGTCCTGAATAATCACTTTTGAAAACTGCCACTGGCCTTAATGACCATGTGATATGGACCTTTACACCATCCACTTAGCATGCAGCAATGTGCAAAAATGTCCTGATAACATAATAGTTCCGTAGCACCGCATTCATCATTGGCAGCCCCTGAATCTACGCTTGCTCATGACAATACTGACTACCATGGTTACAGACCCCATGCAATTTTTTTCACAAGGCAGACTCTTGAATCCATCTCCACTCATGAGGCTGCATTTCTGGACAGCCGCCTTTGGTTTAGACTCCTGATTTCCCCATCTCAAAGTAGACTTAAAATCCATTGTTCCAGGCGACTACAACGTTGGCGAAACTGGCGCGTGGCAAAACAAACTGCTTTACCTGATAACAGTCGAGCCGAAACACTGGACCTCTTCAGAAAACTAGCAGTTTTCCTCTTCCGAGAAATTTGGTGCGTCGCTGAAGCAGTTTAACAGCTTGCAAACTTAATCTGCAGTGATCTAGGTCTTCGTTCCTTTCTTCGCAACAGCTGCGTACGACTGAAAGTGGGTTCAAGATACGGAATATTCTGGACTTCTCCGGAGGTGCACAAAGTGCGTTATGCCGTTATTTGGTAGCAATGACGTCATGACCTTTGGCTCGCATTGGTGACGAACTGTCTTTCCACTTATCCTCTCTAGGGCATTGTCACGATACTTACCGGGTTCTCGTTGCAGCGAGGTAGTAAGCCTTTTTCTTGGCTGGCGCGTTTTTTTTTTGAGTGGATGGGGCAGTGTGAAACCTGCTAGGTTGATGCGGAGTCCAAAATTTACGTACTTTTCGAACACCGAATTTCATTCTGATGTAACTTCCTTCCCAGGCGATGGTGGCATAGATTTGGGCACCCTCAGTCATTTTCCCAAGAGCTCCACCCGATGTCAATAAAACACCATAAGCGTCATGGTTAAGAAATTCTTTAGTTTGCATTTCTACGCTCTGCCTTTTGGTTTGGGAACATTGTATGGCTGTTATAACATTTTTTTGTTGTTATGTATTGTAATGCCTGCAAATGAATCTGATACCAGATGTGATTAGCTCTCATGAGGAACAGGGATGCAAATTAAAATCTGTCTGCAGGTGCACATGCACCCACAAACCAGATTTGTGCACCCACTAACATGGTTATGCACCCACAAAGTAAAAAACAGTTACTGCCCCAAAAACAGAATTTGCAACTCTTGTAACAATAAAATGACCTTTATAGGTAGAAATAAAGCAGGTTTGCATATCTGTGTGGGCATTCACTAAATGATCCACAAAATGTAGCCCAGAAATGCATCTAAAGGTGTGCCCAGGGGTACCTTGGGCTGGTGCCTTTATTCTTAAATTTTGTTGTTTTTCACCTGAAAAGTTAAGAATCTGGAATTCCTGGTATCTGAAAACAAAGTGGCCTAAATTTGAGGAGTATTTGGCTCCTGACAGGGTTGCTAGGCTCTTTCCTGTACAATGGCCTGGGTGCCTGAGTGTATCCACATAGGATTTTGGGAAATTTCATCCTGAATGATAAATATCATATCTC
Organism: Capitulum mitella; assembly: GCA_030062745.1. Lineage (NCBI taxonomy): Eukaryota > Metazoa > Arthropoda > Thecostraca > Pollicipedomorpha > Pollicipedidae > Capitulum > Capitulum mitella. Next base: position 2,397,413 of record CP099839.1, on the reverse strand, counting down.
ATCAAATATGGCTTGTTTGGTTAGCAACAAAAATTTTCCATCATTTTGAAACTCTTGTAGTTATTTGGCCATGACTGTCTCCTGCATGACTTTTGTTCTATTTTTTTGCACTGCTGGCAGTAAATGTTTCATTTCACTGAAGTGTTGCATACATTGGTGTTGATGGGTACTCATCAAACTGAAGGGTGCACCTGATATCCAGTCCAGCCAGATGTCTGGCCAGATACTAGAGATTATCTGGTGTCCAGCCAGATATTTGTGATCAGGTTGGATATTGCCAGGTGTTTAGCCTCCCAGTGTACAGTCAAGATGTTCCTCCAAATTTGCCTTGTTACATTAGATGGTCAGTGTAGCTTGCAGTTCCAAGGTCTGTCTGGAGCACCACATGTCCCGAATTTGGGAAGGTTGAGACATATTTTGCAAGAGCAGGGCTTAAGCTCAAAGCTGTGAAATAATAGCCAGCATGTGCTCAGCAGTCCATTTTGTGGTATATGGTCTTTCTGTTTTTCAAACATTTGTTTTTCTCAGAACCTCTGATACAAATGTGTTATGAGACTTCAAGAGGCATGTGCCTTAATATTCATGTAGAATGTCTATCAAGCCAAGAATTCTAATGCCACCAAGGCACTTTTATGGCTTTCTGCATGTTCTGGAGCCTTTGCCCATGGATGTATCTTGGGGTGAAGACTGTGTGGGGACATGCTCTGCATAGAATGGTGAATTGTAGAAATGGTGATTTGTCCCCCTGATTTTTAAATTATCAAATAGATATTTCCCATTGCTGATGCAATTTCTTGTACTTTTAAATCTAACAAAAGGAATTGCAACCATCACTTCTCATGCAACAACCAAAGAAGTGATTTTCCCTCCACCTGTTCTTAGTGGATTACAGCTAGCTTGCCTCACCCATTTCTGAACCATAGTTACACATGCCTTTGCATGCAGTAGGAGATGGTGAGCTCTTCTTTGATTGCCATTCTTCAATTATTTGTGTATTTTTCACAAGGAAACCTATGGAAACCTCACAGTAAATGCATGTAGTAGGTTGAATGATTCACACTGTTAATGTGTTTCAGATCTTTTGTTTTTCAGTTCAGTCATTTTTGTTACATTATTCAGTACAAATTGTAACTAAAAATGGGTAAGCATAATATCCAGTATCCAGCCTGATATTTGGCTGGATATCCATCACCCTGATCAGGTATGTGCATTATCCAGCTGGGTCACAAAAATTCCAATCCAGTTCATCCAAAATCAAACCAGCTCAGTTTCAGTTATGGTATTCAGACTATTTGTAAGTCATTCATAATTTACTTGTTTCAGAAGCAGGGACCAGGTCTGTGTGTTATTGTTGATTTTCTTCATATCTGAAGCAGTTTAATCAAGATGGCTAAAACTGCTTTGCTCCTTTTGTCTATTGGTGCTGAAGAGATGGAAGCAGTTATCACCATTGACGTACTTCGAAGAGCAGGGGTAAGACTAAATGGCATAAGGGGTATAATAAGGAGAATGTACCATTAACATGGTTGCATATAAATGCCCATTTCTGTACACATCTTTATGTTATTGGGCTCTTGTATTATGTGTAGTCTATTTTGCATTACTATGTTTGGGTAGTTTTCTGTTAGCTGCTGTCAGGTAAGGATTATGTGATATGCAAGACTGAATCTGACCCCAGCATATGGTGCCAGGTGGCAGTGACAGTTGCTGGCCTGCATGGCGAGGCACCTGTCAAGTGCAGCCGTGGTGTAGTAGTGGTGCCAGACAAGGCACTGGAGGTGGCTGCCAAGAGTGGTCCGTATGATGCCGTCATCCTTCCTGGTGGACTGGAGGGTGCCCAGAACCTCTGCAAGGTAGAGTGGATTGGAAATGTTGGGAACGTCAGCTTCAGACGTACACATTATATGCACTTCATGAGGATTGAGATCAGAAGCATATCCAAATAGTGTTATTGGGATTAACTTCACTGTTTGTCATACAGATCAGCTCATACATAGCATGATCTTTGATTGGTCTCACATGTGAGTAGTGCAGTGTGGGATTTTGTCTTTGGATTCCTTGGTTCCAGGAGTGGCCAACATATGGTTGTGACTACCAGATTGGTTATTCCATGATTGTCGCTCACATGATGTTTCAACAGATATTTCATGCCTTTTATCTGAGGCTGTGACCACTGCTGGCTGTGCTGCAGTCTGAACGGGTGATTTCGATGTCGATCTGTTGTGTTTTGTCCTCCTGTGGCAACAGCTGCTGGTGCTGGTGGTGCTGCAGTCCGAGCTGGTACAGCCGATGTTGACCTGTCATGTCTTTTTCCTCGGAGATGACCACTGCTGGCCATGCTGCAGACTGGGCTGGTGAATTTGGTGTTGATCTGTCGTGTTTTGCCCCGAGATGGTGACGACTGCTGGCTGTGCTGCAGTCTGAGCTGGTGAAGTCGGTTCTGAAGGACCAGGAGTCGGCAGGCCGTCTGATTGGCGCCATCTGCGCCGCTCCCACTGCGCTGAAGGCGCACGGCATCTGCTCCGGCCGCGCCATCACCAGCTACCCCAACTTCAAGGAGGAGTTGAGCGAGGGCGGCCAGTACGTCTACCGAGACGACCGGGTCGTCATCGATGGTAAGTGCCGCTGGCGGGCTCCGCTGCCACCGTTTGTGCGATTGGGGCTTTAGTGCGCTCCGACTACATGGTCATATGGCGCCCGATTCGCTGCCATCGTCACCGGCCGACGATCGCACCGCAGCTGGAGATGTGGACAGGGAGGCTACGGGGACCAGCGTCGGACGTTTTAGTCAACAGGTGCTTCCCTGTGTGCGGGGGCATTGTTTTGTATAATGTTGGCGTAGCTTGAGCAACTCCAGTGGTTATTTCAGCCCTCCCCATGGTCATTTGCATCTGGAAATTAAATGTACCGCAAAATAACTTCCATTTTTGGCCTGCCAACATGTCACTGTCAGTCACGTCAGTGGTCCATTTGTCAAGTGCATGGGTAGAATATGAGCATTTTCTTGTCATTGATCCCATAATGGGAACATCGGGTATTGTGGCTCATGCAGACAGACGTTGTGTCGAAAATAGGAAATGAGTTCATGCTTATTTGACACTTGGATGGATCATGCAGTGGATAAATTTGCATATGGATGGTTCTTAAATAGGCGCGCCATTCCCACATTTGCAAGTTGTAAAATGAACAGCTTCAGACCTTCAGGTACATTGGAATTCGCTGAAACAGTCATGTTCGAATTTTCAGGAAACGGATAGGCGTTTCTAAAATCCATTTAAGTTGCGTTTTTATGTGACAGAAGAAACATTTGTTTTCGAAATGAAGACGATTCGTATGATTATTGCCAGATTTATTTAGTCGATATGTTGACGTTGGATTTATGTTACACATAATTACATAATATAAAACGCTTATATATGAACTTGAATAGTCATATTTAATGTTTAATACATTAAATATGAACGTTAACACCCTTATTGCAATGTTTACCCCCCAAGAAGCAAGTGCGATTTAAATAGTCCCGTGCTCTGGTTGCTTGCATAATTTACGCAGGATTTCATGGAGCCACGGATTCCAACAACGTTTCCATGTACCCAGTGCTACTGAGTGTGGTTACATACATGGGATAGAGTGGGAGGGGGAGGAGGAATGAAATGCCTCCAGCTTCTCTACATTTCTTAGATGGTAGAACCTTTCCACCTTTGGTTCTGTTATTTGACCGTAGGCACGCAAAGAATCGAATCTACGTGCACGGTGGATTGTTGGTCCAAAGTGACAGGCGGTTCTGTAGGCCGGTTTTACTGTCCGGAGGAAAAAATCCGACGACGTGGTGAGCTGTTTCAGGCCCTGCTCAGGGGGTTCAAATACTCAGTGCGCGACGGTCAGACGAGGCTTTTTGTTTAGTTCAGGGATAGAACCCTGATCGTTCTACTAGGGACACCGAGTCTCGCCGTGTGGTAAAGACTGGAAGCCAGCGAAAGGGCAGAGCTATCACAGGCGCGGACTTTGGATGCGTCACCGCACTTGGAAGCTGGTGAACATGGTGATCAGGATGGTTGTACCGAGGATGTTTTGGGACACCTGGGCGGCGAAGAGCCTTTTGAGTCAAGAGGAGCAGAGAAGAGGTTAAGGTTCAATCTAGTGAGAGCGCTATTGAACGTAATCAAGACCCTTTCTCGCTGCTGTGAAATGAAACCAAAGCCGATGGAAGCACATACTCGTTTACTCCCTGCCTCCGACCAAGTTGTGTCATTCATTTCCTGCTTCAGGTCAGGTTCTCTCGGTCGCTGCCCCCTGGGTCGGCTCCCCCGGCGACTGGTACCTTACACGGATCGCTGGATGTGGGATTCCGTTCTGTTCATTCTTTCCAGTCATCGGCCATGTGACCCATTTTAATCTTTGCACTTGGGGGGGGGGGAGGGACACGCACCTCTCCAAAGTGTCTTACAGTTCCATCCCGTCTTCATCTGACGAACACACGCCATACATTTAATGAAAACCACAGTTCTGTGTGCTGCCTTGCTTCCTTGCCGGAATGTAATTTACAAATATCTCTTCGAAGCGCACCTCCTTGCGCAACAATCTTGGTGCTCAGGAAGAGTCTAAAACTTCTCGGAAGTTAGGCTAAGTTCAAAATGTTAAATAAAAAGGACCGAATAGTGCTCCTATGCAGGAACTGTAATTGCTAACTGAAAGACTGAACCAGGGCTGTTCAAGTTAAGCAACCATAATCACGTAGGAGAAATCTTGACGTAGTCTTTTATGGAGAACTGAAAACCGCACACTGAAATGTCCGTAATACTAAAATAGCACATAACCCCGCAGTATTCTTCCGTATAGCCACCAAAAAGCCATTTCTTGTCATGCAGCGACATATAGCTAATGTTAAGATCATTCAAAATTGATTGAGTTATCACTAAATTCCGTACGGTCGTTGCCCCACCTGCTTTAGAGCAGGTGGGGCAGGTCGGAGAAAAGGACAGGTGCGGCAAACACGGCAGCCCATGAGCTGCTGTGTCCTTTTCCGGCCCTGTTGGCTGGGTAGCAGGTCATACCGGCTGCTACATCTGCCACTCCTTGCAGAGGTGTCGTTTTATATACTTCTGGAGAGGCTCGAGGGTCCCCAACAGTCATTTGAGACTTCGTATTGTTTTCATGCTCCCTAAAAATGAAGCATAGGTACAACAAGACTTAACCATTTTGGTCATGTCAACATGGAACATGTAATCACCAATTTGCCATTTAAACGCAGTGCGAGCAAGAACATGTGGGAAGGATGAGAAACGCCGTCGGTCAAAATAGAGAGCCTAAATCCGTTGAGAAATTCACATTTGGGACGGGATGGTTGTTGAGCACCTCGGCTGAGCATTCCCAATCATTTACGCAAAACGACGTCCCTTGACATGCTTGTACGTCTGCCAAGTGTGCGGTAGCCGGGCTATCTCATAGGTTTCCGTTTTGTCCAGTGTTGACCTAGCGAACAGCGTTTCAGGCTGTGCTCTGTTCCTTGGGCAGGTAGCCTTAAATTGACTGACGTCTTTGGGTATGCTGCGTTACGTCGGAAAGTGACATGGTAGCCAGAGTCGCTAGCGGTGTTCTGTTCCGTCGACAGGTGACTTGGTGACCAGTGCTGTGTTCTGTGGGCAGATAGTCTTGTGATCAGTGCTGTGTTCCGTTGGCGGGTAACCTGGTTACCTGTGCTGTGTTTTGTCGCCAGGTAACTCGATGGCCTGTACTATGTTCTGTCAGGAGCTAACCTGGTGAGCAGTATTGTGTTCCATCGGTAGGTAACCTGATTACTAATAGTGTGGTTCGCCGGCAGGTGATCTGGTGACCAGTACTCGTTTCCGTCGGCAGGTAACGTGGAGGTAACAACTCTTTGTTTAGTCCTTAGGTAATCTGGAGACCAGCATCGTGAATTTTGAACAGGTAACGTGGTGACTATTGCTGTGTTCCCGCCGTCAGGTAGCCTGGTAACCAGTAGTATATTCTGCCGACAGGTAACCTGGTAACCAGCGTGTCCAACTGCTCTGTTTCGTGGGCAGGTAACCCGGTGGCCAGCACTATGCCCCGTCGGCGGTAACCTGGTGACCACCGTTGTGTTCCGTCGGCAGGTAACCTGGTGACCAGCCGCGGCCCGGGCACGGCGTTTGAGTTCGCCCTGGCGCTGGTGGGCCAGCTGTGCGGCACAGAACAGATGGCCAAGACCGGCACTCCGCTGCTGCTGCCCGCCTGAGGCCCGCCGGAGACGGCCTGACCCGACACGGCCCCGCCGCCGCCGGCGGAGCCAGGACTGTCCGCTTCTCTGTGTCTCGGCCGGTAGGGCTGGTACTTTCCGCCGGTTTCCGTCGGACGGTGCGCCAGGCCTGGGAGGACGTTTCCATCTGATTTGTTGTGGTTTCTTTCCGGCTGTGTTCGTATGATCGGAATGTGGCGACTTTTGCAATGGCTGTTATGGAAGGAATGGACCGCAAAATAGATAAACATGGGGTACTGGCCATAGGAGCTTTGGTTTTGGTTCTGAGCACGCAAGTCAGCTGGAACAGATATATTTTTGTTCCGTCAGTCGACGACAGAACAGATGGTCGCTCCGTTCAGTCGCCAACAGCTGACTCGGCCTTCCAGCTGACGGCAGGCTCGACTAGCGCCCTCTCTGCTACAGCGCGTCTGCTATAGCGCCCTCTCTCCCTGCTACGGCGCCCACTCTCCTTGCTTCGTTTTCTTTGATAGCAATGGCAAATAAGTTTACAGGTATTACGACCCAGATGCATTATTTCCTCGTTCCCGTGTTTAGCGGATTGAATCATACCCTCCACGACTCTTGAAAATAAGGGCTTATCGTCTAACTGAAAGCCTCTCCATGATGGACGTTACGCCGGCTACTGTGATCTGCAGTAAAACTGCCGTTGAAACTGCAATACGGGAAAGGAAAAGAAGTTGGAAGAAACACTCCGGACAGTGGCGAAAAATGGCCAGTAATTATGAAGATTACTGTGCTTATGGTTCAAAAAAGTAAGAAACAGGAAATGGAACCCAATGGGACTAATTTCCACCGAAAGCAGACTTCTTAGCTCGGATACCAGATTAGTATTCAGCTGCAAACTTGATCTTTGTTCCTCCTCTAGCCTAGTACGAATCATTCAATTTGGCCCCGTAACCAAGAGGCCTTCTAGAGACAATATTCGACAGCACACCAGTATCACTAAGACCACCTTTCCAGTGGCACTTGTTTTGGATACGGGTTCGGGACCACGTCCTTGAAGCTGACCACAGCCACAGGCACAGAAATTCACCAGACCAGCGGCGCAACTCATTACGTGCCCCATCTTTTTTTCGCGAAGAATTCACAAGTCAAACGGCGCGAAAACTGAGAAGTTGGTTCCTCGGAGCACATTCTTGGAGGTGGCGTTGAAAGGAAGCGCGAGTCCATATCCAGGTAGCGGTGATATTGTTGTCAACTTCCTTGTTGCGCATGAAGTTCCAGACGAAATTCATCGTCAAACAATGGTCAGGTTTTATACTCGTAGGTCGAGCACGGGAACGTTACCGTTCTATGTGCGGTACTGCGAACTACCGCGGCCGCTCGGCGGCGGTCGCCGGGCTGCGTCCCGGGGCGGTCTGGTCACGTGACTGACCGGCCGTCTTACAGGTGACCCCGAGGCGGCCTTCACTGCTAGAGTGAGTAGAGTACCAGGCCTCGCTGTGTTTCGATATGGACACGTCCGTTTTTTTGCGCGATTTTCAAGGTGCACTCATAAGTTTTTTACTTCTCAGGTACCCATCTTTTGACCGTAATTTTGGCCTCGAAGATCAGCTTTTAACGAAAAAAGACGGCGGGATAAGGAATGAGCCTTCCCAAATTAGTTCTCTTGAGCATTTCTGGCGAGTTCTGACGGTAGATGAACGGGTGATCTTAAGCATGGCTGTGGCTTCTAACTCTCCGAGAAGGTCGCAGGCATTCTCGCTAAACCGACGGCGGCGAGTATCCTTGTGTTTGTGACTTGGAAAGCTCCGACGCGATCAGTGCACCAAGAGCTGCCAGCAAATTTACCTCAAACGGCAAATCCTCACATACATGTTGGAAGCATCGACACTCTAATGGAGCCAAGGTATTTCAGAATGGCCAGCTGTCGCAAGAATAGTTAAGGTTGCCTTTTCGCTGTGCGGCTGTGCGGGATTGCTGGAGATCGTGAGTTGTTGGGAGGGTCCCCCACTTTTCAGAATTTAACATCAAGCCCATAGCAGTGACTGAGAAGAAACTGTCTGAAATCCTACTCAGACTCCCAGTAATTTTCGGGATTCTCTAGCCATGGTGTTGTTGAACAGACGATGAGAGCAATATTGATTAGGGCGAATAATGCCGAGTTGTAATTAATTTAACACGAGATTCCGTTCCGCGAACATTCAGTCTGGGTTCAAGAAACTCAGCCCTTACGACGGCCTATTTATTCCGATATTCAGGAGCGCGTGAAGTCGGAATAAGACGCATGGAAAAACTTGGCACCAAAGTTTGCTCAAAGAAGCTTAACGCAGACGTTGAGGAGAGACCTTAGGGAACGCTAAAATCGCCTATGGCCCTGGCCGTAATCCTTCGCCAACGTGAGCCGGTCGGTTCGTCAGGTTTATCTCGGCTACATGAGCCCGCCTAGCACGGGCAGAGAGTGGGCTGTCTCGCAATATTTCGACAACGTTTTCTGGGCATTCATGGCTTCCAGACAGGTTTGATTTTCGGTTTATTCGCACAGAGTAAAATCATAATGCTCATACTCCGTCAGAAACTGGTCAACAGCTTCATTCAGACTGGGCGATACATGCATTAAGGACTGACACGCGCGATAACGTTCACCTCGAGGAACAACCATGAAAAGCAAAACAGCTTGCTACTGGCATTGAAACGAACAACTCAACAAAGTTGCCTTACTTAGTGCGCCACGATACGAGGAACTGAGCGACATTAGAACCAACGTTAATCGCTGACGCAACTTAAAAAAGCCAACCTTCCTGGGTTAATTGCTGCCTATTCTGAACCACGGCCCTAGCTCCGGATGAACTTAAGGCTCTCATGTTTCCAAGAAAACAAAACTTCAGAGCACGGCTGCCTTCCAAAGACCAATACGACTCCATGTGTACGCCCGGCTCGCACATGAGAAACGTCTTCCACAGAAATGCTACGAGCTACAATACCCCGAACCATTCACAGTCAGCACGGAAACCCGCCTCCGCCGGCGGTGGGAGTCACGAGTAAGAAAACGTCTCCATCACGGGGCGCCTGCGGACGTCAGAAACAAGGCAACCAAACGGGCTTTCCCGACACCGCGGAGCCGTGACAGGAAAACAGGCCAGCTGGCGCAGATATGGACGTTCCGTTCCAAGAGCGGAACTTTCTACATCTTTGTGGGCGACTTCCGCAAAGCTGGGCTCAAACGCTCAAAGTTTACCTGATCGCTCACAGTTAAGCGAAACTTTGACCTCATGCACGCAGATTCCACGCGAAGTTGTGAAGGGCCTATCAAACCCCGGTTGTTACCACACGCCATAGGTTGTTGGCTAAAATTCCGTAACAGTAGTGTGGTCGCTCCGTTGAGCAGCCTCAGTAATTATCAAAAGCTCTGCTCCTGCTCGGATCATTCACTCCAGACATAAGCTGCTGTTAAGCTGTTCAACTTGACACAAAGCAAGTCACGTTTGAATGGAAGGTGAGGCCCGGCTCGTGCCACCTGACCCACCAGATCGACCCTGGTGTGGTCCTCCTGTAATGCCGCAGAACGATAGGCTGTGCGCCCGACAGCGCTCCCGTCAACTGTCCCGGCGCCAAGGACGCCGCCCGCTCGAGCGTTCCTCCAGCGCAGCGCTCGTGCCGGCGCCGGCCGACGGTGAGGAAGGCGCAGCGGAACCGCCTGCCGCCGCCGACGCTGCCGCAGGCCGGGCGCCGACTCCGCGGGCTGGCTGGAGCGCCGCTACGCCTCCGCCGTCAGGATGTCGATCGTCTTCTCCGCGTACTGGCGGGCGTGCGGCTCGGCGATGGCCGCCACCAGGTAGTCGAGGTTGTACATGAGCCGGCCGCGGAGCGTGTGGAACATGTGCGCGAACACCATGCCCAGGTCGTGACCGATGTTGGTGGTGCGCACCAGCTGCGTGACCTCCACGTGCTTGCCGGTGGCGTCGAACAGCCGGTCCAGGTTGCCCATGTTGGAGGTGCCGAAGTAGTGCGACACGTGCGGCATCTCCTTGGTGTGCTGCCGGTGCACCCAGCGCTCCGTGTTGATGAAAGTCTGCATCAGCCAGCAGTACATGACCGGGTTCATCTCGTCGTCGAGCCGTCGCTTCATCGCCGCCGCCGTCCTGCGCGCCAGCGGCCAGAAGTTCTTGCGGCCGTCCGGCGCCGCCTGCACGCGCGCCTGGAAGAAGCCCATGTAGCAGCCGTAGGCGTCCTGCTGCTCGCTCTGCAGGTAGCGCCGGAAGTTGACCACGTGGCCGCTGCGCACGCTAAGCTGGCGCAGCTCCGGCCGCCGCTGCCGGATCATCTCGTGCATCGCCAGCGAGGCGGCCACCGTGAACGCCGCGTGCACGGTGACGCCCTCGCGTTTGCAGCGCGCCAGCACGCGCTGCGTCTGCTCCTCGCTGAGCACCATCGAGTGCGTGCGCATGCGGATCTCCTTGCAGTCGCGCGGCGGCGGGAAGGCGGCGAGGAACAGGTTGCGCGGCGGGAACACCAGCGGCAGCAGCTGGCCGGCGAGGTTCCACAGGTTCACCGCGAAGTACCAGCGCGGCTGGCGCAGCGGCAGGTCCTCGAGCGGCGCGCGCAGCTGGATGTCGGGCACCTCGGGCACGGCGGCGCCGTCGATCACCTTGTTGAGCGCGTCCAGGAAGCGGTGGCAGAAGAGCGCGTTGGACGAGCCGTCGCTGATGGCGTGGCAGAAGGTGAGCACCAGCATGCCGACGAACGGGAACGGCTGGCGCTCGGCGCCGGCCGGCCGGTTGGCGTCGTGCGCCACGCTGTTGGCGTTGTTGACGCCGGGCAGCGTGAGCAGCACGGCCGACCAGAGCGGGCCGTGCGCCGTGTCGAACACGGCCTGCAGCTGCGCCTCGTACTCCTGCATCCAGTCGTCGGCCTCGCGCACGCTGAACAGCACGCGCGGCCGCCGCATCTCGGCGAAGTAGCGACGGCCGAACGCCTCCCGGATGCAGAGCCGCAGGTTCTGGATCCGGCTGCCGGCAGGACAGACCAGTCATCAGCGGCGGGCTGGGTCGTCTGAGCGCGGGCGAAACTGGCCTGGTCACATGTGGCGGATGTGCTGACAAATGCCTGGGCTATGTGGGAGTCTGCATGCTATGGATGTGGTGAGCGGTGGCAGTCAGGTGAGCCGCGCCTGGTGTCCGCAGTGCATTGCACAACAAAACGCAGTACCCGCCATTCATTGGCAGGTAATACGTCGTTAAACAGACAGACAGGTCTTGGGGATTACCGCGCCATTGTAATGTTGTTGCAAACTTGTCAACAAAGTTGCGCCTGACTCCAACTGAAGCATGGTTCCCGCAGTCGGAAATCGATTCTGATTCAGATTTTCAAGTACCATTACAGGAGTGATATGCATCATGATTTCTTCTTGTCGTTGTATCGTGATAATTATTACCACGCGGACTTGTGCTTGATTTATTTCAAGTCAATCGATTCATCTGCTGGTTCACTGAGCTGGGCCTTGATTCAAACTGTGATTCAGAAATGTTTTTTAAAAAAAGCACGGATTTATTTTTGAGTCAAGTGATGTCACTGGAGGAAACTGAGGCAGTTCCTCACCAAAAATATCGGGAAATGTGGAATTAATGTCATACGTAATGTGCGCACAATAGCACCGTTTATAAGATTGAATGCATGATTAAACCGCAATAATGTGTTCATTTCGTTCCCGCATTCCTCAACACAGCAGGGCACATGCCGGCAAAGACGCCCCAGGCCGCGTCGTACCCCCCCCCCCCCGCCCTTGCAAACGCACAGCGATTGGCCGTAGAGGCAGCCAGTTCACTCGCCTCAGCCAACGCCAAGATGCAGTGTAATACAGCGCCCCTGGTGAGCGTCCGCGAAGCTGCACGTCGGCCGCCGATAACGCAGCTGACAGTTCCCCTGTGAGGCGAGACGTGGTACTGTCCCTGGCAGCCGCCTTCCCGGCGCCATCGTCAGGCTCGCAGACAAAGGGTGCTCGACAGCACGAGCTAGCATCAGCAGCGGAGAAACGGAATGCTTTTGTGTGGCAAATATTGATTAAAATGTGTTATATTTCGTATTAGTTCAAAACTTTTGAAGTATGTTTTAGAACTGTGCATGGACAGATGATTCGACGATGGCTGTATGCCCCAGGCAGTGATGATCATTTATCCGCCCTTGCAATGGGACACAACTTTTCGCCTTGGACCGAAGGAGTGACCTGGGTCGAAGGTTATGCGTCATGTAACGTTTCGTTTCTTTTACATGCATCGATATGATAAGGGTAGGATGGCATTTTTACGATTTAATAGTTATGACTGCCATATATAAGACAGGCAGCCGTGCACTTGGTGTTGTTTGTTTCCCAGTTTGTTTGCCAATGCCACTTGCGTTGTTCTTGAGGTGTTTGTGAGACCACGAGCCGCTACTGCCTACACGATTTGTATTTATCTGTACCATCCCCATGCCACCGGCGCAGCCAAGGGGGCCCGGGAGCCCGGCCCCCTCCCTCCCCTTCCCCTTAGGACCGTATCTTTTCCCTGAAAACCACTGCACATCGTCTTCCCAGCAGGCGGCTTTCGTATGATTTCTGTTCACACTGAGCTCCCCCTCTTAAGAAAATCCTGGCTGCGCCCCTGCCCTATGCTGTATAAGGTTCATGATTTTTTCCCATTATTTATTTTTACGCACAGCTGTGGCTTAAGATTTGTTTTCTAGCAAAAATAATTGGCTAGGCCTATACGAACATTGGCAAGGCTCAGATGAACATCGGTAGGGCCCTATCACTCCTGGACTACAGAAAGCGACGCCTCTGAGCAATGTGACCGTTTTATCACAAAATCTGTCACTATTTCTTTTCCAAATATTTTAGATCATTTATGCGCGATTCCATACCTTCTAGCCTACCCCTGACTAACTGTGGCCGTTGCTTTTGTGATTATTACATACTTCCCTTGTAACAACTGGCTGAAAATACTTGGGGGGCAAATCGGCTTTAAAGAGGCCAAGACCCACATCAAGGAATGGCCCGTCCAAAAGAATACAAAGCTACATCCCTGCTCTACGCATTAACGTCATATGGCCACTAATAGAGCCCACAGGCGTAAACGTTCACGCTGTAGGTTTACCTGTACGACGCATGACAGGCTGGCAGGCTGGCAACATTTCCCATTTAACCATGTTTTTAAGTAACGCAGGGATGCAATGAATATGAAACATTCCATACAATGCGTATCTTATGTTATTTATTAAAGGAGGCCCATCACTGTATCACCATTCCTTGGAGAAAACGGGACAGTTCTGTATGAAATTTTCGTATTAATGTGTTAACGTGCAACATCATTGTGTTAAACACTTCATTGTCCCTTGTGCAAAAGCTGCAGTGAAAGACTACCATCAAGTAACACAAGGGGGCCAGAAGGCGTCGAAAATATCAGTGCTTGAGCAGGCTACGTTGTCCACTAGCATCCTGGCCACCCTCATCGTTTGTGCAAAACAGCATTCCGCAAGACTGCGCCCCGTATCTCCCTCCGGTTATATCACAATCCTCGCTTCTTTGTCTCGTCATACTGCCACTGTGAGAAAACACCACGGCCAACGAGCATTCCGTGGTTAGTCTCCGTTCAGTTCCAGTAAACTGACGACACTCCCCCGAGGCGAGCGGGTCAACCGACAAAGAGGCGCGCCACTGGGCGACATATGGTCAGACTATCCGCGGCTCTTCACGCTGACTGGCTAAGCAACGCGTCCGGCTGTCGTCACGTTTCCCCACGTGGCGGCCGCCGTCGAGCGGTGTGACGGCCTTCACGGCGACGGCGTCGCCGTGACCCGGGTCTCGCTGGCCGCTCACCGCCGTCGTGACGGCCGCGTCACGACGGGCCCGGCCGTCACAGTAGCGGGCCGTCGGCGGCGGCGGCGGCGGCGGCGGCGGAGCGGCACCGTGAGCCGGCACTGCGGCTGCGGTCCGCCTGGCACGGTCAGAACGTGCCGATTGACGTGAAGCCACCCGTATTCGTGCAGCGCCGTGGAGAAGGTGTTCTTTTAATGACTGCTCGGTTGGCGATAAGGGACTATGCACACCATCTATTTGCGTTACGCCGTGTGCGTTTGCCGTGTTGCGATAGGGAACGAATTGAACGCTAAAGCGTCTTTTCATCAAAATCCTGCGTTGCGTTCAGCGGCGTGCCCATCACACGCACCTCGCAGGCCGGGCGGCGCCGCCAGAAAGGTCCGTTTCAGTTTTCCTGGTCGCTGGCTGCTCGAGCGGCGCGATCAGTAACCACGTACGCCTCCGGGTCGTGAGTTTTTGTTTTCATCTCTCGAAGATTAATAAGCGTCAGTCTTCACGTCACGATGGGCTTAACGGTTCGCAACACGCCAAGGTTGTTGAATGGTCAGGCAAGAACATCGCTTCCCAGGGCCATGATTAGGCCCAAGGATAATGCTTACTGGAGCAGTTATCGCGGCAACGCTACACGGGCGTTTGGGCGTGGTATCGTCGTGCCAGAAGTGCACGAAGCGGCTCCATCTTCCGGATTCCATTATCAGCTGGTGCTAACGGTATGCGAGGACGACTTGTCTATAATGTTTTTAACCCAGTCTGCCTTGACGGTAGCCAGCAGTCTACGACGGTTATTAGCTAGACGCTGCTGGAGAGATCTCAAGACAATGCGCCCCTGCACTTAAGTTTCTGGATGCATGCAAGCAATATTCACGGCTAAACAATGCCATCGCGGGCTTTCCGTCACCGATGACACATAACTGTTTGCAAAAAAATATCCCACCATCCATTTTTTGCGACGGATATTTCGTTAACCACCCCGAATGCACTTTTTGACCATTACCACTTCAGTATCCATGCAATAAGTCAGGTGCCACAATTCACGGCGCCATTACGTAGCGATCTGCCTGCAGTCTGGGTGATGCTTGATTTTGCACAATCAACAGACATATTACTCTTCAAATAGTGCATTTTTCCATTAATTGGCAGCCCAACTAGTCCTTAACAAGTTTTTTTTGTAACTCCTATTTAATAAACTTGTGAGAGGCGCTGGTTCTAGTCTGATTCTCCTTAACGTTGTCTACTCCTCAATGGCTGCCTACGGCCGACCACGCAGCGCTCATCAGTTCGCATCGCAAATCTGATTGTATACCCGACAATGTCTTGGTGCAACCTCTGCTGCAGACTCCTACAGCACTGGCGTGACGACCAGTCCTTTCTTTGCCAGAATCGATTTGAATCGAAAAAATCGAGCCGAATCGAAAAAGGAAACACCCCTAACGTTTGTTGACAACGCCAAAGCGCATCAATGGCACATAGCCGGCGACTTCGGATATGCTACGACACCTGTCAAAAGCTAGCCTCGACGACCTCTCCTCTTGCAACCTCCATCCCGTTTCAACAATAGGTTCCGGGTTTGGATATCGAGAAATGGTGGGCGAACCGGACAAGCTATGTCGCAATCAGTATGCCAGTCTCTGGCTCATGTTGCTGACTTCGTAAAGAAAGGAATTAAGTACCTTCCGTTAACCTACAGGCTCTTACACAAGAAACTCATGTGACAAAGATGCCCGAGCGAAACGAATTTGGCCAAGGTTGGCCCAGAATAGGAAGTGTTCGATTTCCGGTAGCCATGATTGCCAGCTCCAGCGTCATATTCATAAGCAGCACCACCAGAAGTTATTGCGCTGTGGTCAACCGTGTTTTGTTTTGCCAGTCTCCATTTTTTTTTGTTGTTAAATTCTGGGAGCAAATAGCTCAGTGATGGCGCCAAACCAACATTTCTGTCGTAATCTGTGAAATTAAAAAGTAAACGAATGTATAAATAGACGGTCCTTTTTCTGGACCCTACTTTTGTGTCAAGGTTACCTTAGACCTGCAGGGATGTCGATTTCCGTGAATGATTGGAGGGGCGAACCGAGGGTCCAACGACCTAACCTCCTCCAAATGTGGGTTTTTCAACGGATTTAGCCCACTTTACTTCGATCAGCGGAAACTTATAGGCTTCTGTTACCTTTTATCAAGTAAAAATTGTCTATATATATATATATATATATATATATATGCATATATGTATATATATGTGTAAAAGAAAGAGTGATAGATACATCACTTTATGCTTTACTCCGTACTTTCTGCCCGACTCTTATCTAATGCGGCCGTTCTTTTCGTTATCATTGCTCATTTCTCTTTAGGCCGGCAAAAAGTATTAGGGGGCCCAAGCCATCATGGGAGGGCCCAAATCCAACATGGGGGGGCAGGGCCCCCTCAAAAGAATGCAAAGCGACACCCTTGTCAGCCAGCGTTTACACCAGTTCGATTTTGAAAGACAGTTGTATTCTACCTTGAGGACGTTCCAACATAAATCGACCGGTACAATTTAATAACGTCACCTCCCAGATTTTGACGTAAATGTGTCTTTGGGGTAATATCATGCTCTGAATCGAGCTTTGCACTTTTCAGGGCGATCTGAGGAAGGGTCAAGAGGTTATAGCCTAGGGCATTTATGAGATGCCATGATGTATGGCCGTTTAATTTGCTTAGAAGTCGTCACCGAACCATTTAAGTAGTATAAAGCTACACACAGTTGAACTCGCCATGATCTAAGCAATAACTGCCATGCTTTGGATTTTAGATTTTTTGTTTTTGACCTTGCTATCCATGACTTCAGGTCACGTTACCTTAGAGTAACACGAAGATAGTAAAAATACGGCATTTTTTCCTGCTCCAAATAAAGCCCTATGCTTTAACGTCTTATTTGCAAATTATTTCCGACTTTGCTGATTCAAATGACAATAAATACACATGAACAAGGCAATTCCATGTGCGCGCCATCTTTTGGCCCACGTGCAGCCTGAATCGCCGCAGGCTACTCTGAATAGCAAAACTGGCTGAGTCGTCAAAACAGGGTTCAGAGGCATTTCCAGCAGCGTCAGACTGACACTCGAGCACCAAGTGCTTTCATTATCATGGCCTACGGATACTCATGCCATTACCTGCCAGCATTACTCCGTCTTAGAGAGCCAAAAATAAGACGCGTTTAATCCGCCACTCACTGGTGTATTTCTTAGACATCTCTCAAACGATTAACCTGCCCCCGACTAGGGGGGGGGGTTAATCTGGTGTTTATGATCTGGAAGTTTAATATGGATCACCCCTGACCTAATGCTAGATCATGCTACGTCGAATATGCGTCTTCCATTTTCGGAGTCTAGTGACAAAACATTTTAGAAAATGATTTGAATGAACTGATTTTTGGATATGGACAGACAGCTTATCGAATTTTCTTGGAACGAACTACGCAACTTACACAACAGTTCTCGCAACCTTGTATTTTTTCGTAGTCTGACCTATAGTGGTTTTATGCAGACTTCAGCTTCATGAGTAAACTGGTGACATCTGTTTAACGTTCTGGCAGTGACAGTGGAGGCGGGGGGAGGGGGAACAGCGGGGAAAAGTGACCCCATCCGGAAACATGGAGGGCAAACATATCTTTTTGCCCCCGAAAAAATGGTCGCGTGCCACGTACAAGTTTTTGGCAACCGAGTCTTAGAATACGAACTGTTTATGGCGTTACCCGGTTTCAAACTTTCACTGCTTATACACGTGCGCCACCAAGTTCCTTGATCAATTTTTTACACGTTTATAAAAATAACTGGTCGTGTTTCTTTCAGGTTCATACAGATGAGGGCGCATAAAAAGTTTACTTGTCGCGTTTTGCATGTTTTCGCGGATCGCAATTCAAGCCAGATCATTTTGTTCATAACTGAAAATGAAATTATTCGATGTTGCTGGGTATGAGATACCCTCCTGTTTCGGGATTTAAAAAAAAACGTTATAAAAGCTATGTCTAGACATATGGAAAGAGACAGATCAAGCAAGGCAGAGACACAGACAGGCTCTGGGCTAAAACAAAATCAAAACAAGATGGTGTTGTTAGTGACTGTGAAGTGCCCGTATGCCTCCCTGTGCACAAGCACTTGAACCAGGAGCGTAGCCAAGGACATCCTAGGGGTTCCAGGACCTCCTATATATAATAATTTTTGTGGTACACGAAGAGCCCTCCTGGGATTTGCCGTCAGGGGTTCTCCCGGCCGGGAAAGGTAAACCCATTCCTCCGTAAAGGGCCCCCAGTCCTCAGGCAAAGGCCCCTCTGGCAGGTAGCGGTGTGCCCCCTGACCGGGAAAGGTTAGTGGGCCATCCGGTGTGTATGTACGTACCAAAAGATATACGCGAGGACCGGACAGGATGTTTCTCTGCAAAGGAGCCGCCAGCCAGACAAGACCCTCCTGCCATAGGATGGTGTCGGCGTTTTGGGAAAGGGCCCCGGTGACGCAACCTAAGCTGAGGGCCATAGGGATCTTATCAACCCAACTTCAGAGAATAAAAAAAAACGACTTCTCAGCCAATCACACAAATGCACAACAATATTCTGAAGACGCCTTCTAGATAGGTGTACATATAGATGCCAGCGAGGGAACTTTTTTAATGAGAGGAAGGCATTTTGTCTGGCTGCAGTCACACCCACACGACAGATCCTCAGAACCTGAACAGGGTAATCGTACGCCTGTCGCACGCACCAGCTGCTTGCCGTGAAACGATACAGTCATGTTATGAACGTTACCGTAATGCCCGGGAAGCGGCACCGCCACTGTGTCGTGTAATTCCGCTAGTTAACACCACGGGGCGGGGAGGTAGCAGCTCTGCCGACACTTCGCAACACAAACCGGGCTCGGGCGTGGGTACGTCCCGGGCAGGGAACAGGTATGAGAAAAGAGGGTATTGTTTTCAAAATGTTCATCATATTTTTCTTTTACACTGAAGAAGTGGATCAAACTGATGTATCGTCGAAATGTGGTGCACCAAGTATAAGGGATTTCTGTTTTTTATTGAATTCTGGTCGTTATTCATGCCCATTATCTACAATGACATAATTATTCACATTCACCAATCGATGGCAGTTGTTGTGTACTACTGACGTATACCTACCTGTGGATCAGACCCAGGGACAGGGTATATGGTTCTGGGAAAATCCCCTAACAACACAGTCAAATTTGGTCGTAGCGTCGTAAATCGCAAGTAACTTGAACGACGCGGAGCGTCGTTTGCTATTTTCTATGCCATTTTCATTCTTTGAGATGCGGGATGAACTGGTGGATAAAATAGGAGACGGTTTGGAACCTCGCTCAGCGCGGACCAGAAGTCATACACATGGAATTCCGATATGTTTTAGTATTGCCGTTGTTGGGCACACACATTCTTAATAATGACACTGAAAAATCAGTACCACGTATCCCTGGTGTTCTAGCCATGGAGGTCCCCGTAGTTTTCAAGGGACCCCATCAGTGTTGGGCCCCCTCACTCTCTGCCCTCCCCCAAAAAAAGTCCGAGCCACACCACTGACTTGAACCGTCTTGACTGATGTTCAAGAAACCTTTCTGAAGCTTCGTTTTTTTTATTTTGTTTTCTTGTCAAAGTACTTGCGCCGTGTGCTACACGCATGCGAGCCCAATAGTCGTTTGAAATGTTCGCTTTCAGACTGCAGTCTCAGTCCTTCAACCACATTCAGCCACATGAAGTGTTGTCGTAAATGACAAGAAATTGGGTGAAAAACGCGATGAACATTATTGTTAAAGTGCCACGTTTCGCGCCTTCGGCGCACCAGACCAAACCACCTCTATCAAATGAAGCGATTTATCTTTGCGCACGCCTAGTTTGTGCGTAAAACATGTGGTAAATTAATGAGGCCTTATTACAGACTATAAACACTGTACTGTCAGACAGTGGGAAGTCCATTGATTCTTTGACCATCATCGCCGTAATGTCGTCACATTTATTTCTTGTCATGTCTGGTCTGAACACAAATCAAAGTGAACCAAATCCGAAGAGAAACCGAAATTTAGGGGTACATTAGGCTCCGCCGGATGGGGTGGCTGGGTCGGCGAACGGTTTGCTCCCACCCCGTCCTGAAATAGCTTGCGCCGCAAATATCGAGTTTCCAATGTTATGTAACACTCCGTGGAAATGTGCAACATGGGATAAACTGAATTTTAGTGTCATCCATAGATGTCAGGTGGAGACCACTAGCGTGCTCGTGATACTTCAAGTTAGAAACCATAAAATATTGCAGTGCTGCATGAGCACGATGACTGGGGCCATTTCAAGTTATTTTTTGTGCCCAACGCTCTTTGAAAACGTCTTTTTTAGAATATCCGTGTCACATGGGCCAGGAAACACGTGTTGCACGACGAGTTTTGTGGAGATAACGGAGATCAGATTTGATCCAACCCGTGACATTGGCCTTTTACGATCTTTGGTCAGGTGACACGCAGGAAATGAGAATAAGCTGCCAGGAATATGCTGCCACGCAGGCTTCAGTCTCAGTCTGCTTTTCATTGTGATTAGGCGGCTCTGGATAAAACAACCACTTTTTCGTGTTTGGCCTGACCCTTGACGTCATCAGTGACCCAAAAATAAACAAATGTATATGTCACAGCATTGCAAGGTTCGGAGGCGACTGATTGCCGTTTGAGTCAACCTATTCGGACGATTGGTCCTCGAGACAGACAAGGGACGTTAAACGCTCCCCTCCTCTCAGTCAATGGAAGGTGGCAAAATACCCCTGTCAATGCCGGGTTAACACAGCTGAACCCGCGCTGTGCAGCATGTGCTACGTCAAGTGGGGCTGCTATGTCGGGGCAAGATATACACTTCAGCACCGTGGCGGTATTTGTCAAGAACAGGCCTTTAGCCGGCGCACTGTTGGATTGGAACATTTTTGTTTACATCTAGTAAAATATCTGATGCGTGGCAAGTCACATTAAGAGCAGCCGATGGCATCTGTATGGAAATGCCTTGCTCAGATCTATGGACTGCCATTTGAACTAGCGAAATCGGCTGGTAACTCTTTAGGTTAGGCAAGGAGCGCGAAACACCCACCTGCGAAAAAGCGAAAATAACCATTAATGACATTCCCGAAAATCAGACCTCTAAGAGATCATAACCTTCTATAATTTGCAGACATACCGTTCATGCATGTGGCTTAATTTCGACCAGAAAAATGTTCGTAATTTTACTGCTCTTGCGTCACGCTAAGGTCACGAGACCTCAGGTGATAGGTCACAAGGTTAAAATGAAGAGAAAAACAAAATCTCAACGATGGAAATTATTGCTTGAATCATGGCAAGTTCGACGATGTGTTTACTTATGCTACTGAAGAAATCTTATTATGATTTATAGGCCAACAAAGACTACCATGCAGCGTGACGTTTCAAAAATGCCCGAGGCTATAACTCTGGTACTGTTGCTCGGATCACCCTAAAAAGTGCAAAGCTCGATTCAGAGCATATGGTAACCCCATTGCCACATTTACGTCATCGATCCGTCACGATGGCCATTTGTCACGGCAGTCTGGAATGAGTCAGCGACGACTGCGAAGCTGCAGCGTTGGCGTAACCCATGAGGTCTCCATTCTTCCCAGCGGAGTGACACAAAATAACCGGCTTCGATGGCACGAGGCTTAGGAGCACTGCGCGCATAGGCGAGGCGTAAGTTTATGCCAGGGGTGCCGATCTGTATTCTTTTGAGAGAGCCCTGGCCCACCCAATGTTGATTTGCCCCATCCCCCGTGTTGGTTTCGGCCCCAATATTTTTTCGCCAGCTTTAAAGGGAAATGAGCAATAATAACGTGAGCAACGGTTGCAACAGATAAAAGATAAACAGAAAGTAAACAACAAAGTAAGAAACGATGCATCCGTCTATTTTTCTGTCTGTTATCTATATGATAAATATAGATAAAAAACTTATAAATCTCCGTTAGTCAAGATAAAGTGGGTCAAATCCGTTGAGAAATCCATATTTGGGGAGGTTAGGCTGTTGAGCCCTCGGTCCGGCCCTCCTATCGTTTACAGAAATCGATGCCTCTGGTTTACGTCATTTATGTTCCTGGAAATTTCCACTGCCCGGTGTCGCTAATATGGCTGGAGATATCCGAAAATTATTGGGGTATGAGTAGGACCTCAGACTTTCTTTGATATCATTGTCACAGATCTAGCGTTAAATCCTTTGAAAGGAGGAGGGTTTAGGTCCTAGGCCTCCAGGATATCCAGCCAAGGCCGCCAAGACTGTCGTTGACCAAGCCCGTTGCACATTGCACAACATCCAGTTTTCATGCGGTGGCGAGGAGGCACGATGAACTCCCCGACGATTGTCCCGCGCGAAAGCCAAACCAGTTTCAATAGAAGTAAATCCAGAGTTTTTTTAGTATTCGTTCCCTTACCAGTTTACAACTACGCCGATTTTGTATCGACCTAGAACAGCGCAAAAGATGATTTCTAAGAGCCGAGTCAAGTCAAAAATTAAATGTTTTGAGATGCAGGCGTCTTCACTTTACTTCTTGTTTACTGAAACCAATATGTGGCAGAATTATGACTAAAACAGAACTATGAAAAAAAAACAGAATAAAGTCGAGTCAAATTTACACGTTTTGAGATGCATGCGTTGCCTCTTTACTTTTTGGTATTTCAAGCCAATGTGTGGCAAAATTGTAATTTCTTGCCATTACATTCATGAAAATGGATCATTCAATACAAGTGGAAAATATCTGGAAATCGTCCGAGGAGGATGCAGGGGCACGTGATCAGGCTGATTTATCGTTCGTATAATTCGCGTAGAAAGAAATTCATGTATTCATATTCGTATAAAAAGTTATATGAGTACATGTGGATGAAAATAAAAATATATATGAAAAAATATAAAGAAAGTCGTATTCATATAAAAAGAAAGGTATCAGTGGTATCTCCGGCTACACAAAAACTGGTTCACTGAACAAAGAGGAAACAGGAAATGAAACCAATCACTGGAAGCTGGTGTTGAGCGATTCAACCACGTGAATCTTCCGCACGTGAATCACGCATGGCATGCGTCATATGGTCCTGACCTATCCAACCGCCCTTGTGACGCACCCATCTGCACGCATTTCATTGTCACAAGCACTGCTCACGTGATGAAAACGCGCGCACGTTTGGCAACGCCAGCGTTCCAGTTAAGGTCGTTGCGTCACCTGTTCGGCCGGCAGGCGTGACGTTACATCAGTGGTGCGGCGGCCTGCGGGCGTTTCAACGCGTCTGACGCCGGCTTCCCAGCGCCGACGGCCGGCTCGTTTGATTGTTTTTCTCTTTATGGGTTGGGAGGGGCTCAGGTGTTCCACGTCTTGCGTCAAGCGCCCCGTCGGGCGTCAGTCAGTCGGCTGTGGCCGGGCTGACCCTGGCCGTGTTTGGCCGGGCAGTGTCTACACAGGCGCTTCCGGCGAGGGGCGCGTGCACCTCCGCGGCACATTAAGCCGGTCCGACGGCGGTGAAGGCCAGGCACGCCTGGCGGTCCGTCTGCCGGTGGAGAGGGGCCGCCAGGCTGGCGGGGGTCGGCCAGCGGCCAGCAGAGGTATCCCGCTCCTCCCCTTCTGCGTTCAAGGCCTTCCTTCTGCGCCGTGGTCGAACGAACAGCGCGTTGTCGCATTCATCCGTTGTCGTCGCAACAGGGCGACTTTGGAAATCAGCACTGTCATTCTCAGATGACTTGTCGAATGGCGCTGTGCTGGGATGACGTAATGTTGACAGGTACGTCAGCAGGGACGTGAGAAGTAAACATGGGATTGCAACAATGCGATAACCCGCTAGAAACAACCAGTGACGTCCATCAAATTATGTAAAAGGCGTTTTTCTCTTTCTTTTTTCTCTCCCTCCCTCCCACTCCACTACTCCTCCCCTCTCCTTCTTCCCCTCCTCTTCACTCTTTGTCTCTCCCTTTCCCCTTACACTCTATCTAACCATCTACCCTATCCCTGCTCTCTCTCTCCCCCTCTCCCTCTCTCCTTTCTTCACACCCTTCACGTGCTGCTTCCTAATCTGCCTGCCTGGGGCGCACAATACGGACGGCCGCGAAGGGTCAATGCCCTCCGCACACAGCACCGAGGGCTACAGCCCCATCCGTTTGCGCTTGACTGCCCGCGAGTAAACACGTTTGCGCGCCGTCCGCCGGGCAAAACCAGGATGGCGACTGGCGAACTGTGAGACGGCTACTTCGCAAGGCAGCGAGTGTCAACACAGACTGGACTGGACATACCGTCTGCTGAACTGGACAGACCATCTGGACGGACTGGACTGGCTAGACCATCAGCATAGACTGGACTGGGGGAACCGTCAGCACAGACTGGACCGGCCATACCGCCAGCACAGACTGGACTGTACAGACCGCCCGCGCAGTCTGGAGACGCTGGACGCCGGGGGGCGGCGGCTCCGGCGCTGGTGTCCGGTGCAGCCCACCTCTGCGTGATGATCAGCGCGCGGCGCACGTCCTCGCCGCAGATGGGCTGCTGGCCGTGCATGCGCAGGGCGTACACGATGTTGGACGAGCCGTACGTGTGCGCCGTGGCCACGCCGTTCTCCATGAAGCCCAGCGGCCGCAGCAGCTTCGGCTCCCCGGCCCTGAGAGAGAGAAAGACATCGGCCGTCAGACAGAGGCCAGCGAGGTCACCACCTCCGTCAGGCACAGGTCACAGGTCACCGCCTCCATCAAACACACGTCACAGAGGGTCACCACCCTATCATACTCAGATAGGCGGAGGCCACCACCTCCGTCAGGCACAGGTTCCAGGAAGCCACCAGCTTCATCAGACACGTCATAGGAAGTCACCAGTTCATTAGAGGCTGGCCGCAGGAGGTCACGAATTCCATTAGACACAGGTCTTCGATCACCATCTCCATCAGGCACAGATCACAGGAAGTCACCATCTGCGCCATGCACGGGTCAGAGGAAATAGCCACCTTCACCTTATTCTGGTAAGCAGCTGTATGATTCAAAACTGTTTTAGACAAAACGGACGGTTTTGCACACTTGCGACACTCATGACATACCCAGGCAGACAATGTCGATGTATTGTGCGTCGTGAACAGGCCTTGATCTAGAATTTGGAACATGTGGCGGCACGGACGTCGTTATCAGCTTCCGATCATCGCTGGGCTGGCCAGTGATTTAAAAAGCGGACGCCTTGTGGAGCATATAACCAGAGGGACCTTCTGTGTTCCTTATGCTATCTGCTTATTGTTTGCATATCTTGTGTTTCGTCATTTTGCGGTATACAGGAGGGCATATCGAATCACGCCAATGTTCCATACCCTGGGAGCTGCGAGATGAACTCCGACCAGATTATGTTGTTCGGTGTCATTAAGCAACGGTTCAAAAACGCCGTCGAAAGAAGTCGAAGAGTGACGAAATCACCTGCGGAATAGCTGTATGGACAAAGAAGCGTGCTAGTTACGTACTGAGGACGAAAGGCAAATCTTTCAAAAAGCGGAACTATTTTTTGGCAAAGCGTGCATGAATGAATGTCTAGTGCTTGTAAAATTTACAAACAGCCCTGCGACCGGGCTAGGCCATGCCGCTCAGTTTGATCAATGTTCACTCATTTGTAATAATAAAGATAATTATATAAATTAGCTCCTCGCGGATTGCTTTGATTAGTGAGCGTTTACCGCGTTTATCGCTGCTAATTTTTCCAAGACCAACACCCATTTACAGACGACCAGAAGTGCTTCTCTCCCTCAGTCCTCACGACAAAAAGAACCTGACGTGATCACCTCAGATTCACAGTCTGAATGACATCCCACTAATTCATTTACGAATTACCTAATCCGTCTATTTGGTTTACGAAGTGATTGTACTGTTGTATCGATGAAATGTGAAAAGGCTGCTTTTTCGGCGAAAATCACGTTCCTCATTGCATCATCAAAGTTGATTAGAAAAATGGGATTCTTGTTGCGAGAAAATCGCCTTTACCAGACTGCCAGCCGAATGAATCTCCCGAGCAGGACCGTAAGCGAAGGCCTTGAGCGCTGCACCGCCAAGCAAGGCCGGCGCTGTTATCACCCCTCGTGACCGTCCTAATCTCCCTCTCCATCAGCCACGAGCAACGGTTTGGTCGTCAACTACAGGCTGTCCAGTCGTGGACCGGAGGTAAGAGCTAACACGGAACATGCATACCTCAGCTCGACGGCCGACATGACCGGTCAAGGCCAGCCGCCGAGGCGGTGCCACCTGCTGTGCGCCTCGTGCAGCGTTCAGCATTTCAGTGGCGAATTAATGAGGCACGTCCTTTGGACGTCGACGGCAGACAGATTTTCGTTCTGCCGACATATGCAACATTTTCACGGCCATGCAGCCATTCTGACTTTTGCTACCTGAGTTTGTCAACGTTCCTCGTATTCTGACCGGACTAAAAGCTCGATTTTAAACCACATGTTTTTGTAGTCGAAATAGCTGTTTGCGAACTCCGCCTGCAGCAGGATTCATACATCTCCGTCTGAAGGTCACCGAAGACACATCTGGTGTCTGCAAAGCACTCCACCCCAGGCAGGTGGGGCATGCAAATGAGCTGGGAGGGTGCTTTGCAGGGCGAATCTGCATTCTGAGCCTCGTCGGAGCCAGGCGCCGGGGCGGACCACGGCCAAGCAAGGACGTCCCGCCGCGCCCCCGCGGCCTTGCCGGCGTGCCGGGCCCGGCGCTCGTCACGGCGCCGCGGCCGCCCGTGCCCAAACGGATTGCGTCCCGTCACGGTCGGCCACTTCCGTTGCCACGGCTGTGCGTTCACGGGCCGCGCCACGGTCTGCGGCGCCCGCGACTCGCGGCGGCGGCGCTTTTTGTGGCGTTTGACGGGTACGCGAGACCGTAATGCGTCGGTTCTGCCCGAGCAGGCGCGATGTGTCGCTCGGTGTTTAACCGCCGCGCAACGAGCGGACCACGTGGCCGGGACGCTTACCACACCGCCAGTCAGCGCCTGCCGTTCGCCGTCCCTGAGCTGCCGCGCGGGGCTCGTCTCGTTGCCGTCTGAGGGTGCGGTTACGTCCAGACGAGCACCGTCGGTCTCCATTCAGCCATGAGCTGGCGTTTTTGCCGCCGTTCTCGGCGTTACGAGCGGGTGTGCTTTCCCGCGCCGTCGGCCGACGCGCTCTTCAAGGCCGGACGTTTTTGCTGCTGCAGTCCACGAGCCCGCGTCCTCTGCAGTCCCGGCCCGTCCTCTGCAGTCCCGGCCCGTCTTCTGCTGTCCCGGCCCGTCCTCTGCAGTCCCGGCCCGTCTTCTGCAGTCCCGACCCGTCCTCTGCAGTCCCGGCCCGTCCTCTGCTGTCCCGGTCCGTCCTCTGCAGTCCCGGCCCTTCCTCTGCAGTCCCGGCCCGTCCTCTACTGTTCCGGCCCGTGCTCTTCTGTCCCGGCCCGTGCTCTGCTGTCCACGAGAGGTCTCACGTCCGCTGCTGTCCTGGCCCGTCCACTGCAGTCCCGGCCCGTCCTCTGCAGTCCCGGCCCGTCCTCGGCCGGCGCTGTACCGGGACACACCTGCGCTGCACCGGGACGCGCTGGGGCTGTACCGGGACACGCTGGCACTGTGCCGGGACACGCCGAAACTGTATCGGAACACGCCGAAACTGTACCAGGGCAAACCCGGGACTGTATCGGGAGAGGCCAGGACTGTACCGGGACACGCCGGGGCTGTACCGGGACACGTCAGGACTGTACCAAGACACGACGGCATTGTAACGGAACACATCGGGACTGCACCGGGACACGTCGGGACTGCACCGGGACACGCCTGGAGTGTGCCAAGAGACGCCTGGATTGTACCAGGACACGCCGGCACTGTACCGGGACACGCCGGGGCTTCGTGGCCAGATGAACGCCCCGGGACACCACGTCAGCACCGGCAGCCAGCGGGCGGCGCCGGGTCACGAGCGGCACCAGTGGGCGGCGCCAGAGGCAGCGGCGCGCGGCGTCGGCCGTGATTCGGCGGCGCCCCGCCAGCCGGGCCGGACCGCCAGTCGGCCTGTTTCACCACCGGTGCCCGGCTGCTCGGCGTTGCGCAACGCTGTGACATTGACCGGGGGAATGGGGTCGGCGCGGTATCCCCACTTTCCTCTCGGTGCCGGCAGTCGGCAGACGGACAGCGTCACCGGCCGCTGCGCATTTCCCAGCGGCGACTGGCGTGGGGGGACGGGGGGGCGGCGCTCAGGGGCCGGACCGGGGAGCGGGGAGGGCTGGCTGGGCTGCAGGGACGGCCCTGCCAGCTCAGTGGCAGCTACAGCCGAGCCGAGCTGCCAGATCCGTTTTTGTGTGCAAAAGGCTGCGCCTTGAGCCAGTGCAGAGCAGGCAGCGCTGCCGGACGGCCGAGGCTCGTCACCTGCGTCAACAGTCACAGATGACCGGAATGCCCTCCGAGGAGGTTGGAACGACGCTGCATACTAGCTGACCCAGCTTACCAGTAGCAGTCCCATGTAACATCATTCCGACATGTTTTGTGTGCCTTTTTTCACATTTGTGAGTTAGAGATTTCGGCAGGTGCATGGTTCCTAGAACCAGCTGACCCGGGGCAAGAAAACGGATTTAAGATATCTGAAACAATACATCCCTTGTCTGTTAAGCTCACCTTCAGTGCTGGCGGTCTCTGCGTATGCAAAAGTTACCCTCAGTGATTTTTATTCACGGCATACCGTAGAGTACCGAGCCCTGTTTTTGTGCCATAGAACCACTAGCGCAATTTCGCTTTTCAAGGCGCGAATCGTCGCATATGTCATCTGAGTTTTCAGTCTTCTCCGAGATAAGTTACGCTGCTGTTAGTTCAAAGGTTATGTGGGGTGGGACCTGATGCATTGCAATTTCAGCATCCACTCGTACATTAATCACCTGGAAACGTCAAGATTATGACCCGATCTCACGACGTCAAAACTTACATGCAACATTTAATTCACTAGGTTGCGTAGTAAAGCTTAGAAATAGCGCGACCCCGTGAGTTCCAGGCAGTCCAGCGCCACACATACAGAGTCCCGGACGGGCCAGTGGCTGATCACGTGAGTCGTCAGCGGGCCGGTACCGTGGTCACGTGAGTCCTGAGTAGTCCCGCGCCGAGTGACGTAAAGCGGGCGCCTGGCGCGCGGCCGACCCGCAATGCTCGCCTGCCGCTGCGGAGCCGTCGGGGACTGGCGGCCGGCCGGCCGGCCGACGGCGGTGGTCGCGGTGCCAGGGCCTTAGCGGGTGAGCGACCTGTTCCTCCAGGAACAAGAGCAAGAGCAGTGGTCATGTGACCTGGGTCGGCGAGGGCCTGCCGGGAATGGCGGCCCCTCGTTCCTGAATAAGCTCCCTGGGCACTGTACACACCGCTGTTTGGGTTTGAACAATAAACCACGCCGTCCTGCCCAGCTTTTCGTGCGTTTTGAGCAGGGTATTACCGCGATTACTTGGCTCCTAAGCAGGCCGGTACCGTGATAATCTGAGTTTTTCCTGGAGGACAAATGGCCTCGTGGTAGCTGCTAATTTCCCGCCGCGAGCGTTAGCCGGCACGCAATGGGCCAGCCGGGATGTCTCCATGCCCTTACAAAGAAAAAAAAACACGATGAAACGCATGTCATCTTATTGAGGACAATACACGCAACCGTTAAGTGTAAAAAATCAATCATGTTGTTGGCACCATTCACGATAAGCGATACGAGGCTTATCTTAGCTTAATTTACTCTCCAAATCTGTTACGAAACGTGAATGTTTTCTAACAAATGAGCACCAACAGAGTGAGATAGTATGATAATTTAACGGTCCTTCTGTTCTTTGGCATTTTGTCTTGCGTCAGTAATACCATAGAATTCCAACACAGACTGTGGTATTTACAACCCGACTTAGATTTACGGAGTGGCCGGTTGAGCGCTGCCGACTGGGTCAGGTCACGGTTGCCCCCGGGCGCTGCCGACTGGGTCAAGCCACGGGTGCCTTCGGGCGCTGCCGGACGGTATCAGGTGAATGCTGCTTGTCACGACTGTCAGCCAGAAAGCTGATATTTTTTTTTAATCAAGAAAATTTCGGAAAATTGAGCTGCAGTGGTCGTGCCAGGCAATGTGCGTGTGACCTAATTTAAAACTGCCCAGGGAGAGGGAGCCATAATTGTCTGAAAGTGAACGAAGAGAAGAACGATAATGGGCTATTATCATTACGAGATCGGAGGTAATTACGCAGTTGGAAGCTGCAAAATCCGTCCAGTTTGCGTTATGATGGGTTCCCTGGACTTAATGGCACCGTACCACATGCGTAAAACTGCCATGTTCCCTACTTGCCAAACCGTCACCTAGACAATAGGCTTGCTGGGGCTTATGAAAGTGTCGTGAAGGTTTTGCCATTCAGTTATATACCCAATCTTCCTCTAGCATTGTTTGAGCCACCTAAAAGAGAGCTGGCCAAAGCCTGGCGGATCTAGCGGCTTTGAGGGGAGGGGGCAAGCCAGAAGGTCTCCTGGGTATGAATGGTAGATCAGACAGTCGACGACGGGGGGGGGGGTGGAAGACGTGGGTTCGGAGTGTACTTCAGCGATTGAGGATTGGATATGGATGGTAGGTCAGCAAGTCAGCGTGACCGGGGGAAGAAAGTGGAAGACGCTCTCCGTGAGCTGCGTTCGGAGTGTTCAGCGACTTCAAACTCTGGTTGTGTAATAATAGCCATGTCTTCTAGGGGGCGGGAGGGGCCAAATGGCTATATGAGTCCCTAATTGCGGCTGGGGGCCATGGCCGAGATATTTTCCCTGGATCCGCCAGTGGGACAAAGTCAGTTTTGGACGGGCCGGTTAAGACCATCGTGCTAACCTTAAAACCATCAGGTGGCTAAAACTTGCCAATCTTGAGTGTCACTGCTCTCTTCGTGGATATCACATTCCAGATGAAAGTCAAATGCGAGTGAGGTCAACAAACGTTTGACCACATTTTTATGTGATTTGAGCGTTCAGTCAGATTCCTGCGACAAGCTAAGGACAACATCCACATGCCGGTCGCTTGTAGTTTCAAGCGAAAAAAACGGTTGCTAAAAACGACCACATCACATCCCTATCAAACAACTTTTCCATGTCCTCTTCAGAAGCGTTAATGGAAGACGGATGCGTGTGTATGCTCCAGGGAACACACTCGGGGTGCCACCAAGAATTCACATCAGGAAAGATTGTCAAAGTGGCTGATGGACGCATGAAGTGGTTGTGGGAAGGCCAGACCAAGATGCAACTAGAAATGCAACAAACATGTCTACACAGATAACTCTCCTGGCTGTAGCTGGCTATTGGCTGGATGTGGCTATTGGACATGGGGTTCATGCGTTATACGCTTACAACATGATGCGTATTCGGTATATCACGCTGGCATCACGCACGCCATCATATGGTCAGATGTTTCATCGCCAGATAGGAAAACTGGTTCCTGTTACGTATGTTTCAAATCTAGCTGAAGCTGCTCAACGTTTCCGACGAATGTTAAAAAACGGAAGATGTGACGGCGCAAAGTTCTGCGCGTGCCTCCGCCCATTTTTTCGAACGGGTTTTTAAACAAGTTCCGTCGAAACCTGTTCTGCGTCGCGTGGGAGCGAGGCGTTTCTGTTCCACTAAGTGGAACTCCAGCATTTGCAATTTCAGCCCCTTGAAATGGGTTGCACAGCCAGATTTATTTCCTCTTAAAGTTTTATTTTATAGCGTTTCAGACATGATATGTATGACAGCCAAAATGGAGTGCATTTGCTGCAGGCAAGAAAAACATTAAAGCATAGGATATGGAAAATAAGAACAGTGAAAAACAGGAACATCTGCAAAGGCGTCAGAAGTGTTATTGTCTATACCAACAGGACAACACGAGAATGATGTACGCTACGGTAACCAGAGTCAGCTGCTGGATGTAGAGTGGCTCGGTGCAATGGCATCGGTTCAACGTTCGCGAGATCACACTTTTGCATTTGCAGTACATTGGCTTGAATGGTCCTTCGTCCAAGTAACTATTCAACAAAAGTTCCCGCAAGCATTTTGCCCTGGGTGATCTCTAGTAACAGTAATTACAACTTCCTGAAAACGCGTGCTAACTGCTCGTCTTATGACGGACCTTTCCCACGTTGGTTTTGCTTTTTCTGTGGCACTCATAATTTTCCAGATCTTGGGGACGTTGCCGTGAGCCCCTGATCCGGCAAAGGTAGATCCGGAGGCCAGCTTTAAACTAGGCCTCAAACTGCCAACAATGCGTTAACCCTATTCCCGGCAGGGGGGGGGGGGCGGAATCCGCCCCCCACTCGGGTTTTTTGCTTGCCAATTCCAGGCTTTTTAACGTAGCTTCACGAAACTTGGTCACTTTTCCTAGCTATTCCTTCTACGCGCCGTGACAAAATTTCGAAATTCTATTTTGCTCAGGGGCGGAGCCAGACAACGTTTTTGGGAGGCACCTCAGGTCATTTTTGGCCATGTTGAGGGTAAAAGGAAAATGTCTGTCAAAAACAGAGTTTTTAAGATAGAACTTAAAACTTTATATGAATGTATAGCTAAATAGTTGGGCAATGTGTATATGTAATTTTGTTTATCTGAGGTCACTTTACAAGGTCAGGTCAAGGTCAAAAGTCAAAATTAATTTTTTCGCAATAATTTCGGCGCCTTTTTTCAAATGCCAAACCCGGAATATATATGACGTAGAAAGGTGCCCTCTACTTGTGTACCAAGTTTCAGCTTGATATCAGGTCGGGTCACGGAGCTATGGCCTAAAATGTCAGTGCGCGTACCCTATATCGCAAAAGCCAAAAAATGAATTTTTTGGAATAGAGTGAATTCAATCGATTAAAAACGTTTAAAGATAATATTGAATGCACACGACATCATTCCAGGTGACCCCAAGGTCACTGGAGGTCATTTAAGGTCAAAGGACACAAGTTGATCTGAAGAACGTGTGACCATGACAGTTCCCCCTTTTTTATGTCTATGCTAACATTATACAAACATTGTAATGTGATTTGTACTTCTTTAATATAACATGACTAGCAGAAGCTAAAAAAGTGTTTTGGCCTCTTTTGTTCATTCCGTTATTAGAAAACTAATCCCCTATTTCTGAAACCTTGTGAACGCCCATAAATTTTCTCAAAATTTCAAATTTGCATACCCATGGTAAAAGCCCTATCCATAATCTCTCGATTGATGCCAGTTTCATCGAAATCGGTCGATAAACAACGGAGTTATAAGAAGTCAAAAAGTACCCCCCAATTTGCCATTTTTGCCCCCCTGTATCCACAAATTTCAAAATTTTGAAGATTTCTACTTATAAAAATGTAGTTCACGTGACGGCAAATCGATTGCCGTTTGTTGCGATACAATCGGATAAGTAGTTCTCGAAATCTCAGGGGGGCCGAATCCGCCTCCCCCTGCCGGGAATGGCAGGGGGATCGGGGATCGGATTCGGCCTCAGGGGAATGGCCGAATCCCCTGAGGCCATACCGTCTAGCCCTCCGAGAATAGGGTTAAAGGGTAAACACAATCTGCCAGAAAAAATCCTTGATCACAAGCTTCAACACTCAAAGATATCGTTACCTTTTCTGCGGAATGACCTTAATGAAATACCACTCCTTTAGGGGATGCTTCCTTGTCATGACAGCACTGTTTGCTCACATTTCTGCGATTCCTGCGGACGTCGATAATCCCTGTGCTTGATCCGACTTTTCTGCTAGAAGGACGTCTACTACAATGCGGTCAGTGCCGGTCCAATAGCTCAGCGTCCACTAGCCTCGTCAATGTCGGGCAATGCTCCCAACCGTGCCATGCCGCGCCGCCGTTCGCCGGTGGCAAACGCGGAGAAGGTGGCGCGCCGCATCCGCCTAACTGGGACAAGGCCTCTGCCGCGGTGGCAAAAACCGGCCTTTGCCGAGCCTGCCGTCGTCCGGGAGCGGCCGCGGCGGCCAGAGGAGGCACCGGCCGCTCCCGACTCGGGTCGACAGCCGGCCCCGCCGGCCGGGGTCGAGGCTGCCCGCTGGCCGGGGTCGGGGCTCCAACTGACCGGGGTCGAGGTTGCCAACTGACCGGGGTCGAGGTTGGCGACAGATCGCATCGACGCCTAGCCACTCGGTCGGAGCCGTCCGCCCCTGGGCGTGGCTCCGCCGTAAAAAGCATAGCTGGTGGTGCGATAAGCTCTCGGCGAAGCAGAACGCCGGACAGCGAGGAGGGCATGAGAAGCAGCGATACCACTTTCCATGTCTTTTGGGAGCGAGCCTTGCTTTTCCGTGGACGGGAACGTGGCGGACGGCTGACAGCGGAACGGACAGCTGAATCGGTTATTTTCTCGGGGTTGTCAACTGGTGGCAATCCAAGGAGGAGTGTTCGATGCAGCGAACCGGCTGCTGCTAACACTGCCGACACGTCAAGTCTCGTTTGGCTGCTCCCATGAAATATGAAGTTACAGCATCGGCTGCAGAATGCACCCAATGGACCCGGACCCGTGAGAGAAAGCGATACCGGCCAGTTATTGCTAGCTTTAGTTTCCGTCAGAGGAGCCATCGTGGCATCTTGCATGACTTTCGGATCTTCGCTTTCAGACTTTCAGAATGGAAAAGGAATCAGAAAGAGGGTGTCGTTCTTCGAAATGGACACAGATACCTCTGATTCTGAAAGCTGCTTCTCCATTTCAGTAGGACTTTAAAAGCATATGTTTATGGAACAGCCTACGGTTTAAGGCACAACATTTTCATGCAGCCACGGCGAGATGGAAAACCCCGATAAACAATGATTGAAACGTATCGGACATCAACAACATTTCTCTCAAGCTAAGCACACGATGCCCGCATGAGAAAGTAGCGGTAGCTGGTGAAGAAATCGAAGAACACCGGTATATCAGTTATCGGATAGCTGGCGGGTCATGTCTGATAGAGCGCCGGTCTCTCCACCCCACGGCAAGGCTGGTCAGAGTCCCTTCAGCGCTCGGCATTTGAAACAAATGTAATGGTGAACGCTCCGGAAAACTTCATGCCGGCCACAGTGCGACCACGTCATCTTGTCGGCCCACCTCTGCAGCTGTGAGATGGGGCTCGGACTCATCGACTAGCTTTCATGGCATCGACCGATCAACAAGCTTTGCTTAACTCCGGGAGCTGAAGCATGGACGTCATCAGCGGGTAAAGACTGAGGGTTTCAGTTCACCACAAGAACGCTCAGTCAACACGAGACATTTTTTTGGAGGAAAATGTGTTGTGCGCTTAAAATGCATGTTGGACTAGGCCTCCAAAGCACTTCTGTTGACCCTCAGCCACTTTGACAACCCTCCTTGCTCTGAAATCCTATAGATCACGCCGCTGGGGTCCAGTATTAAACAAAGAGACAAATGTCGAAATCACGTAAGAAAGACAAGGGGGTTACTCAAGATACAGCGAGCTCGAATTCAGAAAGCACTCCTGCGGGGGCAAGAGCGGATCCAGACCATGTGCAAAGAGGAAAGGGGGGGGGGATAAATCCCCATCCATGCAAACTAACCCTCCCCGAAATGTTGATTTCCCGCCGGATTTCGGCCACTTTTTTCGCCGTTTTCGAAAATTAAGATGTATGTAAAAACACAAACCATCTTCCGAAAACAAAATATTCACAATTCTTCGTCCGAAAACGAGATGCCAAGTGACATGCTGGCTTCCCGTTTTCCAACGAAAAGGAGGCTATGGCTCCGGTGGTCCCTCTGAATAGCGTAGCCAACGTCTATTTGACGTTTTTTTTCTCTTTTAAACGGACACCCGAGGAAGCAGTTTCCTGCGACAGGAGTCAAGGACGGTATATGTGGGAATTGGTCACTACAAAATAAGCTAAATAAGAGGGGTATGTCAACGCCACTGGAGTGGAAGCGCTATGCATCTGCAAGATTGTGGGACAGACGATCACTTGATGCTCCACTGGCTGCATTCGTCAAGAAACATAATCAGATATCCTTCCACTGCACAGATCATATACCAAAAATGCCAGAGAAGGCGCATGGAAGGAAATCGTGTCACCATTTTATGCGCCGATATTGTTAACATGACCTGTCAGGGTCATTTTATTAAGGTCGAAATCGAGGGCCACAGTCTTCGTATGAAGAAACTTTTATTTGATTGAAACCTTTTGCTACCAATGAGGCGCCAAACGAAAGCCCCTCACCGTCTCTCGCGACGCCAGCCTCGACAAGACTTCGCAAGGTCAAGGTCAAAATAAAAAAATTCGAGGTCATGGGTGGTCTGGGCAAAACACCAGTTATGTTGGAACCAAGCGTCGCAAACTGGCGATAAAACGAAAGTAAATTATCGTTTATTACATCAGGATCCAGAATATAATCTCTCCAGGTCAGTGGCCGAGGTCAAACTCGTCTATGCGTAACACGGCATTGACATCAAAACTTGAAACATCAATAGGCAGCAGTTTTTTGCAGAGTTTGTGTTTTAAAAATTATACATCGCAGTTGCTTTCATGATGTAATTAAAACCTCACCTATGTACGAGACACAAGGACTTCTATTTCACACAAGTCAACTACAGCTCCGCCAGACTGTGTTTTCCGTGATTTCCCGAACTCCCGCCCTCATTGGCTGTTCAAATACACGCAGCATGCAAAGAAATAGCACATTGTGATGCACATGGCTGATGAAAATAGCTAGTGTCTGGCTGGACGATGACCCAACATGTTGCAATATCAGACCCAATCTTCGCGAACGCTCCCCTGCATTGGCAATTACATCTTTGCAAAGAGACATCTGTAGTGTGCGTTAAGATATGCCGCCATTATGGAGCCGACCATATGGAAATTCTCCGCACGACTGCTGGCTGTCCTGCAAATATGGGAGTGGACAGCTCAGGCTTCGGAGTAGGTTAGCAACTGAGCCTGGTGATGCAACACGTCCTAATTCCGAAGATAGAACCGCGGAACGTTTGCCGCTGACGCTCACCTCAGGACAGACCGTCCGGCGCTGACCCTTACCTCAGGACAGACCGTCCTCCGCTGACCCTCTCGGCCAACTTAGGGGTGGCGCCACGCAGCCACCGTCGGGCCCGACGTGCCGCCGACCCGCCGATCCGGACGGCCCCGACGGCGGCCAGCAGAGCCAGCAGCTGGGCGAGACCGGCGCCGCCCGCCCGCAGCAGAAGCAGCAGACAGCAGACGGCCGCGCCGCGACCCAGCGCGGCCAGCGCCGGCCCCAAGTTCAGGCAGCGCAGCAGAGCGACCCCGTCGCCGAGCCCGCTGCCCGCAGGCGAGGACGGCGGCGGACCACATTGGTAGGACTCGGGCTGCGCGAGGTAGCCGACTCGGCCGCCCGCGGCGTCCTGTGTGCGCCGGTGCCGGCGGGAGGCGTCGACGACCGCACGGGAGGCCCGCGATCAGCCCGGTCAGCGGGCGGCCGGGTCGACGTCTCAGGACTTCCCTAACGGTGAGCGCGCGATGCTGGCCCTTGCCACGCCTCCGGTCCAGGCTGCGAGGTCAACGCCTTATGCTGAACAGTCAGCCCAGTTCGATTTACGACCCGGCAGTGATGTGTGATGCTGCAACGCCAGCCCTGCCCCCGGGACCGTGACCAGCCGGTGGGCTGCCCTCCGTGGACCTCGGTCCGCCACGCTGCGCCGTCCGAGGGTCGTCCTCTGCGACCTCAGTCCACCGCGCCTCACGCGCCACACATCAGAAAACCGCGCGCGGTATTGCGGCCTGCCAGCACGTGCAGCCGCAGGGCGGCCTCGGCTGGAGCTGACCTCGGCTCCCGGGCGTCACGGCCGGCCCCGCGACCGCCGGGTCACACGCGTCACCTCGCTGGTCCGCAGTCGGCCGGAGACTGCTCGCGACCGCCCGCAGCCGGCGCTCGATTGAATGTGCGGGCACGGAGGAGACCGACGGCCCTTTTTCCCAGGCAGGCCAGTTTTTTCCGTGGGTTGCAACAAGACGCGCCGGGCAAGTTTTTTCCACATCACCAGAGGCCCGCCTGACGAGCGACAATGCGCATACAGATGACGGCGCACCGGCGACCCGGTGACGTGGTGCTGAGTTTCTCCAAAGCCCTCCGCCTCGTTCTCCGGTTCAGAGAACCTGTCTCGTGCACACTGTCTCAGGTCGAACGACCGGAACTTTCCACACTGCCAATTCAGTTCAGTTCAGTTTAGCGCACTTTAATTACTAACCTTCCCAACGTGTGGATTACTGTCTGATTCGCGTTGCTTCAATGCAGCACATGCGCAATAGTCATACAGATAAAACTAGGCAGTCAGACACGTCAGGGTATAGGAGACAGTTCGCCAAGTTGCGTACAAGCTCTCCACGGGTTCGAGAGGCGATGACGTCTCATCCCCATGTCCCATGTCTCACGAATTCCCATTTCAAACTCCGGCCTGATGGAGCAACTGCAACGGCCACCCTCGCTCTAGCGGAAATAGCCGAAACTCTGATCATACATCAGCGCCGGGACAAGCCGAGGTCGTCAGCGCAGCGTCAGGGGCCGACGGAGAACTTCAATGACAGCTGCCGGCCCCGACCTCGCTGTAGGTCTTACAGCGGGCAGGAGGTGCCAAAAGGCGACTGCTGGTGCCTACGGTTATACGAGGAAGCCGCCGCGGTTCGTCGCTGACGCAGCTAGCTCACCGAAAACTGCTACCAATAACGGCAGAGCCTCCGTGGAGATCGACTGAGGGCGGGGGGGAGGCAACGTGGTCTTTACCTCGTTGCTTTTCATGCACCGCCATAGGGTTAATGTTAAATGTCGCCCAAAGTTGGGGGGATGGGCGCTCCAACGCATCTGACAGCTACTGCCGTCTGACGATCCTAAAGGTGGCATCCCGGCAATCACACGTGTGCGTCTGTCGTGGACTGCGAGTGGTGTTTCAGGAACCAGATGTCGTGCGCTGAAAACGACATGTCAGGAACCAGACATGTCTCTGGCATGGTCGCGTAGCATCTGATATAATTTCTGCGTACCATATGGCACAAGCTGTCATCAAGCGGATGACAGTTAAATTAACGACGACTTGTAGCCAGTGGCGGCGGATCATATTTTCGGATAAGAGCAAGCAACTTTTCAGGGACCTATCAAACGGCGTGGACCCTCTCTGGCGGCAATGACCCGATCACCAGAAAAATCAGCGATAGGCAGAAAAGGGTTAAAAATAAAAAATATTTCGAATACTTTGTGTGTGCGTGTGAGCGTGCGTGTGTGTGTCCATGTGCGAGCGCCCAGATACGTGTATGTGTATCCAGGCGCGGATCCAAGGGGAGATGGGAGCGATCGCCCCCTCTCCGAGGCCTAAGAGAGGGCTCAAAAAGGCCTTTCTCGCGGAGCTCCTCTCGTGCTCAAAACTGGCACCGAAGGGGCCTCGTATGACCTTCACAGGGTCTCTGTGAAAAACTGACGGGGTCTTGAAACAGTCATGGGGCCTCTGGGAGCATGACTAGGCTCCTGAGACGGATAGAAGAGTCCCTGAAGTTCCCAAAGGGTCTCTGAGACCACAACAGGGCCCCGATACGACAGAGTGCCCCTGAGGCCGCCAGAAGGGTCATAGGGCCCCTGAGACAGCCAAGATGAGGACTGAGTCCCTAGGACGGCATAGGTGCCCCTAGAATGTCGTGGAGGCCCCAAATGGGTTCCACGGGCCTGTGTGAAAAGCTGCGGGTTCCTGATGCAATCCAAGGGCCTGGGGGGGGGGGGTTAATGGGACCCTGGGACGGCAACATGGCCCCTAAGATGGAAAGAAGGCCCCCGCAACTCTCCAAGGGCCCCTAGGACCGCAAGAGGGGCCCCAACACTGCAAAGGGTCTATGAGGCCGTTAAAAATGCCAGAAGCTCCCGAGACAGCAGGAACTTAAGGGAGGGTGCCCAGCACGGCACAGGGAGACCCTGGCCAGTCAGAGGGGCCCCCTGAACGGGGATTCATCGGTAACCTTGTCAATCCCAAAGAGGGGCCCTAAATGGGGCCTGGAGAAGGATCCCCAAATGAGCCACACTGGTCTTTTTAAAAATATGAGGAATTTCTGATGCAGTCAGGGTGCCGTAAGGAAGATCAGGTGGGTCCTGAGGCGGCAAGATCCCTCCTATACGGCAGATGGCCTCTGAGTCCGCCAGAAAGGTCGGAGGGCCCCCTGCGAGGCAAAGACGATAACAGGGCCTTTAATACGGTATCGAGGTCCTGGACGGCCAGAGGGCCCCGAGTGTATTAGGTGGGCTCCTGGCACGGAAAAGGTCCCCTGAGACTTGCAGTGAGGCCCCGGGCAAATGTTACAGAGGGAAGACCCTGATACAGCTATGGAGACCACCGGAGACGTTCCAAGGGCTAAGATACTGCACAGGAGCCCTAAAATCGCTAAAAGGTCTTTTGTAACTACCAGAGGGCCCCTGAGACGGCAAAAATGTTTCTCAGAGACGACAAGAATGTCACCTGGGGCAACAGGAGCTCCACTGAGACTGCAGGAGATGGACCTTTGAGTCTGCCTAATTAGAAGTCTCTAGCAACAGGGGTCCCTGAGACGAACAGAGAGGCTCCTGAAACTACTAAGCATTGGGACGTCCAGACAGCTCCTGAAACGGCTAAAGGGCCTAGAGAGTTGTCAGAAGCGCCTTTGTCACGGCAGAGAGAGACTTACAGAGGGCCCTTGTTACGGTATCATGGGCTCCTTAGACGGTAAAATGTCCCAGAGACGACAGGAAGAAATCCAAGATTGCTTAAGTGTCCCTGAAATTGCTAGATGGGTCCATGAAACCGCCCGAGGTGCCCCTGAAACTGCGAAAGGAGCGCCGGAGACGTCCCGAAGGATACGTGAAACTGTAGAAAGAGTCTGAGACCACGAGAGGGCCTTGACACGGCAGACGGCCGGAGACCACCAAACGTGCCCCCGTAACTGCAAGAGGAAACTTAACCCAAACTTACAAAAAGTATCCAGAAAGGACGAAGAGGCAAAGGGGCTCTTGGTCCAGATACGAAAACGATATTTCAAAAAGACGGAGGGACGCAACGGCCTACAATCCTGCCGTTTTTTTCATATTTCGGTAACTTTGTATGGGGATAAAACGCACAATGTTCCCAAACAAGGTGACGTGTTTTAATTTTTTTGGCAGCTTCATGTGCTTAAAAACGAAAAATTTCACCCAATATTTTCCCATGCACTCGCTCAGATCCACGTTTCTTCATTTATGAAGAGGAAAAAATGGGGGTAGGGGTGGCTGGAAGGGGCCCCACACGGACCATTGCCTCCTCCCTGGAGAAATCCTGGTCAGCCCCGTCGTGTATCTGCATGGACTACATAAGTATGAGCATGAGCATGCATACATAATACGAAGGCTATGCCCGTCTCCAGATTATGTTTGTCCCATAATCGGCGATCTTGGCCAATACCATTGGGACCTCAATTGGGTATAACAAAAAATAATTTATGCACTAACATCACGATTCTATGAGCTTTGTGGAATGAAAAATTGCGCTGCTTGCGTACACCAATATCACCGATGGTGTAAGCCGTTCAGAGTGAAAATGAGTACTCCTTAACATGTCTTTGTATAAATTACATTAGCATGCGTCTCCTTATTGCGCTAGTACGCGGAAATCGCAATGATAAAATACGAAGAGGCTATTCGGTTCCAGGATCTGTAAGGGCCAACGGCGGGCGGAAAGGAGGAAAACGGCACAGGTGCCAAGGCACGCACAAATGGTTACTCATCCACATGAAACGCACCGTGCTCACCAATACCCATATAGAAAAACACAGCACAAAACACGCTGGATGGCTCAGCTGGCAATGTCTCGGATTTCGTTTCGCAAGGTCTGACTTCGAATCCCGTCCTTGCCAAAGACTTTCGTCTTCTCAGGCACCGCGGCGAGATGTCTGCGACCCTAACAGACCTGTAGCTGTTGTCTTTGTTATAGGTGTTATAGCTAGCTGTTCTAGCTGCAGTGTTGAAATCTGTGAAACCCATGGGAAGCCAGTCGCTCGTATCCTAACAACCACGAGAACGGACTACAAAGAACAGTTGTTCGATGGAAAGCCTGACTTTGCATTCTGAAAACCATCACCCCAACGCAATTCGCCTGTAAGGCTCACAAAAGCCAGGCGGGCCCTGAAAAGTTAACTGGGCGGGCGCCGCGGATTTTAAAAACGTTTAGTAGCATCATCATTGTAAAGGCAGGTGGGGAGGAGGGGGTGAGGGTGGGCAGGGAAGGAGGCGTGCCATTTTTTACTGCCATGTAAAATGGCCCTGACTTCTGGGCGCACAAGGGCCGGCGTACATTACGGCACAGACTTCACGGGACGGATTACCTGTAGGTAAATTCGCTAGTAAGCTATCCTAGTCCGCGATAACCGACCAGTAGAACACGGGCCCCGAACCCCTGGCTTTTAATGAGGGGCCCTCGAATGCATCAAGGCCCACTGCCCCTGGCCAGGTCCAAAAACTCTAGATATGTGCAGGATTTTCTAAAGACAACCACCAAACATCGGGGCTCCTGACTTCCAGTCGGCTCTTTAATACACCAACAGCTCCTGGCTCTCTCTAAAGGCCCATTTACAAGTGTGGAGGGTCTGTAGACTTGAACAGGGGCCCAGTGGTGTACCCAGGAGGGTCCCTGGAGGTGGTGGGGGCACCCTGGTGCCGCGTCCAAGA
Organism: Capitulum mitella; assembly: GCA_030062745.1. Lineage (NCBI taxonomy): Eukaryota > Metazoa > Arthropoda > Thecostraca > Pollicipedomorpha > Pollicipedidae > Capitulum > Capitulum mitella. The sequence goes on along the minus strand of CP099839.1, from coordinate 2,354,779 downwards.
CGTCAAAAACGGACCCCCGAAGAGATCGAAATAAGACCTCGAGCCTAAAAAGAGCCCCCAAATCACAAAATAGGGACTCCGGGCCATGGAGAGGGGCCATCTTGGCTGGAATGGTACCATTGACCCAATCTGGCACACTCTTGGACAAAACCCTGGGCACGCCACTGCCCCCGAGGCATCAAAATAGGACCTTAGGCGTAAAAAGGGTTTTCGAAAAAAGCAGGGCTCCCTAGGCCATGAAGAGGCCCTTTGGCTGGAATGGCCCCTTGACCTCGTTTGACCCCCTCCTCGACGAAATCCTGGGAACGCCACTGCAGAGGTCCCAGTGTACCTGGGGTCCAATGGAAATCAAGGGCCTGTGTGGCTGATGTTAAAGGTCTTTTGGAGCCTCAGGCTTTCAAATGGCCCTGGATACACCAACGATCCCTGGCCCTCTCCCGAATACCTTAGGGATGTCTGGAGAACCTTTGGACTTGGCGAGGAGCTCTGGGTATATCTAAGACATTTAAAGGTGGTCAAGGCCCCGTGGCCAGGCCTAGGAGCCCTATGTATTTGGGTTATTGCTGAAATTCGGGAACCCCTGTTGCTCCTGAATTTCAGCTCTCCTTCTTATTAGGAACCCATTGGAGTCACTGACTGACACTGACCCTGCGCACAACAAGGATCCCCTGCCTTGATCAGGTCCAGAGGCTCAAGATGTGTACAGGGTGTTCTAAACAGGACCAAGGGTCCTTATGTATTTAGTAACCCATTGTAAGGATGGGGTCCCTTTGGTTGCTACAGGTCCATTGGGGCCCCTGACTTTCGAGGGGTCTGCAGGTACACCAAGAACCCCTGAGTCTCTCCAGAATTCCCTCTATGCATCTTCAGATCTTCAGATCTGACTAGGGTACCTCTGTGTATTTGGGGCCCATTGGAAATCAGGCGCTCCTGTGGCTGTTATGGGCCCATTGGAGCCCTGAATTTCAAAGGGCCCTAGACACACTGAGGACTCCTGGCCATCTTTTGAGTGTCCTCTTCATATCTGGAGAGTATCTGGTTTTGACCAGGGCCCCTCTGGAGGTCCTATGAAAACCAGGGCTTCCGGCCAGGTCCAGGGGCCTAATGTATTCAGGGGCCACTGGGAGTCGGGGGCCCTGTGACCGCTATGAAGTCGCGTTATAAAGGGCCCGTAGTCTAATGGTCAGGTCATGTAGGTATTTACATGAGTTTCTAGGGGGCCAGGAGCCTTTTTGGTCACAACTTTGAAGTCTGGGTTTATGCAATGGTTACGCTAACGCGTTTATTCCATCCCATTTTTTTTTGGGGGGGGGGGCTTTGCAAGCTCGTGGTCCCGTGCAGGACTTGGGAGGGGTAAAATCATATGTTTGCCCTCCAACTTTTCGAATGCGAACAGCTGCCCTCTGCCCCTCCCCCTAACCGCTGCCCTTTGCTTGGAGCTTACAAAACAAAGTTAGCTCAGCATAATGGGCATTTAAGATGACTGCGATACACGCTGCAATGAGCGTCGGCTGTCTTAACCATGGATATCCGTCTCCTTCAAGGTTTTTAGGAGAACGGAGCATCCCCTGACAAGTTTTCATCCGCCAGGCGGCCACGGCATTCGAGTCTTTGCTCTCGAAGGTCAACCAAGGCAGACCAAGCCCACACGTGGTTCTGGACTATGTTCTTTTGTGTCAAAAATAGTTTCAAAGGTAGAAAACTGACCGCCTGTGTACATCAAGCTCGTAACGCGGAATGTATTGTGGGCAAAATCTCGTGTTTACTGGACCGTTCTGCCACACAGACGTTTCTGATGCAGACGAGAACATTCATTTGCGCAAGACGTCACGGCTGTGACCGCCTGCCTCAGTGCAACAGACAGATGGTAGGTGATGGTGATGAAAAAAGAACATATTCCCACGCACAACATGGGAAGATTTCCTTATCGTCATGGCCCACCTCCGCAGGGCCGCTGAAAACTACACCATAAGCGCCGCTTTTGCCGCTGCGATCGTGATGATTTATTCCGATGGAGTGAAGGAGCAAAGCAAGTGAACACAACTTACAATCGACGAAAAGCATAGTTTTGAATGCTTACTTGCTTTAATTTAATTCATAGATATCTGTTAAATCACACTTCCTTGATTAAAAATCTTGGTACCAGGGGAATATCTGAAAACTTAGCGCTTAGCTAGAACTTCTAGCTAAACAACTTTCAGGCGCGTTGTTTTGTGTAAATGATGAGGAAGCGGGCTAGCCGAGGGCCCGACAACCTTAACCTCCCCCCAAATGAGAGGTTCTCAACGGATTTAGCCAACTTCATTCTGATCGAAATAGTTGTTATTTTTATATTTTGGCTGTCAATTATCCAGTATCAAACCACATTTCCTTGTTAAAACGGACAAACAATACTGATGGGAGAGGGACAAAATCATCCTTGGAGGTGACCAGATCCACATCGAGGGCCATAGCCCCGCAGGAGGTTAAAAATCGACACCCCTGGTGCTTAGGCTTAGTTTAAACCCGTAATATTACCAAAAAAAAAAACGAGTTAAAAAACAATTCTTGTGAAAATCGGAATCGTGCCAGAAGATCTTATCGCAAGTCGCATGAGAAAATTCCCCACACACCTTCCGCGCACAAAAATCGAACTTAGCGTATGCTGTTGACTACATTGCTCTGCGGGCCCAGCGCAACTTTTGTGGCTTCATTTTATGAGCGGATGCTTTCATAACCGGTCGATTTTGTGCGGTAGACTCTCATCCAGTAGGTTGAATGTAGGTTACCCAGTGACCAGATGAAAGTAAATTTGCAGGAAAAACAGGATTTAACACAAGCTGCGAAAAATTCTTTTTTCAGTACCTGGTTTCAGTAGAGCGGCCGGTCATATGCCCTGGTACCATCGACAACCTCCTGACGATGTCTGCGCACGCCACGCATGCCGTAACTTGTTACGCAGAACCATTTGTCAGGCCCCTTTGCTACCAATATCCAGCATTGTAATTTCTGGCCTGGTTGTTGCGTTGCGTTGACCACATTTAGTGAGCACTGAATCAGCTATTCCTCAAATCCGAGATAACATTTGGAGCAGTTCTCACCCGACTGCATCCAGCTGAGCTAAGCACATGCCACCATCTTTGAGCAGCTCGTTCAAAGTGGTCGGCCTAGGAAACAGAAAACAAAACGTCTGGAAAAAGGCAGGTTAAAAAAAAAATGTCATTTATTGGAACTATGCGCAGATAACGCGAAGCTACGTTTAGTAGACCAATATCTCATATCCGTTTCTCCCCACGGGATGCTTGCAGTTCTCAGCCCAGTTTAACCTCAGTTCATCAGCCTCCGTCCGGTCCAAAACTTTCGTATCGATGGTACTTTTTGTATCGATTGTACTTTTGCATCGATGGTGAGTTCCTGACGTTCGTAGCGCCGTTTGGTTTGCGCCCGACGAGAGCGATTTCGCTCCAGTGAGTAGGTAACGCCCAGAAACCTAATGATTCAAGCTACCAATAACGGGCGATGCTGTAACATTAATGACTGTGTACAGCCTTCTGAGCCTAGGACCCTCAGACTAAACGTTTGGAGCAGGGGCATCAAGAGAGACCAATCGGCAAATAAACAATCTGGTGTTTTTCCTTGATTATGGTAACCAATGATATCACAACAAGCATCGTGCTGATTTAGCCCCTACAATAGTGAACAGGACTTGCCCGGTCATAAACGGAACCATGTCTGAACAAACTGCATCTAGTCATTTGTTATCAGAGGCAAAAAATCTCATCAGAGATAAAATCGTCCTGGAGACAGAGTGTACCACGTCGCTTCCATTCCATTCAGCAGTCCCTTTGAACGGACCGAACTAACTGTTCAGAAAGATGAACGGACCAGTTCTGTTATGATTCTGGTCAAGAACAACACGCAGCAGCTGGCTACAGCACCTCCAGAGATGTCCAAACACAGCATTATGATAATACGTCGTTATGCACTGCTCCCAGGCGTTGCCTGGGAGTTTTAATCATTTTAATTAGCAAAGCCGCAACTGGTGGTCACGCAAGCTGAAGGGTTCGAGTACCAAAAGCCGACATTTCTGACTAGTCATATGGTTACAATGGTTTCCAGGAATTTTAACAACGTGTCGTCGTTCACTATCGTAATCGTACAGTAATGCCGCAACCGCGCGGTCAATCGTGCCACCGACGCCAGCAGGAACGCGCCCCAACGTTGACGCTCTAACGTAGCCGGTTTGTAGAATGGTAGACTGACGGAAATCCTGCGGATCTGGCAGGCGCCACCGTCATGCGCTTTCCGGCAGCCGGATGATCCGTCTACTCCCACGAGCCAGAACTCCCCGCACTTGAGGCAAGGTCCACCGTGGTACAATGTCCTCCGTGAGACAAGTCCTCCGGCGGTACAGTGTATTCTGTCTGTACTTCGCTGGAAGGACGGTGACTGAGTAGCCGTTTTCTGTTGCTGTTTCGTGCGAAAGGCGGCGTGCTGTTTGTCCATTCTTTTGACGCGGGATGCCATCGACCATGCGCTTTCCGCACGGGAAGCAGAGTACTCTATCCATCCTTCTTGCCGCGAGACATTGTCCTCCGCCCGTTTGGCGTCGATCAGACTGCATGTTCTGTCCGACCTCCGTCCAGCGGAACCGCGTCCTCTGTCCGTCCTCAACCTGCCCTCCGACCGTGCTAAGCCCTTCTGCGCTCCTCCTCCAATACCACGACAGTCCTCCGTCTATAATGTCCTCCCGCCGTACGACTTCCACCCATACTAAGTCCGCGCTCCGTCCGAACTCCGTCCACTCTCCGTCCGTACTCCGTACTCCGTCCGTACTCCATCTGCACTACGCTCGTTCTCTGCCCGTTTTCCGTCCATATTCTTCCCCCGTACTCCGTCCCCCTCCGTCGGTGCTCCACCCCTCCCCCTCTGTCCGTACTCCGTCCCCCTCCGTCGGTGCTCCACCCCTCCCCCTCTGTCCGTACTCCGTCCCCCTCCGTCGGTGCTCCACCCCTCCCCTCTGTCCGTACTCCGTCCCCCTCCGCCCGTGCTTCACTCCTCCCCCTCTGTCCGTACTCCGTCCCCCTCCGTCCGTGCTTCACTCCTCCCCCTCTGTCCGTACTCCGTCCCCATCCGTCGGTGCTCCACCCTCCCCTCTTCCCCGTACTCCGTCCCCCTCCGTCCGTGCTCCACCCCTCCCCTCCGTCCGTGCTTCATTCCTCCCCCTCTGTCCGTACTCCGTCCCCCTCCGTCCGTGCTTCACTCCTCCCCCTCTGTCCGTACTCCGTCCGCCCTCCGTCGGTGCTCCACCCCTCCCCTCTTCGTCCATACTCCGTCCGCCCTCCGTCCGTGCTTCACTCCTCCCCCTCTGTCCGTACTCCGTCCGTCCTCCGTCCGTGCTTCACCTCTCCCTCCTCTGTCCGTACTCCGTCCGTCCTCCGTCCGCGCTCCACCCCTCCCCTCTGTCCGTACTCCGTCCGTCCTCCGTCCGTGCTTCACCCCTCCCCCTCTGTCCGTACTCCGTCCGTCCTCCGTCCGTGCTTCACCTCTCCCTCCTCTGTCCGTACTCCGTCCGTCCTTCGTCCGCGCTTCACTCTTCCCCTCTGTCCGTACTCCGTCCGTCCTCCGTCCGTGCTTCACTCCTCCCCCTCTGTCCGTACTCCGTCCTCCCTTCGTCCGTGCTTCACCTCTCCCTCCTCTGCCCGTACACCGTCCGCCCTCCGTCCGTGCTTCATTCCTCCTCCTCTGTCCGTACTCCGCCCTCACTTCGTCCGTGCTTCACCTCTCCCTCCTCTGTCCGTACTCCGTCCGCCCTCCGTCCGTGTTTCACCCCTCCCCCTCTGTCCTTACTCCGCCCGTTCTCAGTCCGCGCTCTCTGTCCGTCCTCTGTCCGTACTCCGTCCGTGTTACCTCCGTCCATAAATGGTGCGAACCCGTAATTCAGTGCAGTAACAAATCACATTTCTATCACGTGCCGCCCAAAACGTTACCTTTAAAACGCGTCCATTGTCTCAGGATGGGTACCATATCATATATCAGATAGTAAACACAAACTATCAAGTATAGTCAAATAGCGGAAAGCACAAACGCTAGTGAAAATGTATCGCCGAGGACGCAGCGGGCGAACGCGCAGAATCCGAACTTGTCTGGCCTGACCTTGGTGCTCTCGTGATGCAACTTCAGTCAACACCTAAAGCAAACAGCCCTGCTTGTCTGCTTTGTCCCGGTTTCAAGGACTCGGAGCAGGCAGGGGTAGAAGCAGGGGTGAAGGCACCTGCACTTCTTGTGCGGCTAATCTACCAGCAATGATCCCGTAATGTAGCAATGGTCTTTTGGCAATCCGTGAGAAGACGTATAGCGTGCATTCGTCCTGTTCTTGGGAAAAATATGAGGTTGCCTAAAATAATACGGTGTCCAGCGTAGCGGTCGACATTGATTATCCTTATGAGGTACGTCACTTCTGTGCAGAAGAATTCTCTTCTTCGAATATTGCTGATGGTCTGAACTGGGCGGCATCAAAAGCTTACGGAACAACCTGTCTCATTCACCAGGTATCGGCAGGATGAAGTGTTGAAGTGAAGGTTGAGAAAGGCTGAAATGGGAAGTGAAGTGAAGTGGAGGTTTGCCTCCGGCAAATACACGATACACGCATTTAACGGGTGAAAAAAGAAAAAAACTACCGGCGTTCGGTCGTGTCGCGCAAGACGCGCGGCCGGAGGTCTCGACTCACCTCTCTTGCTCCTCCAGGTCGCTGGCCCAACGGCCCTCTCTGGCCAGGAAATCCAGGCCGGGCGTGTGCGGGTCCCAGAACATGAGCGACTCCATGGCGGCAGAGAGCCGGGCCCCGCGGGCGGCGCGCACCGTCTGTGTCGCTGCGGCGGCGGCCGGCGCGCCGCTTCTGCTGCCGCGCCCCCTGCGAGCGTGCGCCGCTCCGGCCCTGGTGCCGGCGCTCGCCGGCCACTCACTGGCCGCGGCGGCGGCGGCGGCCGCCGCCGGCGGGGTCGGCCTCGGTGCCGCAAGGTCAGCGGCGGCCGGACCGGCCCGGCAGCCGCGGTCAGGTCAGCCGGCGTCGGTCCGTCCGGTCCGGGCCGGTTCGGCGGGTTGGCAGAGGTCTGGCCGATGTCGCCCCCGGCCCGAGCGGGGGATGGAGCGGCGAGGGCGTGCCCCGGAGGCCGGGGCAGGTCGGGTCAGCCAGGGTCCGCTCAGGTCAAGTCTTGCGAAATCAGGTCAGCGCGTCGGATGCGGCTCCACCGGCTCTGGCCTTGTCAGTAGGTCAGGTCAGATCCTGTTGGACCAGCCGAGTCCGGCCCTGGGCCACGGTCAAGCCGCGCTGTCCGTCTGAATGCCCCGGGCTCAACTACGCTACAGGTCCGGCCCGGTCGCGCTCGCCCTTGCGTAACTCGCCATTCAACACGCCTCTGATCACCGATCGGGTCTGGGCGCCGTCCAGGCCGGCGAGGACGCCGACTTCCAGACGGCAGGCGCACGCGCGCCGGCACCGCTCCGCCGGCAGCCGGCCGGACGTTGCCGCCATTCCGCTGAACGCGCCTCCTCCGCCGCAGACCTCACCCCGCCGCACGTCCGGCGCGCACCGAGACCCCACCGCACCCCTGTTTCGTCAGCCCGGCGTGCCTCTGTGCCTCGGTGGCCCGCGGCCCGCCGCCGGATTCACTCGTCATCCGGCGCCTCGACAACTTTCTTTCCACTTTCCACCTCGAATGCAGAGTTCCGGTTGCACGGTTGCGCACTGGCCGGCCCGTCCGGTTGCAGGACAGGGCAGGGGACGGTCTGCGACCACCCGAGGCTGGCGCCGCGCGCCGTGCCTCCCGCGAAAACGGTCTGAAACGGGTTGATGCAAGGCCGCTTGTCGCAATAGCGGTGCAGGTGGCCGCCCGGAGCCTGGCTGTTTCATATGCCAGCAATTTGGGCGCGCGGGCCGTTCTGAAGCGGGCTTTGAGTCGCCCCGGCGGCGAGAGCCGGGAGCCGGTCAGTGTGGCTCCCGTCCGCTCGGCGCCGGCCGGGCGGCCGGCAAAAAATCCCGCCGCCCCTCCACTTTCCCAGTGGCATCGGCCGGCACGCAGCCGCCCTGTGCGTGCGCCAAGGTCGCAGACTGTGCGTACCGGCCGGTGAATGACCCCGGCTCCGGGCCGCCGCGCCGGTGACCCCGGCATCCCGGACTCAGGTGACGTCATGGGCGGGGTGGCCAGTTGGCGCGCGAGAGCGGCGCGCCGCGGCCGGCGCCCTCAAGTGGGGCGCGACCGTTTGCGAAACCGCGCAGAGGGGTGGTGTAATGGGCCCGTGGTGTCCACGTGCGCCGGGCGGACGTTACTTTCGATACGGCGCACTGGCGGCGGCCCGCGGAGGTCAGGGACGACTGAACTGCCGAACAGAGCGGACGGGGTGTCGGCGGCGGAGGGCTCAGAGAAACCTACGGGCAGCCGCCCTGTGCAGGTGGGGCTCGGGTACCGTTAGACCGGAGGCCGTGGTCAGGGACACGCCCACCACTGCCCTGGACTGCCCTGGACTGCCCTGGACTGGTGGCAGGACAAAAACGATGTCATTCATTCAAAGGGTGCATCGGCCCTTAGAACGGGAAGGACGGCGGCCATTCAAACGTCGAGGATTGAGCCATTTTGAAAATAGCTCTGTGACGTGTGGAATGAAATGACTTGGTTTTGACCAAATGAGAAAGAAATGACCAAATGACCAAAAGAAAGAAATGACCTGGAATTGGTTTGGCCCTAAGAAATTCTTAAACATCGTTTTACCCATGCAGCCAATAAGAGATGCGACGAAAGGAAAACGGCCAGCATTCCCGCTTCGGACTTCAAGCAGGATATCATATACCTGGATTTCCACAACTAGGAGGCACCGTCTTCGAGCACGTGAACGGAGCGCGTCGTCCGATTCGGAGAAATCTTGAACAGTCTGCGCTGTTAGAAGCTAAATTCATCCCGCGCTGCTTGCTCACGCCTCTGAACTCCTTTTTCAAAGGCCATTACGAATAATCGGATATTAGAACCAGGCTAAACCATGCTGAGAGATGGCATCGGTAGGCGAGAGGACGAAGGACCTTGAAGAAAGATCGGGGACCACTGGTCTATGGACCAGCCCATAGGCTCAGTCACGTTGGCATGATAAACACCTCGGCTTGTTTCAGCTCGTGTGCTCCTGGTTACAAAAACACAATCCCATCGCTGTGACCCCTGCAGTGATGCAGTCTACCATGCACTACAGAATGACAATAGAAATCTGACCTGCGCCAGCATCGTTGGCCTTAACCTCGCCTCGCTGGTGCACAGGGATAGCGGGGTCCAGGCGCACGCGTAACACCAAACTTTGGGCGGATTACAATCTCCGTGCAGTCCAGACAAGTGGGCTTACCAGGATTACGCTCCCTCTGAGTGTCGTATAAGGTTGGTTCGGATACGCAGAACAGGTCTGAAGCAAGTAGGTATTACAAAACAAGAGCAATGCCGAAAGGGAATGTTCCACCTTAATGCGTGTTTTGAATTCAAGCAATCAATTTGTTACCTGCAGCCTTGAAAGCTAAGTTGTATTATACATTATGTCCCAAAATCTACGTTTGCAGGGGGTATGGAGCGATTTTCCATAGTTTTCCATTGTGTCCTATTCGGTCGCGTCTTGCTGTCAGCTGTTGCGTGACGGGTCGAGTTGCAGCAGGCCCATATTCGGTCACAGCGGCAGATGGCCACAGACTGTTGTTTTTGATTAATTATATTTCCTGAAGCTTCCTGGAATTTCTCAGAAAAAAACAAGTGCTGAAAAGCTATTAGCGATATTTGTCGTTGCAACGAAGTCTGGAAAACTGACCAAAGAGGAGCATTCTCTTTAGTTTTCTTCTTCAATAGAGTTTCTTAACGGCCTGATGCGGATCTAAATCTTTATTTCAAACTATATTTAAGCCTCATCATGGGGAGAGAGGGACGAAACTTTGCTGGAACGTGTTGATACGAGGTCAGCAATTTGTGATGACGCTCTCAAATGTCTGGCTCATCGGCCTTTTTTAATTCCTGCCGTACTGAACATTTGTCCCAACGCAGCCCACTTGGAACGGCGGTTCGCCCCCCCCCCCGAAGCCGTTTAAAAACCAACAGTTTTATCATCCAGGCTGGCACCATTTGACAGCTCGTCCTTTTTCCTTCAATAAAGGTGAAAGATGTTCTTATGCAGCTCTTACGGTCGACTCTGACCCAGGGGCGAATCCAGGATTTCGCCAAGGGGGAGGTCCAATGGTCAAAGCGGGGTCTCCCCCCGTCCGGATCCCCTCCCAATTTTTTCGGTCTTCAGATATGGAAAAAAAGTGATCTGCTTGGGCGCCGAATGACCCTGCAGTCGGTGCGCCCCTGAGCCCCAATAACCAACCAACCAAAGTGATCTGCTCTGGTCCAGAGGGAAAACATTTGATTAAATTTCGCATTTTTTTACCATGTGAAATAACCCCAAAGTTTAACGCATTACCTTATTTGAGGAAGTTCTGCGTTTCGTTTCCCCACAAAGTGGCCGAAATATGACAACAACGGCGGGGTTTTTGGCACGTACTTCCCTCCCTCTGTTTGCAGAGTTAAGTCTGTATTAGGCCCTGGAGCCCCTCTGCCTCTCCCCCCGTAGTTTCTGCAGACGTTTTTGTTAGTTTAGGTTAGGTTTCCTCTCTCACTCACAGGGGCACTTTTGGTGGTCTCTGGCTTTCTGCCGTGTCAAGAGCCTCTCGTGGTCTCAGGTTCTTTCTACAGTTTCACGTGTCCCTCGGAACATCTCCAGCGCTCCTTTGGCAGTTTCAGGGACACCTCGAGCAGCTCCATGAATTCATCAGGCAGTTCCAGGGACACTCAAGCCATCTCGCGTTCCCTCCTGTCGTCCATGGGGAATTTTTGACGTCTAAGGAGTAACCTCCGGCAGTAGCAAGAGCCCTCTTTTAGTCTCTCTACCGCGAAAGAGGCGTCCCTGGCAATGCTCTGGGTCATTGGGCCGTTTCAGGAGCTGTCTGAAGGTCTGAAGGCTTAGTAGTTTCGGGGGCCCCTCTGGTCGTCTCAGGGGCCCGTATTGCTAGAGACTGTTAGTTAGCAGTCTCAGAGGCAGTCCAGAGGAGCTGATGCTAGGTTCGATTCCTTGTTGAACGAGAGCTTTGTTAATTTGTACAACGAAAATGACGCGATCAAATCGAATCGAAATTTAATAGTATCGAGACATGTTGGTGAAGGAAGACTTTCAAAACAACGTCATATCTCTGCGACCTAACATGGCCCAAGACTGGCATTCGACTAAAAATGTATGAAACTGAATAATACTCATATACTCCAAGTTCCCTGCCTGTGTTCCGTGTCGTTACTAAGCCCGTCATGAAAGTTGTCTCTTGCGGAAATTAGCACCACATGCAAAGCATATATTTTTCCTTGCAGAGCTGGGAAGGCCGTCTAGTTTTGGATTTAACTGGTTTCAGACGTATGCCAAGTATTGCCATTTGTACTGAAAAACAGTCCAAATGTGGAAACTTTGGTGCTCCTTGAAACCAGATTCTTTTTGCCACTAATCAAAATCATTTATCTTAGGATCGTGTGTCACAAATGTCAAAATTATCTTTTTCCGGATCGGAAGCGGTTGCTGCCGGGGGAGGGGGAGAGGGGGAGGTGGATGGCGTGGTGGTACTTATCACTGGCATCAACATACCCTGCGTGGTTTCAGCTTGTAAAATCTGACCCACATGATTTAAGCAACTTAACATGTACCATGATATTCGACAGAAAACAAAGAGAAATACAAGCAAACTGCAGAGGGGTATGCGCGGGGAAACAGAGATGGATATCCCGAGTTACGACATCATCCCATCGTATTATTCGTCCACCAACCATATCTCATCCTTTTATGACAAAAGCAGTCAGAAAAAATAAAGAAGACTTTATTGTAGCACAAATATTTGTGCTAGAATGATGAGAATAACACAAACGCAAACAAACAGACAGACAGCAGCGACAGACGCAGAATGGACACACAGCTCACAGCTGCTTGTAATTCCACCACGGCAGCCGTGTCTGCGAATGCAGGTGTCGACGTCGACCACATCATTTGCGGCAGGCGTTTATATGGTCATGTGAACACAGAGAATCGAATGCGCAATATATGGCCCAATGCCAGATCTGGCTCATTTGTATGTATATACGTAGTAATCGCTGAGTGCAATCGTGCAGGTGAACCTTAGTTTCTAAACCAGTCAGCCGTATGTACTACATCTCGTAAAATACTCATAAGTTTGGGACTGGAATGCCTTTTAATTTGTCTTGTTTCAAATAAATATTTTTATGCCATCGTAACTTTTTTTTACTGCTTCTAACATAAAATGGCGATTAACCCAACGCCTAGAAACAACCGCATTACTGTGAAAACTGAAAAAAGAATGAGGCTACGAGCCAGCCAGGGTCCATGCCACCTCAACCGGTCGAATATACATCACCATCTCAGATTTCGATTAACTGATGCCATGGCATTGTATCGTGCCCTGATCATGATTCTGATGTTTATGGACTTCTCCGATCAACCATTTACCGTTGACAGCGACGTCAAAGTATCACTTCACAGCATACAGTGCACCTTAAAATGCACTGTATCCAAAAAAATCAGTACAACTTTCACAGATCTGAAAACAACGTTATTTAGCCAAAACATCGTGTTTTAAGCTGTCTGTAAGACAATGAATTTCAAAAACAATTCAGCTCTGTTTTGCGCAAGTAAAATAAACAATTGCGATTTATGAAAACTGTATCCATTGACTTTCCTCAAACCTTAATATTCGCAATCTACGTGCAGTTCTGGCCCGTAATCACCAATACATACAGTGAAACATTGGTAGAGACATGGTGTTAAATGACTCTGAAGCCGGCGTTGTCGAGCTTTGAGGGCGCTGGCCTGCGTCGCCGGCGCCCGCTCTGTGGCGGGACTGATTTCTGTCACGTCCACCAGATGGCTGTACTGTAAACAGGGCCAAACAACAATGGAGGAGACGGTTACAGTTCATTTGTGTTGTATGTTTTGGTGAAAATATTGGATTGTGTCATATTTCACAGATACAGGCAACAGATGCGCAAAACCTTCGTCATCGGTCGTCGTTGGTACGAACGACACGGCAAGTTTAAACGTTTTGTATAATGCAGTTGATGTCTCAGTAGACGGCGACCCAGTTTAACAATGGGATTTGTTAGAGCGTCGATGAACTCCTCCACTCTTAGATGCATCGATACTAAGCTGCCCTGGCAGTGCTCACCCACTGCATGTATTCTACCTCATCTACTTCATACAGCTGTTCCATATCGGGCAAATGTATCCTCTAGAGCAGATTTACCCGGGATCCATCGCATTTTCCCAGCATGCAATGCTCGATGTCTGTAGAGTACACTATTTTTTCTGTGCAGTCAGTTGTTAGATCGGTGTTAATTGCTTTGCTCACGAGTTTTGAATTTTGATGATAAGTTCACACACAGAAGGAGTGTGTACCAGCACGAGCCAGTACACACCATGGAGGCCTCAAACTAGTAAATGTTGAAAATACCTACGGGTGTTGCTACCTGAGACCGAACAAATATGCACGCCTCAGGCTACGTTCGATTTCTGAAAATCCACCATACACCATACAGGGTGATGAACAACTGTCCTGGCATTTAAATATTTGCACTTGCCTTGTTTCCAAATAATTTATTAGCCATTTCAATACATTTTCATCTGAAAATTGCATCCACCGGCTGTCAAAATGTGTGGCATGCGTTCAGATGCTTTACGTATCAAGTATCAGTAATCCAACAATTTGATTCTCAGCATTTTGAGCAAAACTCCCGATTTTCAAAAAGCGTAGGCAAACATTGCCTTTATTCTCATGCAAACCAAATAGTCAATCTGGGCGCCAACTAGCAAGGTCATGTGTTGTACCATTCTGTGCACAGGAATCGACTTCATCTACATGATGCAAACAGATATCGCAGAGCCAGCAAGCAAGGTAAAAGGTTTTCAACAGATCCGTCAACGGAACCAGGGAACTTCACGCGTTCAGACCAAGAGTCCCAACCAGATTAGAGGCGTATGAGAAATCAACTGCATTATACAAAACGTTTAAAACATGCTGAGTCGGATGGGCCAACAACGACCGGCGACAAAGTATACAACTTTTGGCTGAGTCTGGGAAAAGGCACAATTTAATATTTTCTCAAATGCATACAACACAAATGAACTGTAACCGTTTTCTCGGTTGTTGTTTTGTCCTGTTCACAGTACAGCCATCTGGTGGACGTGATAGCAAATCATCCCCGCCGAAGAGCGGGCGCCGTCGACGCGGGCCAGCGTCCGCGAGGCTGGACACGGCCGGCTGCAGGGTTATTTAACACCATGTTGTTGTTTTATTGATCCGTTGATGATACCGGGCCAAAACTGCACGGGGTTTGAGGTTTGAAAAAAGTCGACTGATTCAGTTTTTCACAGATCGCTATTGTTTAATTTAAATTATGGCCGAATTATTTTTGAAATGCATTGTCTTACCGACAGCCGAAAACACAATATTTTGTCTAAATAACGTCGTTTTCAGATCTGTAATATTCGTACTGGCTCCTGAGATGTAACGCATTTTAAGGTGCACTGTACGCTGTGAAGTGATATTTTGACCTCACTATCAAAGGCGAATGGTTGGTCGGAGAGTGTCTATAAGCATTAGAATTGTGATCAGCGCATGAGGAAACCCACACACATTATTTAATCAGAACATGAGATGGTTTTGTGTACAACGGTGTCTTTCACCGGTTGAGTTGGTATGGAATGGCCCGTCCATAAAATGAACATTTGAGTGTTACAGATTTGAAGCGTCTATCAGAAGATTCGCGGAAATGCGGAATCCCGCAAATCGTAACAACTCGCCCAATCGACGAAAATTGACGAAAACTACGAAACGGCGAAACTGACGAAAACCTCGGCGTTGGTCTTTGTATAATGAAATTTGTTTAAACGTTTAGATAGGTGTAAATGTTGAAGAAACGCACAACGCAGCGCAAAATAAAGTGCAAGAAGACCCTTTCACAAAACCAATGCAGTTTTCCTCTCTTTAAACAAACTAAACTAAACGAACGGAAACAAACCCCTTTGTCCTCTTAACGTCTTCTGATTAATTCATTCGTGTTTCCGTGATCTTTTGTGTGTTTGTGTTCCGGATCTTGAGATCAGTCGAGTGAGGCGCCAATCATTCGGATGTTGTCCTAAAATGCAGTTATCACAAATTATCGCATGTGCGCCACTGATTCAATCGGCACGCCCGTCAGGGGGGTCCTTTACGGGAATTTCGACTTTTGTTCTGTTTCAGACGTTCGTGTTATCCTAGCGAGCCTAGTGGATGACGTTGAACGGAACGTAGGTTAAAAGTTCACTGCCGCTTCAAAGCCTGAGGCTGAGGGGCATGAAGCAGTAAAAGTCGCCGAAACTCTGCTGTCGTGAAAGCTCGTAACAGTCTTCCCATTTTCTGAATTCCGCTCTTAGTCCTATCGCTAGACTGTATATCAGACCGCACCACACAACTTCCGCTCCAAGTGGCAGTCTATATGCATCGAAGTGAGATGACTGATAGTTTCTAAACCATTTTGGTCCGTTCAAGTTTTTTTTTGCTTGGTCGCTGCATATTGGTTTTGTGGGCTGTCCGTTAGTTCTGCTGACAAACCGACAAAGGCAGGAAATGCTGAGCCATTATTGCACCATATCTGATATGATATTTGCAAATCCGTCGGAAGCGTTCATCCACGCGAGAAAGTCTGACGTCATCAGCGAGATGATTTCCAAATCTCTGATTGTTGCCACAACCCGTCACAGAATGCTGTCCAAGGAGTCCTCCGCCAATTGCGTAACGACATACGGCAAAGGCGGGCCGGTACGTAGCCAAGATTTTTCTCAGGGAGAGGCCAAGTGCCAAATTTCATCATATGCCACTGGCTATGACAAAATATGAAGGAAAAGGGGAACGATTTTATGTGATTAAATTCGTATTTGCCCCATGAAAAAACGTATAATGCTTGCTATTGTAGCATATGTATCATCACTATTCGCTAAATGCAGGCCGCCTGGCTAAGGGGAGGGGGCCATGGTCCCTAGGGTTCCCCATGGCCACGTGCCTGAAGGCAGGGGAGTCTGAGCATACCTCCAAGCGCCGTCGTCGGCGAGCGATGGATTGTCGAGACGCGCACGCGATCGGTCGGCGACATGCAGACCATCTTCCACCTGGTAGCGTAACGCATCGCCGGGCCTCGCTCGGCACGTTCAGGCGCGTCGGGCGGGTGATCGCGAATCGATTACGAGGCATTCAACAGCGACAGGACAGCTGCGCCAGCTGGTGCCACTGCATTGCCCTGCGGAGGAACGGCGGAAGCTCGGTGCGGAGGAGGGACGGAGTGACTGTGTCGCGCCCGGTAACCGGACGTAAGGAGAGCAATGCACATACGGGTGTTGTACGTTTGGCGAAATGGAGGTGCGCGCAGAAACTGCGCGTGGTTAAAAGTACGTAACCGCAAAATTGTACTGCATTGTATGAAATTGTATTATTATGGTAAGTTGCATTGTTTTGTTGCAAGGCACAGTCGCGCAGTTACTGATGCAGTCAAATATTAAACGCAGGAGCCAAAATATGATTCATTCACAATAGCATTAAATAAGCCTTATGCCATGGCACATGGGTAAGTTTACAGATATGACTTCACCGAGTTCAAGGAGTTGTGCACGTTTAACCTGTAAAAGCGCGTGGTGAACGTAAAAAGGGCGTCATTCCTAAAAGAGTTCAGGAAAGTATTGCACAGAGTGGGTATAGGAGTGAACAGGCCACGCTGGACGATATTCACCCAAACAAAAGGGACGCTGCATAGCGCGAGGGTGCACAACGGACGCCGCGGCACAGCCAAGCCAAATGCTGGCAGCAGTTCAGGGCTGACGAGGCTCGCATGGTGAACATTGTACTGAAACATGAGGTCATGTTGCACAAAGAGAGACTCCATACTGCGCACGTTGAAGTGGGCCAGAAGAATGACGTAGTCCATGCTGACGAGAGGTTTATCCGAATTAAAAGCCAGCCACGTGAAGAACTTGTGCTGTAAACGCTCCAGTCGTTGGAGATGGGTAACAGCAGTCCCAGCCCATGCAACACAGCCGTACTCAAGCGTGGAACGAACATGGGCGTAAAAAAACATATAGCATAGCCTTGTGATCAAAACGGGCTCCGGTGTGGCGTCTGGATAACTGCGTGCTGCGGATGACAAGGCCAAACATGCGATTTGCCTTGGCTATGGTTGAGTCGATGTGGTGAGCAAAAGTGAGCTTTGTTTATAAGAGGACACCCAGGTCCCGGGTCTCGGTGCGACGCTCAAGAGCGGCCTCGCTCAGCGTATAGGTGGCTAGGATTGGGGATCTGCGTAGTGAGGAGGATATTACGTGGCATTTTGTTAGGATTGAATTTTAGTGGCCATGTACGTGACCAGGATGAGAGAAGGTAAATGTTGGCCTGAAGGGCGTCACTGCTGGTCGTAGACGAGATGCGGTGGTACAACTTGATGTCATCGGCAAACATGATGCAGTTGATCTGGATGGTGGCAGGTAAGTCGGAGGTGAAGCAGGTGGAAAAGAGTGGACCACATACGTTACCTTCGGGAACCCCGGATTTGACCGGGATCCAGTCAGAAAGCTTGCCGTCAAGGACGACGCGTTGCCTGCGGTTGGTTAAGTAAGACTCAGTCCGTGAGTGCGCACGTCCTGTGACGTTAAAAGAATGTTTTGAGCTTGTGAAGTAGCAGCGCGTGATTTACGCTTGCAAACGCCGATGAGAAATCGGCGTAAAGGAATGGAATCGGTCTGTAGACGCTCATGGATCCAGTCTCACCTATGTTTGAGGAAAACTGTTAGGCTGGATACAGAGGAGCGTTTTGGTAGGAAACCTTGCGGGCTTGGCGGGAGTGATGGTAAGCAGTGTTCCAGAAGAGAATCGCAAACTACTTTTCCAAAATTTTGGAGCCAAGAGTGGAGAGAAAGATGTCAGGATCATCTCTGTTGCCTTTTTTGAAAACTGGAAAAATGTCGGCGTTTTCCCAAGGTTAGGGAAAAATGCCTTGAGTGACCGATAATCTGCAAATAGTTTCGAGTGGGATCGCCAGCTATGAGGCGCATTCGTGCAGAATGCGGGCACTTAGCCCGTCAGGTCCGCAAGCCTTGTGTTTGCGATGCTGGACAGCAAAATTTCGACCTTACTTGGGGGAAAAGTGAAGTTGTCTAGGATCGGCGAGTGGTAGACCGGAGCACCAGGAAGTGCGTCCGCACGCGGGTCTGAGAATTTGGCGCTAAACGTTACATTGAAAAGGTTAACACAGTCATTTGGATTCGAAAGGGTCTGGCCGCTGTGTACGAGGGCAATCAGACGGTGACAGGAAGATCTAAAGGATTTGATGAATGACTAAAAACGCTTGGGGTTATCGCGAAAGTCGTGAACGAGGTTCGAAAGATATTCGCGATATTTGGTGTTGGCAAGGCATTTGAAGTCGGATCTGGCTCTGCAGAATGCCTGATCATGTCATGTTGGCGAAGGTGTGAACTTTCTGAGACAGTCTGCGGTGTTCTTGTCCCTAAGCAAGCCCGTTGTACGTCCTTGTCGAACCACGGGGGAAATCGGCGGCAGCGGGAAACAGTGAACACGTAGTCCGCGATAGCAGCAATTACAAGATCGTAGAACATTTCTAAGGCGACGTCTACGTCCAAATGGGATAAAACGTCAAGGCAAACATCTAAGAGCGGCATGAAGACCATCAAAATCCGCAGCACGATAATTAAAAGCTCTTGATCTGTACACTTTCGTAACAACAGGTATACGTACATATAAGCGAGAGGTTTCACGGTGGTCAGAATCAGGGGTACCATCGGTAACAAAATATGCACAAGCGCGGAAATACTCACATAAAATAATAAGAATCATTTCACACATACCTAAATACTGACACGTAAACCACTGGTTCCATGTGGTATATTAACGAGGCAACACGCCCCTAAGGTTAATGCGCACCTACCCCTTATCTTCGATATCTGAAAGTCCTTCGCACTGATATGGTGGAACTGATATGGTGAAAAACATCGCCTTCTGCCGGTAACATTATCTGTACTTGTGAACACAAAATGTCCTCCCTACAATAAATCGCAGGCTAAACAATGCGAACCAAATCAACCACATTCCCCAACACCATTCCCACGGGGGTGAATGAGACACTTGTGACATAAAGTGAACGCGCTAGAGACAAGAGATATTTTTGGCAATACTTTACGTTATTTTGCGCACAAACGAGTTCTCTACAAAAATGGTGAAAAAAGTTCTCCACTGATGACAGTTTTTCGAAAAAACTGAGATGATCAAAAAACATCGCCTTCTGCCCATACCATTTGCCATTATTTGTGATGTAAACATAGCATGGTCCTATGGTTGGTGGCTGCAAAGTTTTTAGCCTCTAAATAAGGATATGGTCAAGCTGCTCTGACCATTTAAATCGCTTTTGTCCTTGCATATTGAATCGGAAATCCCTCGGCCTACGGCCTCGCTTGTATCGGCATTAAAGTTGTCTTGCATCATACTGAAGGGCCTGAGGTGCGTCGTTGTTGTCACATTGGCATTAATTCAGTTCAGCGTGAAGATGAGTTGTTGCAAAGACGCCTGAACCCGTGGTCGCTCATCTCTTCTTGCTGGTGACAGCGTGTGCGGTCGTACAAGGACGTTCGGTCTCACAGATGGCCAACGGCCGTCTCGATATTCACGCGCGTGGGCGCGTGCCGTCCCTGCTGTCAGAGGTGGCGGCCGACCTGTCGGGGCTGGAGCTGAGCGTTGAATGTTGCGCCGTCGTCCTGCGCGGCGTTCGAATGGCGGCCGGCGCCGCGGCTTTTCGGCCGTCTGGCAGGTTTCCAGTGTTAGCAGGCTGCCACAAGAATGTTCAAGGCCTCTTCTCATTCACCGCCGTGGGAATGGTGTTGGGGAATGTGGTTGATTTGGTTCGCATTGTTTAGCCTGCGATTTATTGTAGGGAGGACATTTTGGCCCATTTTTTGGCATAGTCTTAGCGGTGGAAACCACTGACCTTAGCTCTGCGTTACCCTTAAACGAACAACAAACCACATTTAAACGAGAAATAACTGACCAGATCAACGTGGGTCAGGTCATATGACTTCATGAGCTGGATCATAGACGCGGTTTTCAGCTATTGTTCGGACTTCGGTATCTGTTTTTCCTTTTGACATGGTTTGCAAGAACCTCATCAGGAACGAGACAAAGATGAAGTATCAGGTCTCGCACATCATAAGTGACCTTGAATGAGTCCAACGGCGGTCGGTGCGTTGTGTGGACTTATCCTCTTTTCTGAAGAAATCTAGCTCTAGCCGACCAAGGTATTGCAAACAGAGAAAAAATGGCTGTTTAATCTCACATTAAATCCTCCCGTAAAATTAACGTGAAATTAAAATTCCCTCCCATAAAATGCAGTGTGGCAAATAACCCCAGTAAGTGCCGGACAAAGAGCGGAAAACCATTGCTGCCTCTCTGGAAGAAGACAGCACTCACCGCTTGTTCAGCTGCCGATGCCGTCGAGGTCGAGGGGAACGGCGGGAAGCTGCATCGGGTAACAGTCGGGTAACATCGGGTTACAGTCGGGTAACAGTCGGGTAGCAGTCGGGATGGCTCGATGCCTGCGAGTACGTGGACCCTATTTGTGTCTTAACTTACCGACAAATAGGACCTTGGGCAAATTTGAGAACCGAAAATTTTGGGCTTCCAAACGCATATTTACTTTTCATCGACATGAAACGGAAGATATAAACGGATCTCAAGGGAACGTCATGTTTTTTTACTAACGATGGCCTGGAGTCGAAATATAGGACTGCTTTATTTTTGATGCATTCATTTTCAAACAATGCGAGCATGACAATAATCACACACCAAGCTGTTCTATGCCATATATATAGATGGTACGCATGGTATCAATTTTAGTCTTATTATTTCTGTTTGAAATTCATCTCTTGCATGAAACCTCTACCACTTTCATCGCAATTCTCATAGGGCAAGGGACATCGTCAGGTGCATTTTCCGTATCTGCCGAAAATTTGGTCACTGCTACGGGAAGTCCCGAGAAAGATTACAGAAATTTTTCCGTAGTCAAAAATTTACGATCAGCATAGTCCCGTATTGTTTAAAGGTGAGCAAACATACCATGGACAAACGAGAAGCCATTAAACCGGTGCTCGGGCGGAGCCCTGACGATCCGGTCCTGGGGCACCTGACAACAGCGAGCAGCCGACAGGCATCCACGGCCAGCCGCACCCTGGTCATAACCAACTCTGTCAGCGTCGCCAGTGCCAGGACCACGGGTGCCGCATTGGCACGCGTGGTGTCAGTGTTGATCAATGGCCACCAAGGCAGCTGAAGTTTTGATAGACGGTAGTCGAGGCTCTATCCCAATGTGCCGATACGAGCACCAGGCTTATCCACAGCACACGTACATAATCTGTTACCGTTCAACGGCCGCGTGACATCGCTCGAAGTGTTTCGTACAGGAACATCAATGCTCAAAGCCGTAGCTTTTGTCTTCCTTCCGTGGCAATCGTATGCAGACACGCAGCTGCGGGAAACGTTCGTTTTTGCATGCGGGGATGTCAAGGAAGACTGACGCAATGACGGTATGTGCAAACAGCTAGAGGAGACGCCGACCGGCCCGGTGAACGGCATCGCTGCAGGGGGGACGGCCATGTCCGAGGCCAGACGACCTTCCTGGTCACCGGCACCACCGGCCGTTGCTGCGACACTGACGCGAATCTGGACCAGGAGGATTACAGCCAGGGATAGAAGGTACAGGTACAGCACTCGCTGACTGGTGTTTGGAAAAGGGAGGAAGTAGGAAGAGGACAAGGGGCAAGGCGTGATAGATGGATTGATTGATAGATAGACAGGTAGACAGATAGACAGATAGATAGATGAATAGACAGGCAGATAGATAAACGGGATAGATAGATAGAACGACAGACAGACGAAGAGACAGACAGACAAACAGACGGACAGGCAGGTGGACAGACAGACAGGCAGACAGAAAGACAGACAGACAGACAGAGAGATATGCAGGCAGCATTTATAATGATAAAAGTAAATGCTATTAGGTAGCAATTATGTTCATGTAGAATGTGCGGGTAACTTTCCTGGAATCGAGGCAACAAAAGAATTATTCTTTGACAGGTTCGGAGTCGTTTTGAGAGAGGTCATATAAGGTCAACACCTCGCATGATCTCAGAAAGGTCACTGAGACTTTAAACCTCAATATCTCGATAAACATGGTGCCATCAGTGCCGTAACGAAAACGCATTCCATATCAAGTCAGACTCGTGAGGAATGAGCCAAGATATTGCTCAGATTCACAAACATGACATGCAAGCCATCGGTAACGACGTAACAGATCGATGGTCCGACATGAGTGCAGTTTCTCTGGAGGGCTGGAAAAGGTGCAGAAGGCGGCGTGTGTCTGGTCCCGCCCGCGCCGCGGGTCCGAAGTGGAGGGGACGGTGATGACAGCGAGGCTCTCCAGGATTCGGGGACCTCCTTGATTCCGGCGCCACCCGGCCTTTTGGGCCCTCCTAAGGCCTTATCGGACCTGGAGCGCTGGTAATCGCTGTCCTGTCGTTGTCCTGTGACGATAAGCGGCCTGCTGGAGCGGTGAGAACCTCCTCTAACGGGGAGAAGGCATCTGGCACGGTAAGAAGCCTGGCGTGTTAAACGAGGCCCCTGACGATTTTTCATGCAAATCAAGAGCCTCCCCTGACGTTACTCTGAGCGGGGGGCCTCCGGAGTACAGTCAGGGACCGCCTATTCCGCGGACCTTGACGTCTGCTAGTGCGAGTTTCAAGTTTTTGACACTTGACGTTTACCGACAGTTTTAGAAAAAACTCATGTGAGCGGCAACTCCGTGCTGTGGTGAGAGTTGCTTATGGTTTCTAAAAATTTCCAGAGTAACTCAATATTTCTGCGGCCAACTGTTGACACATCCATCATGCAAACTCATATAAGGTTTGCTGAGCACGGTCCATCTTCGAAGACGTCCCGAACGACCGACCGCCAGTGCTCTTTGGTCATGCACTTTCAAAGCGGCCGAAGTGTAACAACCATGGCCAGAGGATCGGACGCGGTTTATTCATTCCCGTTAAACGCGTTGATCGACGTGGTAAAGGCATGAAAAGCATCGACATCTTCTGCTGCCAGAGGTAATCCCATCTTACCTCCAAAAGCCGTCTCGTCGGCTTGAGTAACAGTTTTTCGCAATGCACGAGTATGCCTTCAGTTAAAAGACATTTTGAGTGATGACGAAACGGCTTCATAATGATTCCAACCTGTTCTAATCAGCGTGGAAGGGAACGTTTTTTTCCAGGCGAAAATATAGATGCCATCTATCAGCTCCATTGTTAATTTGTCTATAGCGTTTGAAAAATGCGTAGAAGTGAAGTAATGGAACATCGTTTAGCAAGCGAGAAAACCATGGCTGGACTACTACCGAGTGATCTGCGATCCACTGCGTGCAAATACGGCACTCATTGTGTTAGCTATCCTTCATGTGCTAACGGTTGGCTGAGAGCTCGATTTTTCGACATTCCGTTTGCTGAGCTGACGTCAGCGTTAAACTAAGCCTGTTACTAGACGAGACCATACTTTCACTTGAGGCTCGTGACATTTGGGACTTCAGACAGGTTGACAGCTTAAGTCGTCCTTGGGATGAGCTGTCTCCAAAGAGAGCCAGGATTCCCGGTATACAAGAGTGCGGGGAGCGGGGACGGACGTATTTGTACGCTGTTTTGACATAGCGAAGCCTGCAGCCAACATCGTGAAGGAGGGTAGGAAGGTCATTCGGGCTTCCATGGACTATGACGTGTCCGGATCCTCTTCTGTCCCCTGTGTTGCCGAGGGGACGGCCGGTCCTCCCTGAGCTGCCTAGGGTGGCCTGACTCTCTGGCCTGACAACAGCGGTTTTCAGGGACGGCCGATTCACGTGACCAGGTTTTGAGCAGCGCTCCGCAAGAGAACCTAAAACAACTAAAAATGAGCATTGGAGTTGATTGCAGAATATCACAACCATCTGCTTACCGGAAGGAGCTGGTCCTGAAATGAAAGCGTGGCAAAGTGAAGCGAAACTTAACATTTCGGCGCCAGGCCATCTTTAGGAGTGGACACACACTTACTTGCATGCTCGAGAAAGCCTAACGTTTGTCGCCGCTGGGGTTTCATGACACCTTTGCCGATACCCAACTGGACGCCACTACATAGGTCTTCCCTTCATGGAATTGGAAGGCGAATAAACCAGCAGCAGGAATTATCGAGCGATATACACATCGCTCAAGAACTATATTTCTTTTCACAGCAAAGTTCTGGATGCTTGATGTCGCTGGATAACTTGACGTGAAGAATGGTTCGCACCTTACAAAACCTTTCTATTGCCACTGGACTTTATACATTTCGCTTTCGCCGGTCATTCTCCTAAGGTGATAGTCACCGTGTAAGCATAGTATGTACGTAATTAATAAAACGATCTTCAGCGCCACGAGATATGGATTAGTTACAAATCAAAGACAGCATTAGGTTCAGCTTGACGTGTCTCCTGGTAAAGTGAAGTTTCTTTATTAATTGAATATATACAAAGTCTAAAAACCAAGAGTATTTAAAAGCTATTCCTCAAGATATGAAAACGCAGGCAGCAGTGATTCGATCACGACAGACGCGTTATCACAATCGACAGTGCTGGGACCCGGTGATGGAAAAGGACACCATGCTTCAGCGCCCCCTGAAGGCCTCATTACGCTGGTCCGAAATGAGCGAAGTAGCTCCAGCGCAACGGCAGCCGAGCTTTTACCATTGCCCTTTGTCGGAACGTTCCAAACAGTTGCGGCACGACGTATTTTGGGCAAATTTTATTTTGCCGCCATCAGCTGAAATCCTGCTTTATTTCAAGGTTTTCGCCGGTGCTGCGTTTTCGTTCGCGGGCGCGTTTACAACGCCATGCTCTGACACTACGGTTAGCTGCCAGGAGGTCGTCGCTGTGACTCGCGCCATCAGAACTTGACATAAAGCCGCCGACGGAGCAGGAGGGCGATGATAAGTCGCCTCTCAGACATAACAGTCACTACAGACCGCGCGGAACTGGGCCATAAATTATCACTACGCAGTTGCATCAACAAGAGCCGTATTGAATTGGAAATCTATAAAGGTTTTGATTTTTATCGGTAAAGGATGGAATTCTGCCATATACGTCGATTATCGGCAAATTTATCGACAGAATTGGGCTTGCGTTAGATTTTTCCTCATGCCTCAAAAGATGGGGATGAGGAGGGGGAGGTAGGCGTAGGTGGATAACTCATTAACTCATAAAATAATTGCATCCTTTTTATCAGCCGGATTTAGAAGACACCTTTGACGATTTTAATGCCATTTTAGAGAAGAGGATATGAGGTGCCATGGCTTAGATCAAGTGAGCTTTCAAGAAACACAGACACAGTTTTCCAAACTTTGTCATCGCCGAGGCTCGGTCAGTAGTCACAGCAACTATGTCGCTATCCATGGACAGTGACGGACGGATCCATGAACAACATAACTCTTCACGACTTCTTCAGCTGTTCTGGCATTCATGATATCCGCATTTCTTACCATACCCAAGTTCCGCTGCTGGTTTTGTTCTTGAACATGAACGTTTACATACGGCCTATTCCTCTGACTAGCGTACTCATCAATAGCCAAAGAAAACCGCCTACCGGTCCTTAGCTTCTCTTTAATCTCCTTGGTAACATCTGCTGTTACTTTAGCAGCATAGTTCAGCACCAGCTGATTCAAAGTTTTACGATTCTCGGGCATAACAAAACCTCGGTCTTGTACGGCATACCGAATAAAGATGGCTTTTTGTGACAGCGTTCAAACCGAAGCTGTCTAAAGCCACGAGTTTTAACAGTATTTGACCCGACGTTTCTTTCACTGAGAACATTTTTGTCTGTGGCTGGCTGATGCTTGTCTGCAGTTTCTTGGAAGTTTCCCCGTTTGTGTCTGCATCACCGATATGAACCTTGTCTGATGTTTGTTATGTCTGATATGTCTGATAATAGTTGAGTTCTGTACTAGTGTCTTAACACTTGATAATTGTCTTGCACGTTTCGATGGGAGGTACAGCGACAGACGGGCCAAATGCTAAGAAAACGAAGACAAGAAACAGCCAGTCAAAGACACAGGATGTCCCACAGTTACGTACCACATTTTGAATGTCAATTACTTTTATATTCATTTAAGTACAAGAATGCTATTAGCATGCAATGAAAAAATATTTCATGCCATTTTGTTTGACAACGAAAACAAGAACACTGGACCAGTGGCATAACACCTAGAGCACGTGCTCAAGGTGCTCTCGATTTCGCACCAGTCACCCGTCGGCTCTATGGAGAGCCTCACGCACCACTCTGCGATGCATCTCCTCTTTGATCTCGCGAATGGCCTTCATGATATTGTCTTGAGCTCCTCTAGACTCCCCGGTCTTGATCTGTAAATGCGTGCCTTGAGATACTTCCACAAGAAGACATCCAGGGGGCGTAGGTCTGAGGAGTGCAATGGTCAGTTGATGGTGCTCCTCCTGGAGATGAAGCAGCGGTCCACATAGTGTTATAGCCCCTGCGGTGACTTGCGAGCCGTGTGAGGGGTAGCCCGTCTTGCTGCACCCACTGCCGGTGCATGGTGTTGGCGCACCTCCGCTCCACGGCCGCCCAGAACCGGTTCATCACGGGGATGAGCAAGACGCCGCAACGAAATTTTGGACGTCTGCAGGAAGAGAGCTTCCATGTTTGGACAGTTTGAAGTGTTAAAATTGTGTTTTCCGTCCTGAAAACATGTCTGCGCTGCAACGAAAACATGTCGTCCTGAAAACATGTCGGTTCTGGACTGTCCCCTGGGCAAGGAACTTCTCGGCAGTCTACAAAATTGTGTTTCGTGTCGGAGCAGTCAGGGTTGAAAAGCGTTTTTTTAGTTTTCCTTGTGTCAAAGCGCTTGACTTGGTTTGGAAGTGAAATGGAACGACCTTGATTCTTTCATCCGCGCTCAACCGTTCCATATTCCGGAATGACGCATTATATGTGAAACAACAATAGCAAGACATGATTTATCATGTGTAGCTAAAAAATTGGGATTGACAAAATATTGACTCTTTCTTTGAAGATATAAATGTGGTACATAACTGTAGGACACCCTGTGGAAGCGTGCGTATAGGAAAAATGTCGTGTCAAATGCTTGCAAGACTTGTGGCTTTAGATATCTTTGGTTTCAACGCTGTAACAAAAAGCGTCTTCATTGGGTCTGCCGTAGACGACCGAAGTTTCGATATGCCAAAGACCCATTAAACTGCGATCCAGTTGGTGCTGAGTTATACTGCTAAAGTAAAGGAGAATACTACTAAGGAGTTACAAGAGGTCAGGACCGGTTAACGGTTTTCCTTGGCCACTGACCATTGGCCAATGACCATTGATCATCGGCCTTTGACTAATCAGAGAAACAGACCAGATGTGAACTAACATTCATGTTCACAAACAGAACCAACGACGGAACTTGGATATGGTAAGAATCGTGGGTAGAATGGCTGCCAAAACAGCTGTGGGAGTCATGAAAAGCATTGTTGTAGTTAAGATTGTCATTAGATAGCGACATAGTTGCAGTGGCTGCTGAGGAAGTGTGGGTGATGAAGCTTTGAAAACCGTATCTGTGTTTTTTTTTGGAAGCTCACTTTAAATAAAACATGGCACCTCATGTCCTTTTCTCCTTAAAATAACATTAGAAGGCGTCTGACGTGTCCTCTGAATCCGGTGAACTGAAAGGATGCAATTATTTTGAGTTTAGAATTTCTGCAAATTCTTGGAATATATAACCTTTACCAGCAGTGATGTTTTTCAGCAACGAGCTCATGTATTAACAAAAAAACGACAGCAAATCGTTGCAGAAATACCTCAGTATGGGAATACATCTAATGTTATTCGGATCATTTTGAGGAGTACGAAACAAGTTTAATCACATTTCAGGAACCACCCAAAAATATTGTTACGCGGGGCCCTGTTCTCCATCTGGCCGTTACATTCAAACTGTTTCGGTTTGATAAGACGCTGTGGTGTTTTTCGGCACTGATCTAGGCCCGACTTCCTTGTGAGTGCTTGTTTCATTTTGTACCCCGTGACGCATGAATGACAGGCCTCAATGTGGAAAGACGCAAGGAGAAACAAATCAATTTTATGGTTGATTATCATCAATGGATTGTCGTGTACGTCGCCATGACAGAAATCGCAATGAAAAATATACTCGAATGGTACAGTGTGAGATTTAGACACGCCCGTGTGAATGCACTTTGCGTTAGCATATCAAAGCCCGCCGGTAAACATCACAGGCATCACAGAGGGGGGGGCCACCATGAGCGCCACAGGCGTTGGAAGTTGTAAACTCTGAAACATGCTGATTGGAAATGCCAGGTTATCCACAAAAGAAACTGTTGTTAAGAAGTGCAAGTGGGAATAGTTGCCTTTTTGGTCGTCTTTATTATACACCGATCGGTAAAGAATATTCATAGCAGAGATGACCCGAGCATTTTGACTTTACCGACTTATCAAATGCTAGTATTGCTCCCATTATGAATATAACTATCCGTGGCCGTCTTATGCGTATTGCACAATATCCAATGGTTCCACTTCTCTCGGCAGAACTGTTCTGTTGTGATGCCACTGTACCTACCCATTTTGTTTCATCATCTTTGCCAGCTTGCAAGATACACATCTACTCAAAAGCGGGGCCACGGACCGAATGAATGTCACTTCAATCGGCAGAAAAAATGATGGCGGCCTGTCCAATCACGCCGTAGCGCTTTTTGCAGAGAACAGTTTTGCGACCATTTGACTCTCTACCGCACAGTTTCTGCCGAAAGGTTCCTGACTTCCTTAAAACGTTTATTCTCACATGCAGCACGTTATTTAATTACTTCTGCCGTCTGAAATATTTCTGGGAGTCACGTTTTTGCGTCTGAACTTCTTTCTTTGTGTTGGCGGTGGTGCTCGTTAACCTCTTGGTAATGATACCGAATGATAATAAATGCGCGTGACATTTAGATTTGCCTTTCCTCAGATGAAAAAAGTTTGAACAGATCGAAACATATCCGTTGGCATTACGAAGTGCAGTAAAGGAAAATATGCAAACAAAGCGGCGTTTAATCCCTCCCCACCCTGGGGGGGCAGTTGACTGGCCCCCCTGAGGTTTTCTAGCGATTGCGAGAGAACCAACAAACACAGAGCCACGAAACTTTGTGTACCTTTTGCTTCAACAATTTTACATCTCATGTCAAAATTTTGACCTCAGGTCAGGTTAGGTGCTTGACCTAGGTCAGGTCAAACAGACCTATGTCCAAAAAGGTTTAGCGCCCTGTAACTTTTTCGCAAAACAAGATATCTCAATAATACTTTCAGGGATTAGTAAACGTGATAGATGCAACAAATCTGCTATCTGAGATTTTTTGGAATTTTCCGGGCCATTGACCTAAGGTCAAGCCCATTTTTAAGACATGTCGTCGTTTATTCGGAAAGTGACGGAATATTTCATAACATTTTTAGTGTGGAGTAAAGCAGACATCTAGTTGCCGTGATTGGGAAAAGTATCAATGACTTCCAGCCATTGCCTGAGGTCAGGTCACGAATAACTGTAGTGAGCCAAAATGTACCACCGTCAAAATCATCGATGAATTGCTCAGAATGGGTAGAAAATGGCAGAACTAGTTTGCACCGACGTAAGTAATACCAGGAACCCCAAAAAGTTTGAAAAAGTAGCATATTTTGGAAATAAACAGGCTCTCGCGAATAAAGCTACGCCAATTTTGTAGATTGGTAACTAATGAATTTTTCCTAAATTTAAGCACGGAAAACCGTCACAAGAACCTCTAAGATCAATAAAATATACATAGATCGCCCTTTTTCGCGAAAATAAAGGAACGCTAAAATTAGTTCCCTTCAGTTTGTCAGTGCATACGGCAGCAGCGCACGCCTAGCAGCTGCCGCGAGAAATGCCGTGTCTTTAATTCCACGTTTCGGCGTATATATTGAACAAATCTGAGAAATTAGACGTGTATCGGCATCCGTGGACCTTTTACTTGTGCGCTGGTACCTTTACCTAAACGTTTTTAGTCACAGCCCTTGAGATTCAGGCCATTTCTCGGTCTCATGCAGTCGGCTATGAGAAAACATATATATAGGGCGTAAATTGCTTACATATTATCTAAAACTAAAACATGAGACCAGTTTCGAGCTCTACTCGTCACAAGCTTTCCAACGGTATGCTTATTTTTATCGTGCGACCAACCGTTTGTGAGTTAGAGGGGTGGCGGCCAACTGTCCCCCCCCCAGTCGCCCATGTTTGAAACGGACCTACGGTCGTGCGCGGGTTAAAATCAAATGTATGTCCAAATTCGAAAAAAACGCAAGAGGCCTGTGGTCACCAAATGCCCCACAAAGCGTCTTACTTGTTTAGAAAAAGTCAAGAGCATTATCATTTGAAAGTCAGTGTTTTTGCTTTAGACTACGTGGTTGTAAACTTTTCGGGTACTGGGAAATCTGAGGCCAACTGAAAATTTTCCCTTTTTCGGCCACTGCGGTCGTATGAAACCAATGGACATGTTAGCCGAGTGGTTATCTTCCTGGGAGCGGTAAGTTTAACGTAGCCATGAAATGGTGTATGTACATTCGTACAATTGCTAAACGCTTTATATATTACGTGGCAATTACACAAAATAAAACATTGGTTCTGAAATTAGTTTGATCACGTAATAGGGTCCAGGCTTTAATCATGTGAATGCTTGAGATATATTTTAATTCTAGGACGCCACCATATAACCAAAGTTCAATGATTCCGTTCAAGTTGCCAATTTTAAAGCATGCAACCATCGGCAGCTTGTCCAGTACGTTTGCTTCACACCACAAATATTTTATTGAATTGCATTACATTTCAACTGGCTTCAGGTAGTTTTTATCGCGGCTGATCATTAAGGTAGAAAGTGGGGTTTATCTTTGAGGTTAGAGTGAAAGCGGTAGATCCAGTGTAATGATTAATCATCACTAATAATATTGCAAGTTTTGTCACACAGAATTTCTATGGTCAGCGAATATGATTGATTTGGCATTACGAAGCGGATGTTCCGAAAAGTTAGTGTTTGCTTATCAACAGCGTGCTGTTTCAATGCACAGAACTGGTCTTGGTCTTGGCTGCAGCTGACGCATGCTGCCTTTTAACTCGATGAGCCTGATGGCTGGTTCGACAAAGGATACCCCAAGCACGTTTTCGACGCCAGCCGACCGGTGATTGCTGGGCACCTCTGCTACGGAGAAGGAAGAGCAGGACAATCGGCATCCCTTTTCTAGCTCCACACACGGACTGAAGGCAGTTGCCTCCTGACTGCCTATTTGTCCTCACAGAGAGAGGTTTGTTAATCCGTGAAAATTGGCATGGCTAGCAAATCCTAAGGAGATATTTAAACACGCCATTTGTGGGCGTTGCTAGCCTTGGCACCGTTTCCTGGCTTTTTGCGAAGCTATTATTTCTGTGAGTTTTTCGGTCGCGAGGACCCTGTTATTAATAGGCATCAGGAAACATGTTTAACAAAAACTATTATAAATTATATACATATGTATACGATAATGGTTATATATAATATGTATAAAAATAAATAAAAATAACTAGAAATGAGAAAATTAAAAAGTGTTGACTGTCACATTTCGAGCCTCGCAAAATCACATGAGCATCACGAAGCTGAACTGCGATACCTTTGCGTCCTAAGTCGTCCTAAGGCCCTTTGCGTCCTAAGTCTTGTGATTTCTCGGTGCGTTTATTCCATAACATAAAATTACAAAACAAAAATAGGGAAATCGGGAGGAGGCATATTAGCAAAAAACAATGCAAGGGGATTCCCTTGGAACGACTAGAGGGTGGCCAGCCCACCAGACAGCCAGAGCAGACGGCACCGCCGTCACCCCACCTTGTTGCACAACTGCAACGCATCAGTACAATAGAGACGGTACTTTATGAGCATGGGAAACATGGACGATTAAACCAACGGGAAATGGCACCGGATGGCGCAGATGCCAGATTCGGCATAACAGGCCACCTCAACGCACTAGCTTTTCAAGCAGTTGGTCTCCGGCTGTGGACGTCCTCATTTGCTTCGATCCCGGTCGTCCGGCCATCTTTGCGCTGGCAGCCGAGGCAGTCCGTTCCCCACGACCCTCACCCACGTGGCACCAGTTTTGGGACAGTTTCTTCCCCCCACCCACTTGGCACCAGTTTCAGGACAGCTCCCCCCCCCCGGCCACGTGGGACCGGCTTCGGGGGCGGCCGGACGGCACGGCTGCAAGGTCGCCGTCCGGCGCGCGGGCCGACTGACGGCCTGCACCTGCGTCGCGGCTGTCACGAGGAATGAACGCCCCAAGCGGTGTCCAGTCATGCAGGTTCGAGTTCACGACCGCACCAGGCCGTCGCCGCCGTCGTCATGTGGATAGCATTCCCTGGTGCCCATTGTGTTCAGCGCAAACAGAAGTTCTTTGCCCTGGTTGCAAAGGATGACGGGGCAGATGTCCCGTATTCGAGCTGTCAGGAACAAGGTTTGCGCTTGCGTTTGAAGCCACTTGAGTCTATTCCGAATGAATTTCGTAATTTAGTCTTTCCGTCGTGAATCAGAGTCAGGACGGAGTCAGTTGACAACCAAAAAGAATCCAAATCGAAACCGAATAGGTCACTGTTTCAAAGAATCATTACTGAATCGATTCACAAAAAAAATCACAAATAACAACAATTTCGATGCTGAAGTACGTATATTGGCGAAATAATCATGAAAAAAACTCATTTTTTAATTTTGGGGTTTTCCAAAACTATGACTGTATTATTCAAACGCCACCGCTAATTTGACTCAGAAACTAAATAATTAAATTGATATGCACATTGCTACCACGTGAACAAACTCATAATGAATCAATTCATATATGCCTTTGAATCATAACTGAATCGATTCACGCAAAAAATTCGGAAACCTAAATCCAAAATAATTTCCGGCGATTTACAAGTAGTGAATCGATTCACTCCAGCTAAATCAAGCACGATCCTGCTAGGAAGACCAATAGGTACAACACAAAGAGAGACGTCAGCGTACCACACCACGTGCGTCTCACCGACATAACGAATTAGCTCATTAAAAACTTGGGACTGAGGAGAACCGAGAAAAGGCACCTAAAACCTTCAAATGGTTAGACAGAGGTTTGTGCAGATGTTCATCGTCAAGTCCCTCAACGGCGAAAGCAGTCCGGACTCAGAGGTAACGTGACGTCAGTTATTTAACGTGAATGGCTGGTTTCGGTGGTCTGGCGGACTACATGTCACTCTGTCGATATTATTTACCGGTCAAAACTGTTCCTGCTTTTACCAATGCAAGCACACGCTGCTGCGTAAAATCCGAACGGTGGCTAGAAACATGTAAGGAGTCGTGCAGACGTTGGTGGTATGCAACGTCATAATTCCTGAGTCATCTACCGTGATCATTTTATCCCAATGTGTAGAATGGACCGCTTGAAACAGGGGGTTGGGCTGTGATGACGTTTAACAGTTCAGTGATAGCTGTCGATAAGCGTCGGTAGATTTCTGTCGAGAACATTGGAAGACAGCGTTGCAAATAAGATCATTATCTTTGATGCCACCATCGCGGCCAGCAGCTGAAAATTCACTGCGTGTGTTTACACTACAGAGCTGTACTGACGTTGGAACATACCTCATTAGTGACAACCAATACCTCGAATGGCACAAGACCAGCATGTACATGAGGATTTTGATTGCAGGATTGGCTACCCTGGATTTAAATCCTTTTTTAAGGATTGCAGGTGGAACAAAATCATTTTTTTAGAAACGATTTAGAAAGGATTGGATTGTGGATTGGATTGCATTTTTCCTGCCATCCAATGCTCACGTACGTAGTCTGTGTACGATCGTATGATGCTTTATATATATATTGCCTTACATGACTGATACCATTCGATCTTTCACCACCACCACTCTGACAGCGCAAGACTTGAACTGACCCAAGGTGGCCTGTCATGTTGGCTGCTTAACGTCTTTTCTCCAAAGAAATCATAAAAGAGGCAAAGTTTTTGGTACGCTGAGCCCTGGTCACAGACTGAAGAGGGTTGCTCAGCACCCATAACCAACTGTCAAAGAAAGCGCTGGAGTAGCTGCTGTAGCGAAAAATGATTGTTCGAAGAAAGGATTGCACAATGGATTACGGATTGCATTTCAATCCTTTCGGTTTTGTGGGACTGAGGACTGGGTTTCATTCGTTTTGATGCCAATGAATGGGACTGGATTGCACACTTTTTAAAAGGATTCCGATGATCACTATGTGATGTGATATCGAAAACGAAGCCGCGTCGGGTGCTCGCAACACAGTGCTCTGAATGAAATTAGGATCTAAAGCATGTTTGGCCACACACTCGGCATCCTCCTTTCCTATCTCCAGCTAAATAACTTTCATGGTAGCTCCTTGTGATGCCGACTGGGGATGACAAATGCTCGAAGAGCGTATTTGCGTGTCTCGCGGATTGATGAAAATTCTCTTCCCAACCACGCCGAACCGAACCGAACCGAACCGAACAAGATGAGCAAAAGTGATTCAGAACGTATTCAAGCGATTGCGATGTAAACGGACATGAAGACGAAATAACGTAGCACATGTGCTGTTGAGTTACTGGAATATTTGGCAAGTATGTATGTAATACACACACACATACACACACACACACATATATATGTATATATATATATATATATATATATATATATATATATACATGTAGAGTTGCTGGAATATTTGGTAAGTATGCATGTAATACATACATACATACATACATACACACACACATATATATATATACGTATATATATATATATATATATATATATATATATATATATATATATATATATATATATATATTGATTCCTACCGGAAAAAAACACGGCTGAGTTTTTCTTAGTATACCCTCCATAATTTTCCTACATCTTGTTATTTTAGACCGGCTACTTACCTGCGTCAAAAAGGCTGATTGGTTAGCAACGGGCTCGGTGCAGTCTCCGGAAGTCCAAGGGCTCTGCATGATTCCCGGAAGTTCATTATCATTTAAGGCGGACTTAGTGGATCCAAGTCCAAGTGGTTCAAGCGGGTCCAGCTCTTCGGTCGGGCAAGGCCAGCTCGTGTGGCACGTGCAGCAATCCTGCTGGTCCTCTGCGCCCAGCTAGCAGCCGCCAAATATGCGACCACTCAGAAAACCATGTAGAATGATCGTTAGTATTCGATGACAGAGCATGGAAATATGGGCACGTTTTTAATTCATTAAAACTCATTTATCTTTCATTTGCATTATTTTCCTTGGTAATTTTGTAGGCATGAACATTTCTTCGGCTAGCAGTTTATCCAGAATGAAGCATACGCTAGCAAGTCAAAACATGGCTGAACATGTTTGAAGTCACACTTTGTTCTAGTTGTGTATGTTAATTATGACACTATTCTGAACAGCTCTGAACTGAACTGAACAAACAACCAAGGTTTCATAAGAAAATAAATCGCACCACTCGGATGTTATCGGGTGAAAACGTGCAGCTCGAAATTTCAATGCACAAGAAACGAGACATTATTGCGACAAGGAAAGGGAAAAGGCAGCTCGTGGAGGCCCAGCAAAGGTGGATCCGAAGACCGCCCCACTAGGTTTAATTTCCATATCGCGATGTTGGCTCCCTGAGTGTTGTTAATGATGCAGTGGTGACCACGGAGTTACGACTGCGACTTTGAAAAGGAAAGGTTTCTCCGTGGGGTTTTCTGCGACAGGAGAGGTTTTTATTTTCTGTTTCTTTACAATTTATGCAATTTTTTATCCTTCCTCGCATGAAAAAGGGAGAAGATCGTCAAATGCAATGGGGGCCAGGCTGTGCAGGTGGGATTACTTAGTAAGTGTAATGATTAGTTTTGCAAGTGTAGCATAATGGGGCAGAATATAAGTTGGACAGCGATTTCTATATGCAGATTATATGTAGTACGACTATTTTCGTTTAACTTATGTGTAACGAGCAAAGTTACCTCAGCGTCTTCCCATGAATGTGTGTTCACATTGACAATGCCTTCTGTGTGATATATACATATTCATGTCAAACGCGATATGTGAGTTACTGGTCATCACCATCGAATAAGAGGTTACCGTAGTTGATAGGACTACTGAATCGTTTTTTGGTAAAGGTAGACAGAAAAATATGCTTTAATGAAGGAAAATAAGCTCTCGTGTTTCCCAAGGACTAGTAATCCTAGTTGATTGCAACAGCCTTTCAAATCCGTTAGAGTTGAACGTTCTAAAAGATTACTCCACGTTGCGCAGACCAGGCGCCCCAAGAAAAATGGCTTGCTGATTGTAATGCGGTGATACCTGAGTGTTAATATGCTAGATCCCCTGAGCGACTGAGCACAAACTCGTTTTGGTACACGGTTGCTAGGCTTTAATCCTCAACATACAATGCGTGAGGACTGAGGGGCTTACGCTGTCGTATATGGCTCCTTAACACGTTCCCTGGTAGGGGTGACATTCAAAATATGTTCCGCACGTTAGTCCTTCCTGTTCCGTCTGGTCTTGACATTCACCTCTGACTAAGGTTGGGATTATCGATTATTTATCGATAGGTGCTATAGTTTCCTTTATTGATTATCGACAGCAAACGACCAATTATCGATAAAAATCATGCTTTTTACCAAAAGCACCGTTTATGAAGCCACTGACTGATTGTAATTTTCGAGGAAGATTACACATAAACTATAAATATAAGAGCTTTCATACTACCCAGATGCTCACCCAAGGGAAGACACCCTCACACCCCCTTAGACACCCACACACCATGGAACTGCAATACAGCACAAAGCAGTCACGTGTGCCTTTTTTATTTTACAGGGAGTAACGGCATTTTGCACTTCAAAAGTTTATGCTAAAATGCTCCGCATGGCAAAAGGAATTAAAATCGGAAGTTTGAATAAAATCTGTAGGATCCGGGCCAACGTACGAAAATCCTGGGAACTCCTTGTTACTACCTCACCTCGCCATCAGACAGACACAACTTTTCGCTGCCTGTCCGCCGACCTATGGCCATTTTCATGACAATTTTATTGCGATATGAAGGTGATTTCCGGTGAAACGTGTCTTTCGGCTCTACAGAATACCTTGTTATTGGGGTAATAAGGGGCAAAACCATGGCCTCTGCTAGCAAGAAAGGGGAGAAGTGACTAAGAATGTGGGATTACTTGTGCTTGGAGACTTGGAGACTTGGAGGCTTAATTGGAGACCACGAGGCTGCTTGCAAAACGGGCAAGATAATAATGAAGCGCAGAAACTCTTCTACAGGACTCCGTTATCATCTGTAGAGCAAACCTAAGGTTTAGATCTATGAGACAGGCACAAACGAGCCATGTCCCAAGAAAGCGAAGACAAATGACAGCCAGCCAAAGATAAAATCATTTTTTAAGGGAAGAAATGTTGGGAGGAAATGGAAGAATCGGATGAGGGACAGTATTCTGGACGTCCTGCATGTTTTGAAAGCTCACTTGAAATAAACGATGAAACCTCAGGTCCCTTTTTCTTTGAAGTAGCATAAGAATGCGTTTGACTTGGTCGTTATTTGGTAAGTTCCTCACGTGCCCCTGCTCACCCCCCCCCCCCCCTTCCCAAGTCCAAACACATTAAGATACGGTATAAAATCTACAATATGTCCCAGTTTATCGATAAATTCATCGATAATCGTGAAATCGGGTAAAATCGTACCGCTTATCGATAAAAACCAAAACTTTTGTCGATTACCAACCTTATCTCTTACTTGCCTGATCCAAGTAAGCTGGCAAGTGTCACCGTGAACGCTTCCATAATCATGCCGCGTCTTCGAGTTACGTCCGATATTTCCTCGCACCTTGGCAAAAAGGGTGCGTTGCTCAGCTCATAAATCGCAGCACAGACTGCAGCGCGCGCAATCGCACTGAGAACAATGTGCCGCGGCGCGCTGAGCACAAACGGTCACCCGAACGCAAACGACTGATTACTCCCCCCAAAACCAACGCAAAACTAATTGGAAAGTGGAACGCCATAGTCAGTCCATGATGTCTACCAAGGGGGTGGAAGTGGGGGGGGGGGGGGGAGACAGCTGTCCCCCAAATGCGATGGGTGGTCTGAGACAAGACTATGTTTCTGCCTCCCTTCCATTTATGGTCTCAGACGGCATCGTAAGAAATTGAGCAGAAAAGAAAATGGGGATAAAAGCGACGAACACGCTAAAAAGCAAAAAAAAAGAAAAGAAAATGCAAGTACTGAGGCAAAGAAGTAGGCACATGGCGTGCGTGTTCTTTCACGTCTTACTTCGTTAGGGGTCTCAGCTTTCTGCCGGTAGGGGCTTTGAACAGGTTGGACCCAAAATTGGCCAGAGACCGCGAACTTACAGTTTTTAAGGGGCCTCGCGGAATAGACCCGGCTGGCCTACCCCGACACACAGTTCGGACCCTGCTAGGGGGTCCGGCTTCCATCCAACAGAGGGCCTGTTGTTGATTACACTCAAAGGTGGTCCAGCGACCAGGACTCATAATTTTCAGGGGCCTTAGAACTGATGGACGGGGGTGGCCTGCGCTGGACCGGGGTTCGAACCCTGTTAGGGGGACCCCGGCTTAGGTCCGAATAAGGGCCTCGTACCGATTACACTCAAAGATGGGCCAGCGACCAGGTCCTCACAATTTTTGGGAGGTCTCACAAAATTAATGAGCCGGGGTGGCCTGTGCTGGACAAGGGTTCAAACCCTGCTAGGGGGCCCCGGCTTAGGTCCGAAAAAGGACCTCGTGCCGATTATCATTCAAACGCAAAACAGGGTCCACGAACTCACAGTTTTTCAGAGGCCCCTTAGAATGGACCCAGGGGGGTCGTGGACGTGGCTGTGAACGTCAGGAGTTCACGGTGAGACCAAGCTGTGCCGCACGTGCCGAGTTAAGCGGTTGAATGCCAGAATTTCCACAACGTACGACTGGATCGTGGACTTACCCAACCCGGTCGGGCGAAATACGATTCCCATAAGTGAAACATGGACTTTTTGGGGAATGAGGGTCCTTCGTAGGAAAGAGGGCCTCTCAAGATCAAGAGGCCTCGAAATTTTGTTTTGCCCCCCATGATCAAATACGATCCGCCGCCACTGATGTCGACCGAATTTCCCGTTGTTTGTTAACCCGGTAAAGGGGGGTTTTGCAAAGGCCTAGTCAAACAGGAAACGCTTGGTTACTTGGACGTTGCTGTCCACTGAGTTTTTTCGGGCAGCTTCAGGCTAACTTTTGCCTTACCTTGGTAAATTTTTCTATCAGTGCACATTGAAGCGGAAAAGCATACGAGAGTTCGAACCGGCGGAGCTTGCCACCACCTCGGATCGAGCAGAGAATGCATTACAAACTGCTCATTCCATTTGTGAGCATGAATCCAGTAGTATGGCCAGGAGTCTTGTGGGGGAGGAGGGTCAAGGTTAAGATAAAAAGCTTAATACTGCTCTTACCGTTTCATTGAAGACACAGGGAGATTGATCCCATCAAACAGTGTACATGGATGTCTTGAAAATAAATGTACCGTACTTTTAGACTTGGAAATTATCGTCTTGAACAAAGCATCTGTGATAACTGGCCATTTTTTTGGAGACACCTGGACGTAAGGTGTGCGGGTCAGTTGACTCCTTTGACCCCTTCTCACTTCGCTGCCGAGTATGACGCACCTGGCTAATTCGGTCAGGCACGGATGCCCCGTCCCTAGCCCCGTTCCCTGTCCCTCATGACTGTCAACGCTCCCATATAACAGCAGGTTCAGAGATTGTTTGACTGATTTGATTTAATTTGATTTGATTTGATTTAGACGTAAGTGAGCACTAGAACGTTTTGTTCCACAGGAGTCCTCAGAACGGTTCGTCGCATGTATCAAACGAAGAGATAATACTGTGAAATCATGGATATACGTACTTACTTTAAAAGCTTGGTTTTGAGCCATAGCGGCTAAGTCAAGCGTTAACAGCTGACGACAAATAGTGGTGCGTTTCTTGCATTGATCTATCCCAAAAATGTAGCAAATCGTCATATAGCACTGCTTTGCGAGGCGAACCTGCTGATCAGCTCTTCGTAAAGTTCTCCCGGTTACATCCGACATTCCATTTTATCTCTTACATTACCATGTTTGATTTTCTGATAGTTAACAGTTGTCAACTTCGATCCAAATTCATGAAAAATTCAAGTTACTTTGATCTCTTTATCCACTGTGTAAAATATGAATCGCAGGATAACGAGTGCGTCCGTTTGCCATCTGAGGTCTATACGTTATTCGTTCATACAAATTCATGACAAGCGATCGTCTTCTTTGTCCACTTTGTTTCTGGTCACCACTTTGCTCACAGAGGACTCATGGCAGGTGAAGGACCTAAACGAGTGCCAGATTTCGTCGCTGCGTCCCTTGCTGTGTGTAACTGAGCAAGTTATCAGTGCTTCTTCGTTATCAATTGATGCTTCAGTCTAGTCAGATTCAGTTGCCACTTGGCTCAGAAAAGGAGCCGACAGCCCGAAAATGCCCAGAAAACGGAAACTGTTTTGAAATTTCGTTATGTTTTCAGGGTAGATCTGAATACACGGGTCGCTTTATGCTCGTTTTACCTAAGTATACCCCGAGCAAATATGATTAGCAACCGTCTGAGCAAAATGACCTTACGGAACCATATGCTGCACGTATTTTGAAGGACTGATGTTCTGGAAAAAAATTCCCAGAAAAAGGTATGGTTGCTTTTTCAGGAGAATTCTGCGTAAAGCATGTTCCATGCAAAGACGTCCATCCTGCATCCTGTCATGATAATGAATCATGTCAGATTTGAAAACTGCGATTAAATTCCAGCCAGGC
This sequence comes from Capitulum mitella, assembly GCA_030062745.1. NCBI lineage: Eukaryota > Metazoa > Arthropoda > Thecostraca > Pollicipedomorpha > Pollicipedidae > Capitulum > Capitulum mitella. The sequence continues at coordinate 2,313,724 of CP099839.1, read as the reverse complement.
TCATTTCGTGGCATCAGAATTACCGAGGACATCATAACCTGTTTCCTTTTTTCGCCAGGTGGCAACAGCAGGTTTTGTTCGTGCTCGTTGTTCCGCAATAGCAGACGTATGCATTGAGTTTGCTGCTTTGCTGCTTCAGCATTGCATCGAGAAAAGTTCGGCGCGTCGACTGTTGTTGATGTTCAGGGGGCGCTTCTCATACCATAAAAGCGCGCATTTTCCAGCCCTTTGGAATATAACATACAATCGCCAGTTTCAAGGAGATCAGAATTCCACTGCATGATAAATTTCTTGGAGACAATAGGACATATTCAGCAGCAAGCAGGTGTGGCCAACCTTGGGACATCACAAAGAGCTGTTTTTTTTTTACTGTTAAAGCTGCACGTCGTGCTTGTTTTTGCGATAAGCTGCCTGCGCCGTTGACAAGGATTAGAGTCGAGATAGTGGATCCTATGGTGAGCAGATGTCTCTCAAGTCGTTTTTTTTCTTTTATTTTTAAAGAGAATTTCTCTCGAGGAATGAGTCACCTAGTAACAGTGGGATCACCGCATTTCAAAACTTTTCCCAATGTACCTACATTCTTGTCTCTAATCTGTGTTTTAGAGGGAAGGCCTTTTATTTATTCCACTCATTGCCTTTGACTCTGCTCCTCTCGGTCCGGTTTCCGAGTTCCTGCAATTAGCATGCATATTGCTTTAAATATTTGGCCATTGTCAAATGAAAAAAATGTTATAGACGCGATGTAATATGATTCATGTTCAAAGGCCATCGTTTTTGTTTTCTGTGATCACAAGATGCCAGGGGCGCAGCCAGGATTTTCTGAAGGGGGGGGGGCGGAACTCAGGGTGAACTGAGATCATACGAAAACCGCCTGTCGGGAAGACGATGTGCAACGGTTTTCACAAAAACTGCGGGTCTAAGGGGGGAGGGCCCCCGGGCCCCCCTTGGCTGCGCCTCTGCTAGATGTTACCTTCACATGGCACGGGAGAGCGTTTTCTGCCATCATCAAACACTGACAGCATCTGTTCAGCTGAGTTCGACGTTAGACTGTGTGGGAGGGAATCTGTGAGCTGGGAGTTTGACACCGGTGGAGTACGGTGTTTAACGTCGGTGACAGCGTGATTGCGAACTGTTGTAGTAACCGGTCTGGGACTGCCATTTTGTTCTCTACTGAAAAAATTCTTCCTCGATGTTATGAAGGGTTTAGTGAACTGTTATCGAAGTATGTAGTCCTCAAGAGCTTCCGTCAAAATGTTGAACTGTGACAGAGCTAAAGTGTGGGAACATTAAGCCCGTATCAGTGTTCAGACTGATACGGGTGAAGATCCGTGGAGCCCGTGAAAGCTGTTGGAATGTGAAATATTTTGAAAAGTTTCTGCATGACAAACACAGCTACAGGTCGCAAATCTTGTGAGCTCTTGCAGGACGGGTCTTAGAAACATAAATGTCTCTTGTTTCAGAATATCTTGATGAAAATGTCCTTCCGAAAACAAGATTAGAAGTGCGGAGCAACCCTGGTCAGCTGTCACCGAGGCTGGCCTAGACAGAAATGTAAAATGCATCATGAAAACAAATCATAACATCTAAAACCGAATCCTTCAGAACAACCAGTTTGACCTTTTTGCTTTTTATTTTTTTCATTTCTTTTATTCATTTCATTTCATTTCATTTCTTTAGTATTTTTCGCTTAAAATTTACGTAATTTTGAATTAACCCCAGTTCATATCCGAGCACGGTATTCCTCGCGAACCGTGCGGCATTACTAGCCTGCTACCTGCTTGACCGGTTAGCCAGGCCATCACTAACTAGCATCGGTGGCGGGAGTAGACGTAGAAAAAAAAGAACAGCGGGAGTGGTGTGACCCGAAGTGATTCTCTAAGTAAAGTCACTTCGGATAGCTAATGCAATTGCGTTACGTTAATTCATGATATTTGATTACAATTAACGCATGTATTTAAAGCGTTACGTTAAATACATGCGTTACATGTATATGAATTTTAAACAATGCATGTATTTAATGCGTTACATTTAATACATGATATTTAATTATAGTTACATTAAGCCCATGGTATTTAATGTAACCGCGTTACATGGAGATGGAAAGGGCATTTCTGCCCACCCATTAGCGGATAGGCGGAAGAAATATCGGAACAAGGTTTTGCTACAAGACAGTTTGGGTCTATGTTTGACATCGCGGTTTGAAAGATCAGTAACGTTTCCAAAATCAAGTGAGGGCACGGACCTTATATGACCTTTGAGCCTGTCGTAAAGCGGAATGTGGCGCTGATTCCAGTCATGACAACCATTTTGACTCCTCTTAATGACAAAGCTCTATGGTGAAGGCAAAATTCTATACGATTTATATATATATATATATATATATATATATATATATATATATATATAAGGGTGACAAAACCATGATGATGGAGCAGAGTTTTTGGTATGAAGGACCCCAGGCAAGATAATGCCTTCCATTTCATTTTTGGCCTTTTATTGGCCTGGCCGTGACCCAAAGGAAAATCAGCCACTGCAACGATTCAGTTTTTAAACTAATTTCGCTACAAAAGCATGGTTTGCAGGCGGTTTCGCTATAAAACTACTGTTATGGCGGCTGAGATGGCGAGCAATTTGATACTTTCTTTCGCTGTCAACTGAGATGTTACCAGGTAACCTGCGTTGTCCAGTCAGGTATCATTCGAATCAAAAGCAAATGTGCGTCTGGCGCGCGGGTGAAAATCATTACGTCCGGCAGGAAGCACGTGAGGTAAGTAGCGAAGGCCGCTCCACCTGTTGGTGCGCTCGTAGCGCCATCTGGAAAGAATCAGGAAACGAATTTTACAGTAAGAGTCCAGAAAACATGTACAGGATTCATCTGCCCCATCAGTGTACGGGTGTTTTCAAGATCGGTAGGGTCAAGGGTTTTTTTTGCGGGGGTTATTTCTTTTTATGCAGCACCATAAAGTTAATGTTAAAATTATACAAAGTTGGTAGGGCCGAACCATGCTGATGGGCCCCAGCCCTACCTGTGGATTATGAGCTGTTACACACATGGTCTCATCGGTAAAAAACGCTAAGTGAGTGAAACAAAAGTGCACACATTCCTACGTAGCTACATTGGCAATGTAACTGCGGCATTTTTAACTCTCTACCTCAACAAAGCATGTAATTTAAATGGAACGACGTGATGGCGATTTTATGAGCGAAAATGTTTCACCCTAGGAGGCCGAAGCCCAGAAACATTCGGGGGAGAAGGACAGACAGCTGTCCTGAAATTACGACACCTTGTAAGTGAAGTCCACAGCATTGCATAGGCAGAACTGTACTGCGACGCGGCAGCTGTCATCCCTTAGCTTTTTTGGATTTCCTGCACTACGGGAATAGGGATTTCTTTTTACTATGGACGCATTTCAAGCCTGCGTCCTCGTTATCTATGGGCGTAGGTTTCAGATATGTTTCAGCTCTGTGGGGGGGCTTCAGTACCCACAAGATACATTAAAACGTGTCCCTTTCTGGGGGTATTGCCAAATCTGCAGACAATTTAACTCATAACGTCAGATTACCGGGTGTCTACTTTTGTGCAGTGCTTTTTTGGGTTTGAGGCGGTGGTAAATACTCCCAGGATTCGTTCTGGTACAACTCAAAGTTCTTCTTTTAATTCCAGAGGTCTGGTTGTAGGGGGGGTGGAGGTTCATGCCCCCAATTTTGGGGGAAATTTAACATTCACCCTATGGGGGAAAAACGTCTTTGCCCCCCGTGTTCTGCATGCTCCTACACCCCTGCCTCAGAGGTCTCTTTCTGCAGTTCCTGGAACCCCTAGAGCTTTCCTGACTCGGACCCTGGATTTTCATGGGCCCGGTTTTAGTTACATGGCCTCCACTGTGGCTTTGGTCAAGCTCTGTCAACGGACGATGGCCGGTTCTGTGGTCCTGTGGGCATCACGTCCGCAGAGCCGAAAACATCTTATTTCTCTTGAGGATCCTGTTCCTGCGCATTAGATGTAGCGAGCTCAGCATGATGACCGTTTGCAAATAAGCTGAGTTGGGAGCCTTTTGCCTTGTTCAATGGCAGTTAGTCCGGGCCACGCGAGGACTTTTTCCTGTTATCATTCATTTCGTTCCGAGAACAAGTTTAAAACGCTTGAAGTAATCCTTGATTCATATCGTGGGACTTATTTTAGGAATGCTGCAGTTCTGCATGTGATCCTGCATTGCTTCATTATACCGCTGACAGCCCAACAAAATCTGCGTAAAATCACAGTCATAAACCGTTAACAAAAACCCTGATGCAAAAAGACTGGCTTTAGTCCTCGTTAGTCGCGGTACTCCTTTTATAGTACGGAGCCGTGTTTGGCAGTCATTCTGGCGCGGCAGAGACCAGTCATCAAAACCAGGGACCCTCTCCCGAGTCGGATGTCTCCATCTCAGTCCAGGTGACGACTTCTGGGGAATCCGGGGCCCCCAGACGGCCGCACACTGCCAGGCGCGCGGCACGCAAACGAAGAATTGTTTCTGTTCATTTACTGCAAAATGCTTATGTGTTTGTGTAATGCATGGTGCGCACATTTATACCATACATAAGCGCATAAGCTTACGTGTGTTCCTTTTGATTTTGGATCGTTTTTCGTCGCGTTTGCGGTAAATCACATTTGTCGGTCTTCTCGTCAGGTCTATAACCAGGTATTTGCGTGTGGATTTATGTAATGAACTGCGCTCCGCTGCAACCGCAGCAAAATGTATTGGCCAGAGAACCAAGGAGGACATTCCAAGGACTTCGGCCTAGGAAACGTGAGTGCACCGTCAGACACTAAGAATGACTTCGACATGTCTACCAATAGCCCATTTATGTTCATCTCCATCCAGCTGATAAATTTCTCCTAGAGCCCGGCCGATGAAATGACTGGTTTTCAAACCCAGTTAGCCTTCCCGAATACTTTTTGAGAAGGATACCGCAACAGATGAAACACTGCGCCGACACATTAATAGACGTAAATGGGTCGCATTATTTTTGAAACTGCATGTTAATGCGACGAAACAATCTGTTATTGAAATGTATTGTACTGTTACGTTACATGCATATGTTATGTATGTTATAAAACGTGTTAGGATTCAGCAAAAAGGGGAAAAATATAAACTTTTTCGAACTGCGTTGAACACACCAGGGACGTAGCCAGGGGGGCCATGGGGGCCATGGCCTCCCCCTCCGAGCCAAACGGTCCTCACTAGATATGTGGCGATTGCGCACGAATACGGAATAGTGATCATATATATGTTGCAAAAGCAAACATTATATGTTTTCCTGCGCGATACATATAAGGCAAATTGCGTAAAACTGCTGCTTTTTGCTGAGTTTCGTCATATGACAATGACATGTGCCAAAATTTAACATTTGTCCCTCCCCCGACGAAAATCCTGGCTACGTGCCTGGAACATACTAAGAAGCAGAAGTATGCTACATTTTCATTTGAATAATTGACGACGTTGACTAAGCTCAGCTACGCCGACTAAGGCTAAATTAAATAACTTGTCAAACATTTACTTAAATTTATCTTCTCTCGTTGCGTTTCATAAATATGATTGACACGAGACAGTTCACGTATTATCACAAAAACTCTATGATACAATGTCAAACGAATGAGATGACTAGTGAACCAGTTAATCTCACGCCAAGATGACATCGTGGATCAACGCACAACCACACGGTCAATGATGGGACGCCCGCTTTCGTCAACCATTACGGACGCTTTCCTTAGATGATTTCTTAGACAGACTGGTCCATTCATCTGCTGATCATCTCATCCGGCTGCATGATAATCGGCCTGCCCATGTCACTTCCGTCGAAGAGCTTTGCTTCACAGATTGTCAAACGCGGACATCGCGATGAGCATGAACTACAGTAACGCGAATGGGTCTTCCGTGAAAATTGAATTAGCTGAAGGCTTCCTAAAACGCAACGTGGCAATGGAGTTGGTTCCAGCGTTTCAGCACCCTTCCAAGGAACATGATTACATTGAACGAAGTTAGTGACATAATTATAGCGATAGCTACGTTATGAAACTCTATGCATTGTTCACTACTGACAAAGTGCGGAGAAGTTGACGTGCGTAACGAAAATGCACAGAGCTCTTATAATGCGAACCTGGTACCGTCCGTTCTAACACTGGTTAACGATGCAACACGTTCTAAAGAATGAAGCTCATCTCCTCGAGCGGACCGGATCCGCTGCTTGGCTCCCGCTAGTTCCCCAAACGTCTCGAGCACCGTCTACCAAAACCACGCAAAAGCCTTGACTAGAAGCTCGGCCAGAGCTGCAGCCCGCCTCTGGCGCGCCGTCGGCGGCTAGTGCTGGCAGCCGGCGTCGCCGTCGCGGACCAGCTGCGCGTCGGCGCTGCGGCCTGCCGCCTCGTCCGCCGGCCGGCCGCCCTCGGGCGTGTCCTTCAGGATCTCGTCGATGGAGTAGGCGCAGCGGCGCTTGGCGCGCGCGCCCGGCCGCCGTCCGGCCGTCCTCCTCCGCGGGCTGCTGCTGCCGACTGCGCGCGGCCAGCGCCGCGGCCGCGGCCGCCGCCGCCGCCGACTGGTTCAGCGTCGCCACGTACGTGTAGTAGCAGCGCGACGCCAGCTGGTAGTAGGCGGCCGGGTGCAGGGGCGGCGCCAGCGGGCCGGCCGCCGCCGGCTCCAGGGACGCGACCAGGCCGGGACCGGCAGGCGGCGCGCTCCACAGCGACGACGCCGGCACCTCCGGGTAGCCGCTGGGACCTGGGGAACGCGCCGGCAGGGTTAGCCGTCCAGCCGCCGGGCGACAGCCGACAGCGACAGTCGGGGCCGGACATGCCGACGCAGATGGCAGCACTGGAGAAGACGCATTGACCAGGCCATGGGAGCTCACCTGACTCTGCGAGGCAACCACATTGGATCAAGTCGCACAGAGCTGCATCGACGCTCAGGCATGTTGCGACTTAGTACTGTACTGAAGTGGTGCGCATCGGCAATGTGCCGTGAAAGGAGGAGCCGGTCAGAGTTTATGTGTTATGTTTCAACGAACCTTATGAGCAAAATTTCAGCTTCCGCTTCAGAAAGGTCTTGAGAACATTTATAAGGCATGAAGGATGCTCCAAATGTTGCACCTGAGATTGCTGTTGGTAAGATGACCAAAAAGTGAAACAGCTTATTTTACAGATAGCCTGAGCATTGAAAAGTAGCAGCGTGTGTGTCGTTAATTACCAGTTCTATCAGCGATATTTACTTGTACGTATTGGTAGGGAACTGTGTGCTATGTAGTGGACGTGACAGGATACTTTTAGGGCGAAAGAAAGATGAAACGAATTTGATTATGCAAAAAACTGATGGGTATTTTATGTCATCACCATTAAACCCGCAACTCGGCTTTTCAGCGCTTGTCCATCTTCAGGAGTGGGCTAGAAATATAGGGAAAAGTAAGAAATTAGGCTTCCTCAAGACTGTCTCGCGCCGAAACGTGCCATTACTAATTCAAGAATCTTATCGTATATTACCACATGCCGAAAAACCAACTAGACGGCACGAGCTAATGCATGCAAAAAGCATTAGCACGTGCCATTAAGTTAAACCTAGGTTAGGATTTTTTGCTGCAATGCTTTATCCATTGGGTGAAGAAAAAAGCCCACGGTCAAAAAGTTCATCTAGAAATGTTCAACCACATCCCCAGACTTCAATGACATCCTTTCGCTATGGATAACGACTTCGACTCTGATAATTTCATTTCAAGTGTGATGCGCATATTCGGAAATGGTCTCGGCGTAATTCTGACGTATAGCTTGACACCTGTTCGCTGCGACATAAACGGAAATCTTCCTTGCGGTCAGACAATGAACAGATGACGGGCGATGGCCAGCACTAGAAGTTGCCAATGGTGACGTATTGGCAGCCGCTGGTGTTCAGCACGACTGGCGACGACAGTAATGACTCGATCGGTGACGAATCACGTTGCATGTTTGATGGTCCCAGCAAACTGGACTTCCCATGCCATCCGTCACGCAAACAGCTTAACAGAATCGCAGCCCTAAAGGCATGTGGTAAAACTCATACGACTCATACTACTCTTGGCCGGCGTCCTGAATTTTGAAGTCTGAATTCGCGATAGAATTAATCTTGAGTTCTATCGCGTTCGGTCAAGAAATCAAGCCATCACCTCGGTGTCTGAAGAATTATTTAACCCGGGCTCATACAGTGTTTTATGTAACCAGTCTCTCCTGGATGACAATGAATTGCTTTATTCTCCAATCACGCCGAACATTCGGCTGTCGATCAAGATCATTCCTTGCTGTATTGAAAAGAAAGTTCCACCTTTAACAGGTGTTTCGAGCTGACATGCCTGAGGACTGCAGCCAGTACCCTCAGAAGTCGGTTTCTTATATACATCATCCTGGAACAAACCGAATCTGTCCCTGAAACCAATATGGACCAACATGGACCATTCCATTTAGAAATACTTTTGCCTTTATCAGCAGGCACTCCAAGCGATATCTGGCAAAATCCATGTCAAAAGAATTATATAACTTCGAATACAGGTTAATCAAAATTTTACCATTGATTTGGGACAATGTAGTTACACAAAACGTTTTGAAGAGTGTTTAGAGCTTTTCACCGACTAGAACTGAAGCCTAGAACTGAACTGATTCAGATTAGACTAAAATAAAAAGTTGACACAATTCCGTCAGGGTTTCTTAGATTCTGGTTTACTTAAAACGTGTCTTCCTCAGAATACTTCAACTCAGCTGATGATGTGCGTAGACATCTGTATGTATAACAGGGATCTACCAAATATATCATATTCTCTTTTCGAGTTACAACGGTTCTCAAACGCATTCATCTGACAGTGCCCCTTATCTGGACGTTTACCTGCGACAGGTTAATTATTAAAAGGAGCACCGGGGATATCGACTGGACGATGGAGGGCGCCCGTAGTCCGTGCGCAGTTACCAGTCACGCCGACCTCTGACCGTCACCGTCGTCCGCTGCACCGGGGCAGGTGTAAAGTTAGCTTTTCATAGCGTTTACAAGGGCCTCGTCCGCAGCGGTGAATAATTCAGGCCCAAAGCAGGTGAGAGGTGAAACCGATGGCACGAAGGCGGCTTCAACTATTCATAGGGGCCAGGTGCGGTCTCAGAAAATCATCCACTTTCCAGCGATGACAGCGATAAGGAGCCCAGGAAGGCACGCCCCTGGCACCGTGTCAGAGGCCACGATCAAAGAGCCTGCAGGCGCCGCCGCCACGGCAGGTGCAGCGCTGCTCCCCTCCCTGTCCCGCCACGGGAACGTGCCACGTGCCGATGCAGAGGCTGCACGAGCCTCCAGCAGGGACGGAGCCGGGGGCGGCCGGGGCGGGGGAGAGCTGCCTCTGACAGCAGGAGCCCGCAGATACCGGTCTGCCCGACAGAGGCGCCGACCTCCACTAGCAGGTGGAACACACCGGACGCCAGTCTGGCATGTGGCCTGGATGCCATGATGCTCGTAGAACAATATGGAGATGCGTGCGCATCGAACGGCTAGGAAATTACCCAGCGAGGCAGGACTTTAAGCAGGCATCGACGGCAACCAGAAGTTCAAATATCCTGTGGTGACTTCGATCTGTACAAAGACAACTCATCCTAACATCATCCATACAAAAAGGCAGGCATTGACAGTCATTTACGCCCAGGAGCCTGGAATAAGACTTCATCTTTAAGAATACTCTCAGTAGCATAACGGACTGAAGCAGTCTTCGCGGGGAAAACATGAGGTCAAGGATCTGACGCTGAAATATTTCCGAAAAAAAATAAATCAGGGATAACAGCTGTAGAAGTCGCCGGTGAGACCGAGCCCCCAGGAAGCGCCGCTGTATGCGGTCTCCGTCCCTGGAGCCGGCGCTGTGTCGGCGGCCCGGCCCGCCTCTCACCGGCGTCCGCCGGCTCGGGCGCGGGGCCCGGCGCCCACACGCCGCTGTTGCGCAGGATCCGGTTGATGCTGGAGACGGACGGGATGCTGCTGGGGTTGCAGACCCGCTGGCTGAGCAGCTGGTCGCGGATCTCCCAGGCGAACACGCCCGGGTTCTCCTGCTTCATCCGCAGGATCTTCTTGACCACGGTCGGAGTGGCCACTTGCTGCGAAAGCACGTTAGCCGACAGTTTCTGGTAAAACATCCATTCTGTGGGCACTGTGAGAATGTGCAGAAACTTCCAACTGCAAATCAGCTGAATCGTCTATGCCTATGGGCGTGGGTATATCATACGTGCCTGTGGGCTTGGATACATATCATGTATGCCCATGAGCGTGGATAGCGATGGCATATGACGTCGATGACGTATGTCACATGTCGTCGGACATAGATAACGATAACAATGACAGCGAGATGCAGAGGCAGTCTCCTGTCTCAGAAGCTATACTGAACGTTTCCTTCTCTCCCTCTGTCTGCTCAACGTCATCTACGCGAACTTTCCAGTCATGCCCAGATCATGTCTGTGCCCAGCGTTAGTAACCTACATAGCAAGGCTGAACAGGTTGGTGTGTCAGTGTATTATCCAACAGGTCCAGACGCGTAGGTATGTCGGTGTGTCACACGGCGGGCCCGGACTGGTCAGCGTGTCGATGGATCACACGGCAGGCCGAGGCGTACGTGTCGATGTGTCAGTGCGTCACGCGGCAAGCCGGGACGTGTCGGTGTGTCACGTGTCGCGGCGCTGACCCGGTCGCCCTCACCTTGGCCTTGCTGCCGCCGATGGCTCCCGGCTTGATGCTGCCCGTCTCGTAGAAGCGCGTCAGGATCTTGGAAACGCAGCCGTGCGAGACCAGCAGCTGGCGCGAGATGTCGCACGGCCGCACGCCCAGCAGGGCCAGCTCCACAATCCGGCGGCGAACGTACTCCGGCAGCGGCCGGCCGTTCACGAACACCCCGCCCAGCTGGTTCACGCCGGCCTGACCTGGGGGAGCGGCCGGCCATTCACGAACACCCCGCCCAGCTGGTTCACGCCGGCCTGACCTCAGGGAGCGGCCGGCCATTCACGAAGACCTCGCCCAACTGGTTCACGCCGGCCTGACCTGCGGCAGCGGCAGGCCGTTCACAACATCCTGTCCAGCATTTCAGGCTGTTCGAGCTTGGTGTTAAATCCCATCGCAGCGTCGACTATGAAAACGATGGGAAAATGACTCAAGTATTTTCAATGACGTCTTGCGTTTGGGCACGACAGGGGACCTTTCTCCCTTGTCATGGGTCCACTGTTGATTCAAAACTGTGTCCGGATTTTCCAGTACCGTAATCGAAAACAAGCGGGATGAATACAAAACAAGACATTTAGAGCGTCTGTGCATATTTATGCACCCACTTGTAAATCGTAAGATGACGAAGGAATAAAAGAGTTCATTTTGTAGCTTTTTTAAGCCAGCTCTTGGTCAAACCACAGCAAAAACACCACTTTTGTGGTGGCCGCTTTTACGTTATATCTCAAAAGTCCCCTTCGACTGAGCCTTCCGCGAACATTTGCGAACTCACTGTTCTACGATAATAAGGTCCAGAAACATGAACCCGAAAACTATCTCATACCTTCTTACCTATACGACGTAACTGTCGCTTTTGAGAGGACTGGACTTTATCACGAGGCTTTCAGCGGCCCTTAGAAGAACTGTACCTTCGTAAAAATAGGTACTCATCGTTCTTGTTTTGAATGTTTGAAAGTTGAATGAAAAAGGATTCAAATCTCATAGAATGGGGAAAACTTTGTTCGCAAAATGTCCATCGTTCCGTTTTTAGGCACAGGTGGTTCAATACAATAAAACGTTGTTTTGGCCAAGCTCAAAGCAGTAAAAATGATGAATACAAATAAAAATACAGCAACATGCTACTGTATCGCAGGCATCCCGTGCGTCTTGATATTTTAAGCAAACCGCTTTCTTTCCTTTTTAATCGACAGATAAACTTTTATTAATGTCCACCATTTAAAACCTTCCAATCTCCGACTTTAGGATACGTTGGTATAACATGGATTAAAAAAAACATTTAACAGCGAGAAACTCTTTCTTGTTACCATAAGGGCACCTACGTCCTATCACAAGGTGAACGATGTCATATGTGTGCTCTTTAACAACTGGGTTTCTGTCTCCACGGACAACAATCGCTGCCGTACTCTTGCCCGTCTGCGGCGGCTAAGGGTCTCGCATCTGTCGGCCTTGGAGGGTAAGGGCGCCAAAATACCAAGGAAAGGAGTGAAAAAACTTCACCTTCCCTTTGGGGCCTAAAGGAGGGGGACGATTCCCTCCTTCTTCCCTCCGTTGGATCCTTACCTGCACCTAGCCGCTCTCACAATGCTGTGTGGACCAGGCGTGCCTCGCCGATCACTAATTAGATTCCCATGCTAGGACTGAGTTGGCGACACTTTTATTTCTTTATGTGCTCCATATGGCCCATAAAGTAGGCTACCGATTACAGGTTACCGCTACCGGTTGAACAGGTTGCCGACTGATGCTCGCATGTCGGACAGCGCAGTATCAGGTCCGACTCACGGCCTGTGTCCCACCTGCACCACACTGATCTCAGTAAAACTGTCGTCCTCATCGTCTCATGCGGTCCTCTTGATTACGTTTATGGATGACTATGACATTTAATGCTTTCATGCGCGTGATTCTCTTGTGCGACTGGTACATTCCCTCGACAGTCCATTCTACCGGAGGGATTTTGATAAATTTGCCATCTTAAATAGGCGGGCAGACATCAACATTCAGTTCACGAAACGCATTTCAAATGCAAATCAAAAGGCATGGCATTTTAGGATGACATGCAATGTTTCATCGTAAGCGGTTTTGGGTTTTGTACACATCTTGCAATTTATAGCAATAATTATCCTCGACGGCACTGACACTTTTATTTTTTTAACGCCTGCTGGGTAAAATCCAGAAATGTCACAAGGGGGGTGCAAGTCACTGGCCAGGAAAATTCCAGTGTCATTCGGATATGACTTCGGGAGTCGGAAAGACTCCCGTTTTCTTGTTTTCTTGTCAAGGTTTCTTGTCACCGCCAAGCCAGTCGGGCAGCTCATGTTGAAATTTCCCGCTGATCGGCAAAAGAAATCGTTCGTTCTTTGGCCACCGATCCCGAATCCCACCTCTTTGCCTTAAAAAAAGCAGTTTATGTGACTTTTACGAAGCATGACCGTAGTCGCAGGAGAGAGGAGTAAAAAAAGAGCACTGGCGCGGGCCATTTTTACATTTTTCAAATTTCTGGGCCTGGGCTTTTGTATGGTGATATTGTTAAGCAAGCTAGGCCTTGCGATCCGTCGCAAGGCTGTTTACCGAAAACTCACTCCTTCTGAAAAGCTAGATCTTTCACGGATCCGCCCCCCCCGAGGTCTCGAGAACTACAGATCCGATTTCATCGCAAGAAACGGCAATCGATTTGCCATGACGTAAATTACACTTTTAAAAAAGAGGTTCTCATACTTTTGAAAGAGGTGGATACAGGGGGCAGAAATGTCAAAATAGAGGTATTTCTGGACTTCCTATATCTCCATTGTTTATGGACCGATTTCAATGAAATTGCCATAAATCGAGAGATTATGGATGGGACTTTTACCATTGGTATACACATTTTAACTTTTAAGCAAATTCGCAGATTCATAGACGTTGACAAGATTTCAAAAATGGGAGGATTAGTTTTTTTTTTACAACTGAATGAACAAAAAAGATAAAAGCACTTTTTTGCCTTCTTCATCAGTTATGCTGAAGAAGTACAAATTGTGTCACAATGTTTGTATAATGTTAGCATAGGCCGTGCCAGGGACATGAAAAGGGGGAACTGTCATGGTTACATGTTCTACAGGTCAGCTTGCGACCTTTGGCCTTAAATGACCTCCAGTAACCTTGGAGTCATTTGGAATGATGTCACGTGCATTTAATGTTGATTGAAAACGTTTTCCATCATTTGAATTCACTCTATTTCAAAAATTCCATTTTACGGCTATTGTGATCGGCGCACTGACATTTTAGGCCACAACTCCGTGACACGACCCGATATCAAGCTGAAGCCTAATGCACAAGCAGAGGGCACCCTTCTACGTCATACATATTCCAGGATTTGCATTTGAAAAATAAGCGCCAAAATCATTACTATAATGCCAAATTTTGACTTTTGACCTTGACCTGACCTTGTCAAGTGACCTCAGACGAACAAAATTGTACTTGTACGTTGCGCGACTATTTGGCTATACATTCACATGGCGTTTTAAGTTCTATTTTAGAAACGTTTTTTTTGGCAGTCATTTTCCTTTGACACTCAACATTGTTCAACACTCCACAGCGCCAAAAATGGCCTGAGATGCCTCTCAAAAATGTTGCCTGGCTTCGCCCCTGAGGAGAAAATGATTTTGAAATTTTGTTATGATACGTAGAAAGAAAAGCTGGAAGAAGTCACCAAGTTTCGTGAAGCTGCATCATCAAAAACCCTGAAATTGGCAAGCAGAAAACCCGAAGGGGGCGGATTCAGTCCCCCCGCCGGGAATAGGGTTAAACAGATGCTGGTAACATCGAGTTATGTGACGCAGACAGGGCATGTACACATGTACATGTACAGAGAGGACATATAGACGGCCGTCCAATGGTGTATGGGCGCCCTGGCATTGAAAAGGCGTCCCTGTGACAAAACGGATGCGTCTCTGTGACAGGGCAAGGCGCCTTCAAAAGGGCGCCCAGCTGATATCGAGGAGGCGCCAGCGTTATAGTACATGGATGATCTTTTCGTTAGTATGACGCCCCTGTGACACGCAGGCGTCCCTTCGATGGCACAACATTCAAAATGTCCCCTTTCGATGGCATAACATTCAGAGAAGGTGTCGCTGTGATTAATTCACAGGCCGTATGATTTGAAAGGGCATGCCGGTGACACTGAAAACGCATCCATATGCATCATCTGTGCCCCTGCTGTACAAAGGGCGTCCCTGTGACACAAGGAGTGCTTTCCTGTAATGGCGTATAGGCACCCCGTTATTTAAAATGCGTCCTGGTTACACCAAGGAGGCAATGGTCTGGAACAGTCTATGGGTGCCCTGTCGTTCAAAATACTCCCCTGCGACGCCATGAAGACGACATTGCGATGGTGTATGGTTCACTGTTGGTAAAAAAAAGTGACGCTGTAACACCAAGGATGCGCTCCTGTGATGGAACTGGGACTCTTTGTCGTTCCAAAGGTCCGTGTGACATCAAGAGGGAGCCCTTGTGACAACTTGGTGATCAACCTGTCGACCAAAAGGCGCCCCTGCGACACGACAGAGCCACCCCTGCGACAGAGTATGATTGCGCTGTCGACGAAAAGTGCCCCATGGCACCAGGGAGGCGACTCTGTGATCGATTACGGGCGTCCTGTCGTTTAACCCTATTCCCGGCAGGGGGGAGCTGAATCCGCCCCCCCTCGGGTTTTTTGCTTGCCAATTCCAGGCTTTTTAGCGCAGCTTCACGGAACTTGGTGCCTTTTCCTAGCTATTCCTTCTACGTGCCGTGACAAAATTTCAAAATTTTATTTTGCTCAGGGGCGGAGCCAGGTAACGTTTTTGGGAGGCACCTCAGGCCATTTTTGGCCATGTTGAGGGTAAAAGGAAAATGTCTGCCAAAAACAGAGTTTTTAGATAGAACTTAAAACTTTATATGAATGTATAGCTAAATAGTTGGGCAATGTGCAAATGTAATTTTGTTTATCTGAGGTCGTTTTACAAGGTCAGGTCAAGGCCAAAAGTCAAAATTTGTTTTTCGCAATAATTTCGGCGCCGTTTTTTCAAATGCCAAACCCGGAATATATATGACGTAGAAGGGTGCCTTCTACTTGTGTACCAGGTTTTAGCTTGATATCAGGTCGGGTCACGGAGCTATGATGGGTTATGAAGCTATGAAGCTAAAATGTCAGTGCGCGTACCCTATATCGCAATAGCCATAAAACTGAATTTTTGAAATAGAATGAATTCAAATGATTGAAAACGTTTACAGATAATATTAAATGCACACGAGATCATTCCAGGTGACCCCAAGGTCACTGGAGGTCATTTAAGGTCAAAGGTCACAAGTTGATCTGAGAAACGTGTGACCATGACAGTTTCCCCTTTTTCATGCCCCTGGCACCGCCTATGTTAACATTATACAAACATTGTAATGCGATTTGCACTTCTTTAGTATAACATGACTAGCAGAAGCCAAAAAAGGGTGTTTGCCTCTTTTGTTCATTCAGTTTTTAGAAAACTAATCCTCCTTTTTTTGAAACCCTGTGAACGCCCATGAATTTTCCCAAAATTTCAGATTTGCGAACCCATGGTAAAAGACCTATCCATAATCTCTCGATTCATGCCAGTTTCATCGAAGTCGGTCGATAAACAACGGAGTTATAAGAAGTCCAAAAGTACCTCCCATTTTTACATTTTTGCCCCCCTGTATCCACAAATTTCGAAATTTTGAAAATTTCTTTTTATAAAAATGTATTCACGTCACGGCAAATCGATTGCCGTTTGTTGCGATGAAATCGGATAAGTAGTTCTCGAGATCTCAGGGGGGCCGAATCCGCCTCCCCCCCTGCCGGGAATCGACCATACCGTCTAGCTCTCCGGGAATAGGGTTAAAGGGCGCCACTTGACACCAGTCATCTCTGTGATGGGGCATGGGTGTCAAAAGGCTCTGCTGTGGTACCAAGAACGCCCCTGTGATGGAGTAAGGGCGCCCTGACACTCAAAAGGCGCCCAGAGAACAAACGCACCACGGTGAAAAACCGGCACCTTGTTCTTCAAAATAATGTCCTAGTAACATCAGGCAGTCACCAACGTTTTAGTAACCGGCCCTTTTGTTAGAATGGCTCCTTTGTGATACAGTGGCTCCGATTGGTTCTTCATCCAGTTTTGCTCGGATGAATTTCGTCCGTTGATGTAGAAGCGACCTACCGTTAAAGAGAGCACATGTGGCATCGTGCGCTCTTGTAACAGGACATGGGCACTTTTCCGTTAAAAAGGGGCCATTGCAACATCGAGGAAGCGGACATAATTTAATCTGTATATCATACAATATGCCTTTATATGATATGGTCATTCCACTTTCAAGCGCGAACGAGTGCCTTCGTGAGCTGTTTTGAAGCCGGCCGTCACATACAGTTTCGTGTGATTTATGTCTTATTACGATCAAGTCTGGCGCCCTCCCGGCGCGGTTTTGGCGCCTTTCGGTGCGATTTTGGCGGCTCCACAACATCGTTTTGGCGCCCCTAAAAAATCCGCCTTTCCTTGCCAAAATCCTGGCTAGCTATGTGGCACGTTATCAGCTGTGTTGCACGAGAGGTCAAAAGGAGATTCTGAAGGATCAGGCAGCTGTTGGCGATCACATGAACCGTTTACCATCACGGTTCGCATGCGGTCACGCGATCAAGGCTGGTCAGTCCGGCGACAACGTGAGCATCAACAAGACTTTCAGCAGCCTGCATTTCTGCCCCAGGCAGTCAAGCAGTACCACGTGATCTGTGAGCGTGAGCGAAACCGAGAACACCAGGGACTTCAACTGTTTATAAAAAAAGATGTCTAGAATTCCACGTAGCTCTAGTAAAGCTGACAAGTCATGTCTTTTAGACATTCTGATGGCGGTCCGGCCGTCGACATCGATTTACCTCAGCGTAACGGTCTCGCGTAACGATGTTCCTTTCGACGTGCCTCATAAGCATGCAGTCAATTATGACGGCTATCCTTAGCGGCACTAACGAGCCTATAACGCGCTCCTTCTCGGCGACGAGCTCTCCTACCTGTGTGAGGCATCGTGACAGATCCGCACACCACCCCGGCCCCGGCTGAAATCACTGCTCTGCCGGCGGCGAGACGCCGGCGGCGCCCTGCCGCGGACACCGGCTGCGCTGCCGGCCGTCTTCGCCAATCAGCGCGCGGCGCCGCGACCGGAGCCAATCGGCGTCACGCCGGCGGCCGGCGGCGGCCAATCAGCGGGCGGCGGCCGCCGCTGCCGGAGCCCGATGGCCGGCGCCGCCGGGACAAATGGCCAGGTCGCGTTCTGCGGGCACGCGCGCGCTCCGCCGCCGCCGCCGCCGCTATCGTCGCCGATCGGAGCGGCGGTGATGCATTGCACCACCGCCGCAGGTAATGGCCAGCGCGCCGGAATCGCCGCCGCCGCTGAATGCGCCGCCGAGCGGGGCGCGGCGGCCAATCTGACGCGGCACGCGACCCTGTCGCAGCTAACGAGCCGGCTGACGGTGACGGACGCAGCGCGCCGTCATGAGCGGGCTCAATGCGCCGCGGGCGCCGCCGAGGAGGGCGCCGCCACACCAGGCCGTCCGGTATTGTCTGACCGGTCGGCAGCCACACGCCCCGCGTCACGCCCGGCCAGCGCGCGGCGGTCCGCTCCATTAGTCGCGCTGCCGATGGACGGGGCGTTGTGTCGCCGTCGGCGGCGGTCGTGGCGCACCGCGCGACGACCGCGGCTCACGCCAGCGCGGCGCGCGCTGCCATTCAGACGTGATTCGCCGGCGGCGTCACGCGGGGCCGGAACTGGAAAGCGTGTCGTTACGAATGGCGGAGGGCGTTGCCCGCGTTCCTCCTTACCCCGTGCTAACTACTCGGCATCCAGACGCCAGAGGACACCTCCATGGTGCGGGCCGTGAACGGAATTACTGGTATTTAAGGAACTATACCGTACCTGCGATTGACCGAGTGTGGAACGTTTTGCAGCGATTACGACGTGCTTGAAGGGGAAGGGCGCGCTGCTAACTTGACTTAGTGTAATATGTGGTGAGGAACTTGACATTGAGCCCTTTTACCGTTGTAGTTGTGGCTGATGTACTCAGATTAGTTCTTGACTGACAGTTTTTATCAAACATTGCCTCCTAGTAAATTTAAGAACTTCTTGAAGCGTTCTGAATAGAAAGCTTCCAATGTTGTCAAATATTTGACGTCCGTGTTCAGATTCCAGTTCGGATTCAGAGTCGTCTATTCAGAGGGTGCTCGCATAGAAAAGCTCAGTCAAGTAACAAGTATGCGAGGCACCCAGCATTTCATGAGGCACGGAAATAAAATGTTCATGCAATCACATGTGGGTGGCCGTGACATGCTGCGCCGGGCCGGCACCTCCAGACAATCGCAGCACCTATACGGGAAGAGCCACTGCGTGCCGGCTGGTCTGACTCGCGGCAAACCTCCGCAGGGATCCCTCACCGGCGGAGACGGACCGACTCTGGGGCGTGGACCGCGCAGCGCCGGCTGCTGACGCGGCTCTCAAGGCTGGAGGCGAAGTTTTGACACGCGGGGCTCTGAACACGTCCAAAGGATCACGGCGTGCCGAGACGACCCAGAACTTCCACCCGAGCACTGGAAGACCCGGAATGATGCGGCCTCTCCGTCCGTCACCAGCTTCTTGGCAAAACAGACTTCTTCTCGGCTGACATCGGTAGGCGCCACCCCACGCTGAGATGCAATACAAGATTCAGGAGACGTGAACTTGAACTAAGAGATGCAGGAATGACAAGTAGAATGATGGCCAGTCTCGTAGGGAGATGAAATTAAGCCTCTATGTTGTTTAACTATGTCGGGGAGGTAACCAGACTGGAAGAGACACTGGCCGACCCGTGTATAAAATGCTATTGTGGATTCGGCTTACTCAGTAGTGGGTATAGTAATATCGTCTTCACGGCTGCTTCTGTCTTTTTTTTTACAGAAGCCTGCGCGTCAAACCAATCAAGTTTATCTTCTCGGGGTTCATCTTAGGACTGGTAAACCTGAATCGGATTTAGATGCCTTGCATGGGCTTGATCGAAAATTTGAGACTTGCTTAAAACGGCGCTCTTAGAAGTCATCGACACTTCCTATGCTATCTTGATGCGATGCCGAGTCTCGCCACAAAATATGCACCCAACGAAGACCGAAAGGCACGATTACAGAGAAGTGATGACCATTTTTTCATATTATATCATCACACCCGCCGTTTTCACAAAGGTGAACTGGTGCAATAGTGCCCCACAGAAGATCCAGTATGGCCCTGCGGATTTGAAAAAAATGCAGATTTAAGTGTCATATCAGAGTCTTTGTCTGGTGCATTGGAGCCAATTCAGCGTTGTGGAAACGACTACTGTCGGCTTATGGATGCCATTGATTTAGGAGCCGCGACTTCTCCGGAAGAGCAACCCGGAACAGGAAACCATTAACCGGAATCCCGACCGGTATTCGCATCCCGTTGCTCTGCTCTGCCCTGTTCTGTATCCCGGCAGGGTGGTCTATCATGGCATCAGATGAGTCCGGGTCAGACTTGTCAGTCCCAGTCCCGAGTCTGGACCGGGCCGGTCTGTCCCGGTATCCGGTCCCCGCTGTGCGGGCCAACCGGTCTGTCCCGGCATCCAGCCTCGGTGTCTGGTCCGTGTATCCACAACCGGCCGGTCTTGCCCTGGTATCCGGTCCCCGGATCCGGATCAGGCCAGTCTTAATCGCTCTCCGGACAGGGCTGATCTGTCCCGGCATCTTTACTTGGCTGTTCCGCCCAGTATCCGGAACCGGTGTCCAGACCGGGCCGGTCTGTCCAGTATCTGCACCGGGCCAGTCTGTCTCGGTATTCCATCTCGATGTCCAGACCAGGCCGGTCTGTCCCGGTATCCGGCCCCGGTATCCAGACCGGGCCGGTCCATCCAGTATCCGGATCGGCTCGGTCTGCGCCGGTATCCGACGCCGATACGCGGTCGACCGGCGCGCGGGCCCGGTGTTCGGCGACGTGCGGTGGCGTGTCAGGGACGATCACGGCGCATTAAACATGGATGGCTGTCGCGGCGCGGCCTCGTTAGCTGAACGGGGCGGAAACAGAGGCAGCTGCAGCCAGACACGGCATTCGGCGATACTGCCGACTGTAAAACTCGTCCGGCGATCGGCGGCGGCCGGCCGGCCGGACGGGCCCGCCGGGCACACGCAGGTCACAGTCGGGTCACAGGTGCGTCACAGCCGGGCTAGTGTCGGGTCGCGACAGGACAACGTGGGGCCGCAGTCGGGGAAAGAAGGGGCATTACATGTCACAGTGTTATGGCCGAGTGGTCACGGTAAAGTGACGGAAGGGTAACGACAGGGTGCAGCCACGCCACACTGCTGCCTGGATGGTCACGGCTGGGTAAGAGTAGAGCAAAACAAACCATCACCACGTCACAGCGGAAGTGCAGGGCGATCACGGCAGGGTAATGAAAAGGTCACAGTCAGTTCTCAGTCGGGCTAAAATCGCGTTGCCATCAGTACTCACAGTGGAGTCAGGGCGGGGTGACATTCATAAGGGTTGAAACGTGGGCAAAACAGAATCAAAAGCAGTGGACAACGACTAATAAGGAACGCGGAAATGTTTGGGCTTGAAAACGTTTTCATTCAGAGGAGTTCGGACATTTTTCGATTAACTGTTGTTACTTGTGAAAAGCGATCAATGAATTCAAGTCCCAACTTGCTCGAACATTATACTGTAACAATAACATTCGATCAGGCAATTTGAACAATGGGCAGTTTACTGGATGTTTGAGAACGATTACAGGACGAAATATCGTATAGTGGATTGTCGAGCGGAAAAATATGGAAAGCAAGGTGCCCAAAGCAAACGATCCGATGTCGTAAATATCAACAGGGAAAAATATGGTAAGGAAAAATGTTCACTGGCAAGTAGAAATCATGGGTCAATATAGAAATGAAAAAAATACGTCGGAACAAAACAACGAATGACCAAATGTCAAATGCCAAAATATCGAGCGCAAAATATGAAACAGAAACATCGAGGGAAATAAATATTAATGTATTTTATACCAAATGAGTGAAATGTATAAAAAAACAAACGTGGTGGACAGAACCGGGTAATGGTTTTAGTGTAAAATGCAATGCGTGGCACGCAGGGCCAATTTTTGATTGAGTAGTTAAAATCCGCTGCAACACTGCTTGCTCGAGATAAAGATAAGCATTCCTAAATTAACCTTAGATAACCTGGTCTAACCTAACCTAACCCCTACTGCAAGCCGATTACTACGCGTACGGCAAACCGATAACTACACCTATGGCAAACCGATTACTACACCTTCGTCTACTGCGCGTACGGCAAACCATTTACTACGCCTTTGACAAACCGCGCTTACGTAAAACCCAAAATTGTACCTACGGCAAACCAATTACCTATCCTACAGCAAACTGATTACTGCACTTGCGGCAAGCCGAGACAGCTGGCCTTTGATGCCCGTTTCTGTACCACGACTTCCAAGTGTTGGTGATATGTTGTAATTCGGTATTTTGGCTTTGCTCTGTTGGTTCTGTTACTCTCTGCCATTTCTCTGTGGCGTGGGAAATGTAATATTGATTCTGGCCAATATTTTTGGTGTTCGGTATTTTTTGTCCGTCATTCCTCCATTCGATTTTTTGTGCCCAAAATATTTCTTCGTTTAGATAAATACCCACCTTCGATATTTATCCTTACTGGATATTTTGCTCTTCGACAGTTTCCTCATTGAATAACTGGGGCGGCCAGTATTTATCCCGTTCGACATTTTGTTTTCGATATTTCGCTTTTAGTATTTTCGACACGATATTCTGACATACGCTAATTTTGTTTGGTAGCCTTTGAGAGTCATTTGCAGTACTCCAGAACATGAAACGGACTGATCAGTCCGGGAAATCTTACAATCCGATTCAGTTTGCTGGACTGGGTCCGGATGAGATTGACATATCTGTTCAAAACACTGACTGGGATTGGATTTGGATTTGAAGTTTCATGAACTTATGGTATTTAATTAACCGACAAGAAATGCTTAAAAACTAAGGCAAAACAAGTTAAAGTTTACTGCACAATGCGAAATAGTTTTATTAAATCTCTGTATGATGTTTCGGCCACAGGCCATTCTTGGAAATGGGTTCAGCTATAGCGAAGGAGAAAGGGAATGGGGCAAAGGATTCCCCCGTGATCTGTTCAAAATTCAGCACTAACCTAGTTGTTCCGCATTGACAGAGAGGGTAAAACTGTGTCTCCCTTCCCCCGCCCCCAATTTTAGGAGTTTCCCGTGTCTTTTATAACTATGACCTTCAGAAATCAACATGAATCGGCCTAAGAGGAAATTTATCTATATGGGTTGGATCCGAATTTAGCCTGGCCGGAGACGGATTTAATCGGATCAGGTTCAATTTATCCGCTTTGTACTCTGCAGTACTCCATTGATGTCACAGCTTTTTTTCACAATCGATTCACAAATGGCTTACAGGAAAGTATTTGTTGAGTTATATCAAATTAACCAAAAAGACGGTCTTACCTTGATCGACATTCATTTGAAAATCTGTTTTTTTTTGGGGGGGGGGGTGAATGGCCTTTGGAAATAGTCTTTATGCAGAAATGAGGGAATCATGACCAAAAATCAGCAGGGATAGTGATTTTATTGATGTTTTTTTACTGTTTATTTTTGTTTTTATCGGATTGTTTATTTTCCTTTTTTAGAAAGCGACATTTATATCAGAAAAAGCACTCAGAGATGCTTTGACGAAATGCTTATACACTGCTGTCACCCCCTCTTAACCTTTATAATGGAAGGAAGCCCTGGTAATGAGCTTCATTAATGTCAGGCAGCATTCTTCTACTGTCACCACGATACTTCGTGTGTGCAGCATTGGACTAAACATGTGACACGCACGTCGTAAACCTCCTGAGGTGATACATTTTTAATACATCGGTGCAGAAATCCTAATCAAGGACGCATATATGAGTGAAGTGACGAGGCCAGTTCTAGTCGAATCAGGTTCATTCGAGCTGGAGGGATGTAAAATCGGATCATGCAATGCCACTGAGTCTGTGTTTAAACAAGGCACGTCTAATAGACTTACGCCAGAGATTACCAAGATCCTGAATCAAGGATCAAAGCGTGTCACGGAAATAAGCCCATTTTCCGTAAAATTCATAGCAATCCTTCATATTTGGCTGAATAGCACTCATCTGAGGTCTCCTTACTGAGGCGCTATGGATATTTTGTGGATTTTAACATGTAAAGATATTGACTTCCGTGCCTGTTAAGTGACGAGAACATTTCACGGTGGTTCAGTAGCATGAAAACATAATAAGTTCCTTGGGTTAAAGAGCCCTATGTAATGGAAATGGGGATAATGCTGCTTTACCTAGCTGCTTTACTTTTCAATGAGTTGCAGTGTGCTGTGATTTTATGCTTCACGTGACATTCTTATGATTTTATGACCCGACTATTCCCATATTTTTATTCTTTCATTTTGTTTTTATCTGGCCTGATCTGACAAAGACTGACGCAATTTGACATGAATTTACGAATTCCATTTCTATTGCATTAATTTTTATTCATTTTTTAATATTTTATAATTCATTTCATTATTAGAGTAAGGATGCCATCTTTCGTGGTATAAAATTGCATAGAATGTTAAATTGTGCATCGCTCTTTTCCCATTCGCATTATGATGTCTTCGTGATGTAAAACAGATTCATCATAGCTTCCTTTGCTGACCTCATTTGACAGCATCCTGGATATCACGCTCTTAGGTCAGCGAGCGCAGTTCATTTTCATAGACGAACACACCTGTTTGAGGCCATCTGATTCGTCGTAAATTATCCAACTATCCCATCATTTTGGGTCCCATTCTGTGATGCCTCACATCTGCTGTTAGTATAATGCGAGGTTATATATGCAATCCTCATCTGACCTTACCTGACCTGGTGCAGTGTAACAATTATCTATACTTCCTTGATCATATAATGACGTTTTGGAATGATATAAGCGATCAAACGGCGTTGATTCGGCACGCTTGGCTCAGTCCAGTCTGAAGCTACGACTACGACGACTATACGACTAAGCTACGACAGCCACGAAAATTAACCTTATGTGACTTGATATGATGTTACATGATCCCAGCTGGCGTTTGTTAGGGACAGGCTACTTCGAGGCGCGCATCGCCAGCAAAATAAACTTCAAAACGACCGTCAGTAGTCTCCTGTCCTATCCCACAAAACCAAGATACATGAACATTGCTTTACCTGGCTGTTGGCCTTGCCTTACATGACCTGTGGCTTTTCACCCAACACTGACGAGGGCATTTCGTCGACCATCAGTTCCTGGCAAGGGACATTTTTGTCGCTTGTTTATATCTCGAGGACCAGTGGTCCCTCTACGATTCAAACGACAATAGATAGCCCATCATCCTAAGACCCCGATATAAGTCCTAAGTCCGCAATGCCGTTTTTACTGAAATGTTAATGACTGATTTTTTCGATTTATGTGTGAATAATAATGAGAATGGTGTCTATATATAAATATATAAAACGCTCAAATATTTTGGCTGAGCTTGAATATGCCTTCGTTAGTGGGATAAGTGATTGGCAAACATAAAAAGGCGTTTATTATAAAAATAAGCGCTTCGAATGATGTTACGTTTGTATTTATTATCAAAGTCCTATGAAGGAGAAACATTTTAAAGGCGAACACTATCAATGCAGAGGACCAAGATAATCTGTGATCAGGCTGGCATTAAAACTGCAAATCCAGATTTTAAAGCAAACTTTCATATGTGTCTGATGAAAACATTCCCGCATTCCTTATTAATGCCAGCCTTCTTTACTTCAATCACTATCCGGGTGACTGGTCTTCGTCACCGCGGCTCGGCGGCCAGAATCAATCGTGGCCTGAAGAACAGTTACCTGTTTGTGGCTCTGGAGGAAGTGATCGGCTGAGGATGAGGTGCTGATGCGTCCGAAGTTCAGATTCGTAGTGATGCTCTTTCCGGCGAACGGCGAGAGGCCGGCCAGTCTCGCTGAAATGGCTGGCGACGCACTGGCAAGAAAACCTGTAGACAGCGCCCTTCACCTCTTCACGGAGTACAGGATCTTTAGGGCATGACGAACTGATTGAGCAAACTGCTAGAACGGTGTGCCACCCACATGCCGTGAGGCCGGAGGAGTCTGGAGTCTTACAATAAACGTGCGTTCACGCATCTTCGCCAGACGGAGGGCTTGAGACGGGCTGTTTGAATGATGATTCCCTCAAGGTGTTTCGGTGCAAGCGTTGGTAATGATGACATATGTATTTAGGGTTATGGCTGCACCTTCTTTTTGGTCAAGCGGAAATCCCTGCACTCCAGTCAGGCGATTTGCAGGTTTTTGGTACTGTCCGCGACCAGCTCAGTTCTTTCGAACACGGTGTCATCTGTGGCGAACTTGTAGAAACATCTACCACTGTTCGCCTGACCGGCAATTTCATGAAGTTAACAGAACAAAACTAGATTAAGAAGCCAGTCCGGTCCGGCCCGATATGGTCCAGTTCGGCCATGACGCTTTACGCCGATCTAGAACTTAACAACCTTTTGACATGGTGTCATGTTGTTTTCACCAAAAGAAAAATCATTTCTTTACGACCTTTGCATTCCCTGTCACAATGGTTTAGATTTAATTTCTTTTGCACATTTTACTTTTCTGGGAGGGATGATGTTGCTCGTCGACACCTTTTTTCTGTGGTGATTTTGGACCGTTCAGTAATGACAGCGGACCTTGGGTGCGTATAACGATGAAACTTGTAATTCCACGGGTGCAGATTATTGAAATGGATCGACAAATGTCCGTTCATGTTGCGAAATACGGTAGGAAAGAAACATGCTGAACCAAATTTAAAGGCGCACTTGCAAAGTTCAAGGGGAATGCAGTAGGCCTTGCTCGTCATGCTACGGTCGACACGTGTTACTGGTTTACTGCACAGTACCTATGCCGTATTCATGCAATATGACCAAAGTTCATTATATATGCCCCCAATGTTCATAACGTTAAATCCGTGAGATGTTACGAAAATGGGTAGATCTCACGTTAGATACTTCCCACTGATGTTCTTGACGGGTAAGACATGACTGGCAGAGTCAAAGGTCGCTTGCTGCTAGACTTAAACACGTACGCGGCTGTCTGGGTCTTCTCGGTGTGATCTGATTGGTTCGGACAGTCTAGCGCCAGAGCTCTCGCCCACGATACCGACGGCTGCCGGCTCCAGAGCCGATCTAGACCTGCCGGCGGCGGCCGCTCTTCCTCCCGAGCAGCCATCAGCCGCCGCCGCCGCGGCCGCCGCCGCACCGCTGCCGGCCGCTGATAGGATTAAGTGGTTAACGCCGGCTCCGACGTGGAACAGCGCGCCGGCCGGGGAGGCGGCCGCCGGCGGGGCCGTCCGGTCTGACGGCGCCCGATAACGGCGCGCGGCGGCCGGCGGCGGTCCCCCGGGGACGGCCGCCTGCCGCCCGTGACGGCACGTCGAAAACGACGGCCGCCGACGGCCGCCGACGGCAGGTGCCGACGGCGCCGGGCCGCTGACTGCCGCCGACGGCCGCCGACGGCAGGTGCCGACGGCGCAGGGCCGCTGACTGCGGACCAGACGCTTACTCTGTGATTTCGCTGGGATCAAAGTCGGCTTGCTGTCGCATGCCCACGTAATATGCAGAAAATTAATATGAAACGCGAATTAAATTGTTGTGTGTAAGGGACTTTGGTTGGCTGGTTAGCTGGTTCACGTGCATGCCAACAGAGCAGTCATTAAGTACGCGTTAACATTGGTTTGCGCATTTTTAATACCCTGTAATAATCTGGCGATCTCAATTAATGGGAGGCAGTTAACTGCCTTCCCCAAACTTTGAATGTATGCAGCGTTCTGGTAAAATACGACAAGACAATAAGTGTTCTAATAAGAAATGATTAGAACCAATCATGTGTGCAAAGTGATGCGAATCGATTGATGACGCAATTTTAAAAACAAGGGAAGCATGCAATGAAGTGCTTTTTAACGCATTTCTCTGCAGAGAACAATGGACCTCGTTAACAAGACGAAACGTACCTGATTCAACACAACGGCCAGGGCAGGTCAGGCTACCTTAGGAAATGACACGCCGCCAGAAAACCGTAAACAAGTCCAGCTCAGATTTAATTTCAAGTGGAGATTCAAGTAAAAAAAGTAGCGATTTAACCCGCCTTACGAGATGGGATCACTCGCATCAGTGTAAGGACGTTTTCAACGGGTCTCAGTTTTTCAGATCTTTTATGGGCAACTTCCGTTATATGCAGTATCTTAGGGCTAATGCTAAATAGTCTGAAGCTGGTTGGGCTGCCGTCAAACGGATAGATCTGCCGCCCTATCTGCCCAATTGGCTGCTACACGTATTTCCTGTGGGAAAGTAGAAGTGATGGACGATGAACCTAACCTGAATTATAAAGGAGATGCTTTGGCTGAAATGTTGGAGACTGACTTTAGAAAGGAAGCAACGTGTTACAAACGCAAGCGACCTATCCAAGGCATATAGCAGTTAAAAGATACGGTCTGACGTATTGCGAATTATAGATGCATTTTCATGCCACGACTTGTGGTGGTAGCAGTGTTCGATGGACAAATATACCACCAAAAATGTATAAAAAAGCGTTGAATACCGCTCCTAGATTTAAAATTTTCATCAGAATTCCGACTTTTAGCAAGCCCGTGGTCATGGCATTACGCCAGCGAAATCCAAGAGTTACTGGGGGAAAAATGTATTTTTTGCGAAATGGGTGTAATTTTCTCTCCTTTTATGGGCATGACGGAACCCCAGCATTGAACGGGCACCCCGAAGATTTACAGATTTAACATAAGGCCATATGGAGTGGGCACCCTTAGATATTTTGTGTTTCCAAGATAATGGATGGGCATGCGACATCCAGTCTGTAAGATTATCGGAGCAATCGTCAAGGAAGAAACGTGCGAAAGAGGCTAATGGACCGCGTTATAAAAAAAAAAAACATTAGATCTTGACATTAAGTTGTCAGTTTAAATCACTGTTTCAATGTGTAGAGCTTTCCACCGGAAGTCAGTCGCAGAACGCACGTTAATGGCAGTCATCAGCGCCAACGAGGGACCGGTGTTCAGTACAACGATCACTCGTAGCCATGAATACTGAAACGTTATGGCTGCACTACATAAGGCAAGTGTCCCTCATCTGGCAGTTGGTGGTCTGTACAGGGGCACTATACGGGCGAAGGACAAATCATGCTGTTGTTGGGACTCGGCGATAGAAAACAGATACGAAACCTTCCAAAAGAAGCCGTGCGGGAATGGACGCAGCCGTGGTGGCAGGAGAAAGGCAGGCCAGCTGACTATTTCAGCCAGAATTGTTGTAGCGTGAGTACGGCTCCGTATTCACTGCTCCTGCACCTCTCCTCACTGGCCAAATCTACTGTTTTTACGTCGCTGATCAGCCGCTCCAAGTTCTTGCCGATCTTTCCCATTCGTTACCGCTGGGCTGGTTAAATCCCGCCTCATAGGTTTTCCCGAATGAGAGCTGCACCACTGGCCTCGATTTTTCTTCCAGACATGGCGATTGGTTGCGTAACAAAGAAAAGGGTCATTCAGGAGAAAACAGTCACGTCAAGACCAAAAGAACTGTTGTGTCACAGCAACTTACCACCTCGACCGTTCCCCGTCCTCCTCAGTTGTCTGGTTTCCTCTCAGTTTGACCCCTCCCAGCTTCTCCTCAATGTGATTCCTCTCAAGTTATGCTCATTGTCTGGTTCCTCTCCCTTTCTGCTCATTGTCTGGTTCCTCTGCGTTTCTTCTCGGTGAGTGGTTCCTCTCCCTTTCTGCTCAGTGTCTGGCTCTTCTCCGTGTCTGATCTGTGTCTGACCTCCCCTCGTTTCTCCTCGGTGTCTGACTCCTCTCCTGGAGCGGCAGCGGCCAGTGGTGCCCGGTGAGCCGGTGTGACCAGCGTTCCGTTCCTCCCAGCCAGGCCCGGCTCCCAGCAGCCGGCGCGCGGCCAGCCGGCGGCACAGACGGCCCGCCCAACGGGAGGTCCCCG
The DNA here is from genome assembly GCA_030062745.1 of Capitulum mitella. Classification (NCBI taxonomy): domain Eukaryota; kingdom Metazoa; phylum Arthropoda; class Thecostraca; order Pollicipedomorpha; family Pollicipedidae; genus Capitulum; species Capitulum mitella. The sequence goes on along the minus strand of CP099839.1, from coordinate 2,283,924 downwards.
CTATCTCAATCAACACACCACACACCGGGATTAGTTCGATTTCACACATCATAAGCGCCGAATGCGGCCGCTAAACGGATGGGAGTCGGCTCGCACGCGGCGACAGCTCGGCCATTTATCTCCGGCGCCGGCCGCCGCCCGTCACGTGACGCCGTGACGCTGACGGCCGGCCGGCGGCGTCACGTGACGGTCGTCACGCCGGTCAGGTGTTCACGGCTGGCGCGTAGCGGCACAGGCCAACGACGGGAGAGCGGCGCGCGTGACGTCACGAGTCGGGAAAACGCCGACCTCACGGGAGGTAGTCCATCTCCGGACCGCTTATCAAAGCCGGAATTACGAATCCAGGTCGCGCGCTCATGAGCGGATTACATGGAATAGCTGTTCACTGCGCTGGTTAACGGGTCTTAAGGCTCGGCCCCTGACCAGCTACCACACACAGGAGATAAGCAAGCAACACACCTGCCGCAAGTTATACGATACCTTTATCACTGGAACCCGGACTGGTGCGGTACCGGGAACGATAAGATGGAAAGTTCGAGTGATAAAAGCAAATAGGACACAGTACACATCATGAACAGAAGGGCGGGTTCTTTAGCACCCAAACAGAACATGCGTTTTACTCTATAATCCGTTTTTTGGGGGGTGGTGGTGGTGGGGTGAGGGTCTCTTTCATGACACGTAGATAGTCCTTCCCGACTATATGTCCTCCGTTCACTGTTCTTTCTTTTTTTGCGGAAAAACAAAGACTTGCAGGAACACATTTCTCTGCATCTTTTGGTGTCCGTATCTCAGACAGGGATGCATCTGCCTGGCACAGTATGGCCAAACAAGCGCGTAATGTCGAAGAACACGTCCACGGTGGCCATCGGCAGAGGGCACAATCCGAACAGGAACAGCGACAGGACCACTACCGGCACCAGTCGGAGCCCGTACCGTGGTCGGGCCCCGGCCAGCGGCCAGCCGCCGGCGGTGGTCGTGTTACCCCGGTGAGAGCAGAGCCGCCAAGGGGAGAGTCGCAGCCTGTCGCCAATCACCGACCGCCATTCAGCTGTCAGCGCTGGCGGGCAGGCGGCGCCCGCCCGGAACGCCGCCTCTTTGTCGGCCCGCCGCGCGCCAAAGGGTAATGGCGCGGAAGCCGGTGTCAAAGACGCCGCCGGAGCGCCGCCCGGCGGCCGGCGCCGGAACTAAGCGGCCGACCCGGCCGCGCCGGCCGACAATGCGCCGGTAATACAGACCGATTGAGTGGCGGCGGCGGGCAGCCAGCCGTGTCCGCGGCGCCGGCAAACACTCGGCACGCGCGCGCCCGGCCAGATGGCGCGTCATTTTCTGGCCATCGGCGGCGCGGCCGAGACAATGCCGGCGCGGCGGCGCTGTTTTGCCGCTGAAAGCGGCGCGCCGGGCGCCGTCAGCCAGGCCGTGTCGGCGCCGGAGGCCGCCGGACCGGCTGTGTACAGTGAGACGGCAATAACACACAGAGTGGTGTGCGTATCGCGCGGTCGCGGGCCAGCGCCGGCCGACCGATCCCCGGGCAGGGACAGGGCTGCGGCGGCCGCTCCGATCGGGTCCGCTGCACCTGACGTCCCCCGTCCCCCCCCCCTCGCGGCCCGAAACTGGGCTGCGGGTCTGCTGCGCTCTGACGGCTCCCCCTGACGGTTCCGCGGCACGGTGCCCTGACCCGGCCGGGTGTGCATACACGATAGGGCAGGACAGATAGTTGTTCATACTCTGTTGAGCCGGAGGGGCTCGAAAGGACGCTCCAATGAAGTTTACGCAGCAGAGCACGCGAGTTTCCGAAATGCTGCTCGCCGTTTCACTCAACGGGAAAATGGTTGACACTGCACCAGCTTAGCTGGTTTGCCTCGTATCGGCCGCTTTCCTGTACTCAGGTTCTCACTCTCGAACACGGCTGGCTGCCACTCTGTGCTAGTTTGAATCTAAGACAGACAGCAGTGACAGCATTAACCGTATTCCCATGCCAAACAGCCACCAGCCACAGATGTTTTTACGTCAGCAATGCTCCAGCGGTGCTCCGGGTCTGGATCAGGATCAGTCTTATCCACAGCCTGGCTCCTATGTTGGACAGGATTTCGCAGCCCCTGTATCCACAGCACATGAAGCTTTGGCGGTGTCCTGAAAGGCTTGTGAGACTACACAGAATTCAACGTGCGAACGTCAACGCCATTTGAAATGCCCGTTCGCAACAGCTATAACCGCGAGTTGACGTTAAGTCCGGACTCCGCGAGTGTAGCTGAAACAGCTGTTTGCAGCCCAGTGCTTTCATCGTCGCCGGGTGAGGTTCAGGTGGCTCCTGCGTCCTCTTTCCGACCACGCCACGGATGAAACACCATGGCCGATCAAACACCATGGCTTCCTGGCTGTTGTTCGAGTTTTGAGGGCGCAGCCAATACGTTATTCAAACGGTGTTCCTGAGCCATTCCCGGGTCTTCGAGTGACATCAGCCACCTCACACATGCTGCATCGAGACCAGGTCCAGAGAGACAGGATATGATAACGGCAACGGAACGCATGGGCTTTAGAGAACACAGCATTATATACCACGTCGGGCAATTTCACCGTGGAAAACAGAAAGCGGTCTTGCACAGAATACCCAGCGACTCGTCGAACTGGGTGACAAATACCACCATAACTCACTTCATTTATATACATGTAAAGTAACCGAATCAACACTAGCCAATAATCTTCAGTTACCGACCCAGGCGATATCTACCGACAGAGGAACTTCATCCCTGTTTGAATCACGAACTTGCCCAATGAATACCAATAAAACGCGCCAAATCACCGGGAACAGTAAACGAACGAACAAGCATTAATGACGAACCAGAATCTTGCATCCACATTTCATGAAAGCCATAAGCGTGCGTCTAAACTACCACTGCGAGTTTTCAATGCGTCAGTGATCTGGGTAGATAAGGTTTATTTTTTACGAAACACACGGCTTGGTCAGAACATTATGAACGAGGGCGAACGCGCTGCCAAAGCGACTTCACGCTCCGGGCCCTGACGTGTCCATGGCCTCCTGTCCGTCCCCGTACTCCACCATGTCTCCGGCGGCGGCGGCGGCCTCCAGTCCCGTACCCGTGAGCGGCCCCGCCCGCCGGCGACACGGGACCCGGCGCCGCCCGTGCCGCCCCCATCCGACGGCGACCCCACTCCGCCCGCCACGTCCACCTCGGTCGGCGAGCCGGCGGCGCCGGCGTCCGACGGCGAGGCCGACCTGGTCACGCCCGTCACGTCCACCTTCGGAGGCCGACTCGGGCCGGGCGTCACCGGCCGCGCCGGCAGCGCCGCCGGCGGCCGGCTGCGGGGCGCCGCCTGCCGTCGCGCCGTCCAGCCCGCCGGCCGAGGCCATCAGCCGGCTGGCGATGCTGGCCACCAGGCGGCTCTGCGTCTCGTCCAGCGGCAGGTCGTCGCCGGCGGCCAGGCCCAGCATCGCCTCCACCGGGTCCGGCAGCTGCGGCAGGAGCAGCGGTAGCGGTCAGCCACAGGGCACGGCTGCAGACAGGCCACGTCACAGCCACAGCACGGTCAGTCCCGCACCTACAGGCTGCGTCCTGGGTTGGAACGCTCCAGTCAGGTCAAGCCAACCTCGAAATACGAACCGGCACACACAGATCAAGCCAGATGCACAGGCAAACACATACATCTGAACAAATCCACAGGTACGCAGCCAGGTAGACGGCCAAATATACAAACCAATTTAGATGACCGGGCCCAAAATGAGCGTCGCCCGGCGGCGCCATGGTCCAATCGGCAGCCCGGACCCCTGGTCCTGGCCTGGCCTGACACAACAAGCCCCTGACCTCTGGTCCCAGCCAGGTACCACATGACAGGCCCCATTGACCCGGTCACTGGCCTCTGGTCCCAGCCGGACCTGACACATCTCTCGTGACCCGGCCACTGACCTCTGGACCTCTGGTCCCAGCCAGGTACCACAGGACAGGCCCCTTGACCCGGTCACTGGCCTCTGGTCCCAGCCGGATCTGACACATCTCCCGTGACCCGGCCACTGACCTCTGGCATGCGGACGTCCGTGGCGGCCGGCAGTCGGACGTGCAGCTGACAACGGCTGTGCTCCTGCATCGCGGCCACCGGCGTCTGGCAGGGCTCACCGGCGCCGCCGCCGCCGCACGGCCGGAACAGCACCTGGTGCTGGTCCTGCGCATCAACGCCGACCGTCGTCAGTCGCCGCCAGGACAACACACACCAACAGCACCTGGTGCTGGTCCTGCGGCACCAACAACGGTCGTCGTCAGTCGCCGCCAGGACAACACATACTAGCAGCACCTGGTGCTGGTCCTGACCACCAACACCGACCGCCGTCAGTCGCTACCAGGACCAATCACATACCAACAGCACCAGGTGCTGGTCCCGGGCACCAACAATGCCCGCCGTCAATCGTCACCCAGACAACAAACACCAACAGCACCTGGTGCTGGTCCTAAGCAACAACACCGACCGCCGTCAGTCACCATCCAGCACCGCACCAGCACCGACCGCTGTCAATCGTCACCAACAAAACATACACCAACAACACCAGCACCGACCGCCACCAGTCATCACCAGCATAACATACACCAACAGCACCTGGTACTGGTACTGAGAACCAACACCGCCCACAACACCAACACTCAATAACCGCCATCAGCCATCACCAACACAACATACACCAACAGCACCTGGTAATGGTACTGACAACCAACACCAGGAGCAACATCCGGGTAACGTCAGCAGACCACACATAACCCGATGACTACCACGGATGCAGTGAAAACCGATCAAGACCAGCTCACGCTTTACGAACACTGAATTGAAGCGTCGCCAAACAACAGACATATAAACGAGCGTTTCAACATCATGAGATTTGAGCAGGAGTCAAGGAGCAGCAACATTTGATCCAGCGACCTGTGAACGAAACGTGGACATCCCAGTGAAAATCGGTCCACCACCGCAGGTCAAACAATGTGTCTCCGCACCGGTTTCATCTATCAAAATTACTGTTACGTAGTCACCATGCATCGGAAAACTGTTGCAGATGCTGATGCTGCAGGCGACGCCAAACCAGACTGCTGGCTACGCAGTGAGCCCGTGGCTGGGCCGCAGCGCAGTGGGGGGGGGGAGGGGGATGACGGACTGGACACCATACCTTCTCGAGACAATAAAGGACGGTCCACAGCCGGCCCCCAGGGTGATTTATGCACCACTTAGCGCAACACACGCCCAAAGGAGCCCATTATCCTCCGCTGAAGAACCTGCTGAAGACACCCGTTGCAGCTGACATCCGCAACGGGTGTCTTCTATAATAAAGAGAAAAACATAAGGCTTTCTACATTTTAGCTTTTCTGCGGACATGGGACCGTTATAACGGCTCCGAACTTCCTCAGTGATTGTGTTCCGCGGCAGGCCAATGTAACCATTCAGTTGGGTCCATATTTCAAGAAGGGTCATTTGGCGGCAGACGGCCACGACCTGCCGGCGAAAGTGGCACGTCAGGCACGGCCGCGCCGCAATTCCCAGCGTCTCCTCTCCCGTCCGCGTTTCTCCCGCTGCTCCTCACCGGGAGCTACCGGCCGCCCGGCTCGGCCTCGTCACGGACAATAACAGCCCGGTCTACAGGCTCTGTGCCCCGCCCGGGCGACTGCCCTCACCTCCAGAATGTGCTTCAGGCAGTACTTGCTGAGCGGGATCGTCCTCTGCGCGCAGCGCACACGGCCCTCGGCGTGCGCGCACCGCGTGGAGGCTGAGCTCCTCGCCGGTCCGCCGGCCTGTAACAGAGGCGCGATCGGCTCATCACTACGGGCTCACCGGCACGCTGCGGGCGTAACGGGAACCAGAGCACCACGTGAGGAGAGAGAAGAGGCAGACAGACCCCCACAGCATTACACGGAACTTGCGCCACGCACAGGTATTGTACTGTATCCTACTGTACTGGATTTACATAGAAGTGCTATTTTGCTATATATATATATATATATATATATATATATATATATATATATATATATATATATCGATGTGGTCTTAGCACACACATATATATATATATATATATATATATATATATATATATATATATGCTAAGACCACCGATGCCATTCATACACCAGTTGCACTCAACATCGGAAATGAGCGAGCAGACGATTGGGCAGCAGGCAGCGGGGCCGCCTCCGGGCTGCGCGCGTACCTCGGCGGCGCGCTTCGCGTTGCGGTGGTGCCAGAAGAGGTAGTCCTTGCCGGCCGGCTTCTGGTAGTGGCCGTACGCCCGCAGCTGGTCGTAGGCCTGCTGCTCCGACAGCGTCTCCCTGGGCGCGGCGCTGATGCTCTCTGGGGCGCGGAACACGCAGCGGTCACCGCCGCACGGTCCACGGCGGCCGGCCGACACACGGACCCCGGACTGGCACCACCAGCCATCACCGCTCCCAACACGCACCGGTCACCGCCGCACGGTCCACGGCGGCCGGCCGGACCCACTGGCACCACCAGCGATCACCGCTCCCAACACCACCGGTCACCGCCGCACGGGTCCAGGGCGACAACGGACCCTGGACTGGCACCACCAGCCATCACCGCTCCCAACACGCACCGGTCACCGCCGCACGGTCCACGGCGGCCGGCAGACACACGGACCCCGGACTGGCACCACCAGCGATCACCGCTCCCAACACGCACCGGTCACCGCCGCACGGTCCACGGCGGCCGGCCGACACACGGACCCCGGACCGGCACCACCAGCGATCACCGCTCCCAACACGCACCGGTCACCGCCGCACGGTCCACGGCGGCCGGCCGACACACGGACCCCTGGACTGGCACCACCAGCGATCACCGCTCTCTTGTCCAGGCCCGGGCAAAACCGCCCGCGCTAATGCAGCTGTATGCGCCATCCCAAACGCAGAGACGTATCTGACCTTTCATCCATCTGGAAACCTACCGGCAAGTTCTGTGAACTCCCGGAGGTGTCCATAATCCGTATATGATCGCGAATTTTTCCGAAAACTCGGCCATCATTGCTATATTTCAGACGAGTTCTTTGGCCAAGCCTTCCGAAATGTTCAAGAAAAATGGCGAAACCATTTCGGTCAAACCATTTTGCCGCTCTTTTCTGGTCATCGGAACGATGACACGAGGAACTTCCAGAACTTCTGTTTTGAAAGTTCTGTTCTGTAAAGGTCTAAGTAAAACAATCGTAGAGTAGAATTTTCTGAAATGACCACAATCAAATACATTACATATTTACGCACATGTAAACATATATTTCTCCGCAAATTGCCATTTAAATCTGATCAGCAATGGCCACACTGTGGGTAATGAAAAACAAGCATATCACGTAAACTGCGTTGCAGTTGAGGCTAGCGTTATTCCTAGATCACGCCCAGTGTTATTCCTCGATGACTTCATTCAATGGTGTTTACAAGTGTTACCACTCACGCCTTCTACCCATATCACGGGCAACGGCCAATGCGAGCGTACCGAGATAACATGAGCACAAAACCCGCCTTTACTTCATCCGTAGCTCCGAACACGTCTGACTACATATCGGACTACATGACAACACTACTGATTACATGTCAATCTACAAACGACTCTTAAAAAGAAATATTAACGACAAACATAACATCCTGTGCTGTCCTTTCTACGCATACGTCGGCTATCAGGCCAACGCGTCTACAATACTGACCTAAGCCTGCTTATTCTGTACCTGTCCAGCTCTTATGGTTAACAGGCTACCGCTCCGCCCCGGCAGCGGTTAGCGCGACACTCACTCATTGTCTCCTTTTCGCGGGCCACGTCGATGAGGTAGGCGCGCCGCTTCGTCTCCAGCACGTGCTTCAGCCGGTCGAACTGGCCCAGGTACAGCCGCTGCAGGCGGCGCAGCCTCTGCTCTGCCAGCCGAATCACCTGGGGTGGCGGGGAGTCCACGGCATGAGGCATATTCCGTTCCGACCAGGGTACGGACAGCCGGGCCGTCTGTACACACAGGACACTGTAGTGTACACAACCAGAAACCAACAGAGCGCCAGGGGTAGCACGCAGCATTTGTAACAGCCCCCTGGGACATAGCCAGCACCAGCCGGCAGCGAGCGGGCGCAGAAACGGGAGAGGTAGGATCGACATGCTCCTCAGTAAGTCCTCCTCATACAAGTACATCCTATCAGTGTACTCCGCCGTGTTTCCGTGCTTCCGTCTCGTTCAGCCCAATTAACTCATCTCGCCGAACAGAAACCGTCTGTCAGTAACGGCCTGGGTGCATTCTTTCTCGTCCGGGTTGACCACAAAATCGACTCAGGCACTCGCAGGTGCTATCTCCCCGAATCCAGACGCCGGCATGCAGGAGAGACACGCTGCACCACCACCACCACCAGACACCCTCCTCCATACCTTGACCTCACCTCCTCGTTAGTGCGGACGTCGGCGTGTCGGACAGAGACGGCCCATCTTCACCAGACACCCTCCCTGTGCCCTGACCTCACCTCCTCGTCGGTGTAGACGCCGGCGTGGCGGAGGGGGTCGCCCTCGTCGTCGTCGCTGAGCCCGCTGAGCCCGTCGTCGGAGCTGAGCGCCGGCTCCAGCGGGCTCTCCACCAGCCGGTCGCCCTCCTCCTCCTCCGAGTCGGTGTCAGACCGGTACCGCAGCGGCCGCTGGGCCAGCTCCCAGCCCTCACCTGTCGGCGAGAGGGCAACTTATGCACTGCATTCAAACCATTTCTTACGCGGGGAGGAGTCAACATCAGAGTACACCGAGCCAGAGGTTTGAAACGTCCGATGCCCTTCATCGAGCAAGCCTGGCATTTGATACAGAGTCATCTTTGGCTACGCACAAAGCGTCCAAATGAGGATGACAGATCACGTCTCGCACGAAGATTTACGCAAAGCAAGCAAACGAAAGCAAAACAAACGAGGCTGCTGTGAATTCTTCGCTCTAAAATGCACGACGTACATGAAGCATTCCTTCGTCGCCCTGTCTTGATGGTCTCGACACCACAGCACTGGACTGTATGAGCACTTCCAGTGCCAATACAACTCAAACATTCGAAGTGCGGCCAGACCGGATTTCGTACTTCCTGGTCCATTTCCAGATTACCGTCGTCTCTCCTGTCGCACATAACACGCCGATCCCGGCACATTCCAGCCTGCCCTGCGGCGGCGCGCGGCGGCACCAACTCCGGCCGGCCCGCCATCGGGGATGAATTTTTAACGGGGAGAGACGGCCGGGCTGGCCTGCGCGCGACACCTACCGATTAGTTTCCGGAAAATCCTGATCAAAGCACCGCCGGGGGAGCGGCGTGCCGAAGGCAGAGCGGGCGCCGGACAGAAGTCGGATGGAGAAGTCCTCCGTTTCAGTCCCGCACCGGTCACAGCCGGCGCACCAAACAACACCGACACCGCCGGGGGAGAGGAGGTCCGGCGGAGAACGGCACGGCAGGAGGGCGGGGAGACGGAGCGCAGCAGAGCTGACAGAAATACTGGCCCGTTTTCCGGCCGCAGTGGCGACCGCCACGGCTCAATCCTTGCCAGACGGCGCCTGGATGCTCTGATAACCGAAACATTTGCCACCGTCTGACGTCCACGGACGACATAAAACGGCTCACAGCCCTCTCGAGACATTTCTACAGGGCAGTTATCAGCTGCACATGCAGAAGAGAAGATAGGCGGGCCTGAGCGACCCTCTGAAGACCAGTGCAACTGGTCTCTGCACTACAGACCTGGCAAGCCTCTGCACTGATCTACAGACCAGTGCAACAATTCTCAGCAGTACGAAGCTGATCAGCAACCTATCATGCTTTTATTTTTATTCTATTTTACTTTGTTCCATTTTGTTTGACTTTGTTTTATTTTATTTTATTTTATTTCATTTTATTCTATTCTATTCTATTCTAATCTATTCTAAAAACATGATCAGCAATCCATTATATTTATATTTTTGTTCTATTTTACTTTGTTTTATTTTACTCTACTTGAATCTATTCTACTCTATTCTATTCTCTTCTATCCGCAGTCTAATCTACAGTTCTCCCGGACGGCGGCGTAAGCGGCCCCCTGTGGACCAGTGCTGCAGTTCTCAGCAGTGCGGACCTGATCAGCCCTCTCTACACAGTGCTGCAGTTCTCAGCAGTGCGGACCTGATCAGCCCTCTCTACACAGTGCTGCAGTTCTCAGCAGTGCGGACCTGATCAGCCCTCTCTACACAGCGCCGCCGTTCTCAGCAGCACAGCAGTACAGACCTGAGCGGGATGACTCGTTCGCCTGGTACTGGCGCAGCTGGTCGGCGAGCGAGTCGAGCGACTCGGGCGGCTCCTTGGTGCGCTCGGCCCTGTCTCGAGCCAGCATCAGACGCCGCCGGTGCTCCAGACACTGGTGCTGGCTGAAACGGCACGCCGCGGCCGTCAACGGCCGACCGAGACGGATCACTCGCCGCATCAGCGGAACAATCGCGCCCACGCTGATCTGGCTTCCAGTTAACGAGAACCGTGACATGGTCGTGCTACATGTCCCAATTATTGGTGCATTATGCCTGGAGAAAAGACGGAAATCAACAAACAGATAAAATAGTCAAAAATTAAGCAAACAACAAAACCCAAAAGACAAAACAACAGGAAGTCCAACTGTATCCCATTTTGTCCAAGACGACCGTGCCGTTGCGGACAAATGGGCGCCGAATGACCTTGAAGTCGGTGCGCCCCCTAAGCCCCAATAACCAACCAACCAACCGTTGCGGACAAAAGGTACAATGGCCACGCATAGTCAACGGCAATGGTCAGCAAATTCTAACGAGATCATTTAGTCTGTCCAAACGTGACCTGCTAGCATGTCAACCTGTACGAATGTACCGTGACCACAACAAGTCATATAACAAGTCATATGATTTTTCTTCAACATGCTGACAAAATCATCAATGAACAACATCCTCCACCTTGGACGTCTGTCACTGAATGCTAAGAATTACAACATTTGCACACAATGAATTGTGACACAATCCGACAGAAGCTTAGCTATGGCCTTTTCTTGAAGGCACGTGCCGCGGCAATCGTTCATCTAAACTGACACGACTTCCAATTTCCCATTTCGGATGTAGCGTCCATTTAATTATTCCAGAGAGGGAACTGGGCAGATTTCGAGGCCGCACGACGCTGGAATTATGCGCCATTTCCCCTGACCCAAGCCCAAAATGAAAATGATCGTTAAGCCCGGCTCGGTTTCCAATACTTTAGAGGAGCTGCCATCGCGGAGACCCCCCGAGAACGGAGCCCGCCTTCGGAACCGGTCGCAATCGAACGTCCGGCGGAAACATTTCATCGATAATCACACTCCAAGGGAAGTTTTCCAATCTCCCATCCAATGTCACTACTTTTTCCGCTTGAATTCAATCTATGGCGTACAGCCCATACATACATGACCTAAAACGAACGTAATAAAGAGATGGCCTTCACAGAACTTTCTCGCCATGTGCAGAAACGTAGAAATCACCCTCGATGGCGCAGCAACAAATAACGACCCGCTGTCTCAGATGACGAGATTTATCACCTGGCATATTGCCGTCTCACATGTTTGCACATGTAGCCGGCTGGTCGAGGTTCGAAAGAAAAGAGCAAAACAAACAAGACAAATGGGGACAAAACAAAAAGTGTTCCAGCAGACGACGTGACCGAAGACGAACAGCAACAAACTGGCGCCCGCGGCCGCTGTAGGTCTCTGAGGGAAGGGGAGGGGGCTGGGCGGCATGCAAAACAGGCCGTCTGCCGAGGCTGATTCCGTTTCCTGGCGGCGCGTCGGACGGCCGCCTGTGCCGCCGGCCCGTCAGGGGATCGCTCCCGTCTGTCGGCGGCGGCCCGGCGCTTCAGGCGCAGCCAGACGCCTTTTTTCTCCGGCCGCGACCCCTGCCCCGTGGCAGCCGGCACCGCCGCTCCGACAGGGCGCTATAGAGCGCGGTCCGGCCGGGCTCGGTATGATGCACAACATCCCCTCTCGTGCACTGGGGCCCGGTCCACCCAGGTACGGTGACGCGCAGTTGAGTACGATGTGACATGGTGGGGTACCATAGGGTGTACCGTAAGATACCGTGCGGTCCGGTACAGAAAGGCACCAAGGTAAGGTAGGATGCGGTACGGCACGCCCCGGTGTGGCCCGGGCGAGTACGGCACGACAGGGCACGGCCCAATACGACCCGCTCCAATTCAGTACGGTACGGCATGGTATGGTATGGTACGGCATGACAGTTGCAACATGGTGTGGTATGTTATGGTATGGCATGACGTGGTGTGACACGGCATGATATGATATGATATGGCATGGTATTACATGTTGTGTTATGGTATGGTATGGTATGGTATGGTGTGGTATGGTACAGTATGGTATGTTACAGTATGATATGGTACAGTATGGTATGGTACAGTACAGTACAGTACGGGCCGGCGCGGTGCGGTCCAGTACAGTAGGATGCATTACAGACAGTCCACTCCAGTGTGGCAGGGCAGGCCGTCCCGGCAGCCTCTGCCCCGGCGACACCGACGCCTCCGATGTCTGAGGGGAGCCCACTGCTCGAGCCCGAGCTGGCCTATTGGCACCGCCCGCCGCGTTACGGCTCATAGCACGGCACGGCGGCCGCTCAGCAGGACGGCGGTAACACGGGCCGACGACCGACCCAGCACGGCGAACAGAGGGACGGCACGGCACACAGCAAACAGCACGGCACACAGCGGGCACTCAGCGGACAGCACGGCACACGGTGGGACAGCACGGCACACGGCAGAACAGCACGGCACACAGCGGCGCAGCACGGCACACGGCAGAACAGCACCGCACACGGCCGAACAGCACGACGTTTGGAGGGCAAACAAGGGACAGACACGGGAACGGCCAGATTTGAGAGTACGCCACGGGTACCGGAACGGCCCAGAAGACATAAAAAAACGTAACACATCATAAATGAGGACGTTAGCCTTAACCTATCACCAGCGTCTCGTATCACATTTGGCCGGGGACTGGCTGGATACCCCAGCACATAGCACACTTCGTACCGGCAGAGTCAACCAATACGAGGGGAATAAAGAAAGACCAAACAGACCACGGACGAGACAGGTCGCCAGCACGCGGCACATATCATCTCTCCTGGTCCAGTCACCGTAAACAAAATGTTCCAGGGCCTCTGACGGACCGACAGACCAACAGTGGAAGGAAACAATCAATCCGCAAATGGACTGCCCACGTCTCTTACCTGTCCTTCTTGGACACTGGCATGCCGCACTTTCTGCCGTTGCCGTAGATGAAGGAGCAGGGTCGGTAGGGCGCCGTGCGATCCTCCAGGATGTGAAGCTGGCACAAAGAGAAGCCCTCCAGGCACTCCTGAGGACGCGGAGCCAGTCAGCAGGCTCACTGAGTTCAGAATCTTGACGGGGAGAGTCAGTCAGCAAGCCTGCTGAGCCCACAGAGCGGGGAACCGTGCCTTGGAGCCATCACAGGGGTCGGCCCAAAACAATGTCCGGCCGCGGAGTGAGTGACTGGCCGTCCGACGGAGGACACGGACAGGCGCGCCGGACGAGAAACGGGCTGTACAGCCCGGACACCGCCTTCGCCTGCACCGCGACCTGCAGACGGGAGCCTCGGTACCCTGTGGAGCCCGCACATCCCCGCCCGGCCAGCCAAACCAGGGTGTCTCAGAAGCGGCTCGAAATAATGTTATCGCGGCAGTAGCGCCACACGGAATACAGGCACCAGGCTTGACGGAACATCATGAACGTTCTCAGTAACCACCGTGACAAGGCTGAAATATCATGCAGAAAGCGGTGCTTGGCCACTAATTTACCCAAAACGGTTTAAGCAGCGTGGGCGCCCGAAATCCCTTAAGGCAAACGGCGCCGTCCCGGGCTTCAATCCCGGTCCCCGCCAGCAACTCCGCCACAAACGCCCTGTGACACTTACCGGTAAAGTACAGCACACAAAAGCTTTACTACGTCCACTTTTTCTCGCCCCAAAACAGGCTTTCCCCAGAGACAAACCGCTACTGAGCCCGCTCTCTCTCAGAGAAGTTCTGCTATGCGAGCCGAGAGAGGCGCCGACCAGCGGGAGCGAGCTGTCCATTAATGATGTCATCAATCGGCCGGGGTTCCGGCTGACCACCTCCCAATCCTCTGAGAGTCAGACCAGGCCGCCGGCCGCACGGCGCCGCGCAAAAACGTCCGGCATCGGCGCGGCACGACGCCGGCGGGCCGGCCGGCCGGGCCTCAGGACGGCGCGCGTGGACGCACCAAGAGCTGGGGAGGACGGTCCAGGCCGCCGCCGGAGCCGGCCGGTGGCGAGCCGCCGAGGACCCGCCCGTCACGCTGCCCGTCTGTGGCCGGACGACGTCCAGCACCCCACCCTTTGCTCCGTACCTTCTGGTAGAAGTGGTGCGGGTACTACTTCCCGTGCTCCGTACGTTCCGACAGAAGCATTTCGAGCACTTACTCCCTGAGCTCCGTACCTTCTGGTAGAAGTGGTGCGAGTACTACTTCCCGTGCTCCGTACGTTCCGACAGAAGTATTTCGAGCACTTACTCCCTGAGCTCCGTACCTTCTGGTAGAAGTGGTGCGAGTACTACTTCCCGTGCTCCGTACGTTCCGACAGAAGTATTTCGAGCACTTACTCCCTGAGCTCCGTACCTTCTGGTAGAAGTGGTGCGAGTACTACTTCCCGTGCTCCGTACGTTCCGACAGAAGTATTTCGAGCACTTACTCCCTGAGCTCCGTACCTTCTGGTAGAAGTGGTGCGAGTACTACTTCCCGTGCTCCGTACGTTCCGACAGAAGTATTTCGAGCACTTACTCCCTGAGCTCCGTACCTTCTGGTAGAAGTGGTGCGAGTACTACTTCCCGTGCTCCGTACGTTCCGACAGAAGTATTTCGAGCACTTACTCCCTGAGCTCCGTACCTTCTGGCAGAAGTGGTGCGGGTACTACTTCCCGTGCTCCGTACGTTCCGACAGAAGTATTTCGAGCACTTACTCCCTGAGCTCCGTACCTTTTGGCAGAAGCGGTGCGGGTACTACTTCCCGTGCTCCGTACGTTCCGACAGAAGTATTTCGAGCACTTACTCCCTGAGCTCCGTACCTTTTGACAGAAGTGGTGCGGGTACTTGCAGACGGTGCCGACGGCCGACTGGGACGGCTGAGCCCGACTTCGGCCGCTCCGCAGAGGCCGCATCCTGGCGAGCGGGACGCAGGCTGAAACGCAGTGTCACAATGAGAGCCGCATCAACATTAACGGGCAACTCGGCCCGACCGCGCGCTGTCCACATGACGTCCAAACCAGGTCACAGGCAAGGCCGGAAAAGGTGCTGTTTTTTGGTGTTGAAGAACACCAGAAAACGCGCTCCAAAAACATTTTACCGCCCAAAAGTTTGATCTAATAGTGTAGCCTCTGTCAAAAAGCTACAGTATTATCATGTTGACAAATTTCTAACTTCTGCAAGCCTGTGACTCTGTCTCCATTCAGTAAAAAACAGGCATGATGTCATGACTGGCTTACATCAAAAATGCCAACTTAAACCAGCATAACTGCTTGCAAAATTTTGTTCTCCCAAACGAAATTATACTCCAACATCAAGAAAAAGAAACAAACAAATCTCCAACCATGGTCAGAAGGCCACACAATGCCCAAATATGTCCAAACCACGACAGGACAATGAAAGAATAAAATGAAATTAAATGAAAGCATGTGTAATGAAAGTTGAAGTTGCCACATAGTGCACATAACTGAATCAGCTACAGATGACTGATTCCATCATCTGATTCTCACAATCAAAAAGGAAACATGTGGATACAAAAATACCAGCAAGGTGCAAACTACACATTTTACTTACAAAGTCAGATGACACTGCAACAAAGCACACACAAAGGTTATAGGGTGGCAGGGTGGAAAATGACACAAAGTATACAAACCAAGAACACATGATGAATCTGCAAATGAAGACATTTAACAGCATGAACCAAACTGCAAATTTCTGCAAAATGGTTTACTTCACTGCAGCACACACTAACAGCAATGCCATACTGCATGACCCAGCATCATAATGCACAGGTAGGGCTTTCTGTATGTCTGGGTGTCAGAAAACTGACAAAACCTGTCAGCAACCCACCCAACCACAAAAGTATGCTGAAATGTTTTGTGTTTCTATTGCATTAATGTCCAGCTTCTTGTGCAAACATACTTGCTGAACTAGACAAAAGAGTAACATATTAGGCCAGTGAAGATGTTTTTTTTTTGTTATGGTTTGGGCTGTCAAGGAAATGAATAAATGAGAAATGGGGAGCAGCATGCTGGGAAAATTTGAGGGGAAGTTCCAACCCTGGCCCAGAATACAAACCATGACATGTTTCAAAAATAGCCTGTTGCAGCAACATCTTTCACTGTCACATGCTTTAGGTGCACATCATGCTTTTTTGTGCACCAATGAACACCAGAAAACATGCCTACAACAAGAAAACAAGCAAATATGAAAAATAACAAAAATTGCTTCAAAATGTGCTCATAAAAACAAGGACAGAGCATTGACAGCCAAAATTGTGATCCTGGTGCACATCTGGTAAACTTCTGCTGCAACATGCTGGCTGGACCCTGGTATAAGGCAATATGCACATACATCCAACAGACCACAACATCCTGTGCTATATACCACAGCCCATTATTGAAGAGAAAGCATTAAAATTATTTGTGTCCTACAATCAGAACCATTAAAACTTCCCAAGATTAATGTGAGTCCAAATTTCATACTGACATCTATTTTGTCTTAACAATACTTTAAATGTACTGGTACCTTCTTTGTTACAAGCATGCACTAGACTGCACACTGAGTACACTGTGTACATGAGGTAAGACAGGTCCACATGACATTGTGCTAACATGTCATGGTTACATGTGACATCCCCAACAAACCTTCCCATCTTTTATAATGTTTTTATAATGATTCACATCAGCACATTCCAAAACTGCACTGTGTGCAAAGGATGCCATCAGAGCCTGCCATGGTTTGTAGTATACAATGCACATACATCTTCTCATGCATCAGCCACCATTTCAACCTATTTACATTGATTTTGTTATACACAATGAGTAGTATAACTGATTGAGTTTTGTGAGGAATGGATAACACCTGTCAATTCTGGTTACATGCCTAAATAAAACTGAATTATAATGCACTATGAGCAGATGCCAAATTATTGTATGATTCAATCTTGTTTAGTCTATTTTTGCTCCAAGGATGCTTTGATTTCCTGCCAAAAAATTGATGACACCACAGGATCAAGGTATCATAAAGTGATGGTTACATTAGATTAGGTTAGATTAAGTCATACTAGATTATTTACTAGCTTATTAGCACTAGAACTGTCACTAAATAGCATTAACAAAGATTCAAAGTCCTAAAACTCAAAATGTTTTATGTTCAAATTGGATGCTCACAAACCAGGCAAATGCCACGTCACAATACATCCAAACAACAAATCAGAATGGGTTTAGCAGAATACAGCATGGTAATATGATTCAATGATTCTTCACATTCCACATCACTGCATGACATTTCTCATATAGAGTTTGTAGACATGCACACAAACACTACTTTTATCCTTCCTTACAATTTTTTTGACAAACAAGCAGTTGGTACAAATGGATGACAAATGGTACCACATGGCCCTTCTTACATTACAGATATACCCATGGTTATCTATAATGTGAAGCTAAAACAACAAAGATGATGCTTAAGTCCGTCCATGATCTGATCTTAAATGTCGTTCACCAAAGCGCTCCTGTCAACCATCTCAGGCGAGCAACCCAAGTTAGTACTCTGTGGAGGAAGATAGGCAACGACAACGCGCCGATACAAGACACAAGAAGATAATAGCATACGACTACGGCATATCCACAGCCTCAGCCTGTTATCATAACAAACACCTTAACATACCTCTTTCCTAACTTGACAAATGTCTTTTGGTGGTTCCTTCGCCACCACACAATTTCGCAAACATTTAAGGAAGATGTTTTGGTGCGCCGCGAAAGTCTTTTCTCGGTTGTCCATTCCTTGAATCAGCCAGGTCCTGAGTCAGCCCGTATATGACGTCTTTGGCCTAATCGATCACAAAGAAAGGTGCGGCGTAAGCAATAATAAATATTGAATATCTGCCGTATATGCATGGTCTGTAATCCTTTAGCCCTATTCTCTGCAGGGGCTGAATCCATCCCCTCGGGTTTTTTGTTTGCCAGTTCCAAGGTTTTTGACGCACTTCACGAAACCTGATCACTTTTCCTAGCTATTTTTTGTACGTACTGTGACAAAACTTCGTAATTCTTTTTGTTCAGGGACGGAGTCAGGCAACGTTTTTAGGAGGCACCTCAGGCTTTTTTGGCCCTGTTAGGGGTAAAAGGAAAATGACTGTCAAAAGTAGCGTTTTAAGATAGAACTTAGGACTTTATATGCATGTATAGGTAAATAGTTTGGCAACATACAAATACAGCTTTATTCATCCGGGATCGCTTGACAAGGTCAGGTCAAGGTCTAGGTCAAAATTGGGTGCCATAGCAAAAGTTTGGGGCTTCTTTTTTAAATTCCAAATCCAGGAATATATAGGACGTAGTAGGGTGCTCTCTATTTGTGTACCAAATTTCGGCTCGATACCAGGTCAAGTCATGGAGCTATGACCTAAAATGTCAGTGTGCGCACCCCATATCGCAACAGCAGGAAAATGGAATTTCGGAAACAGAGTGAATTCAAATGATTGAAAACGTTTTCAGGTAATATTAATGTACACGAGATTATTTCAAGCGACTCTAAGGTCATTGGGGGTCATTTCAGGTCAAAGGTCGTCAGCTGATCTGAAGAACGAGACCATGAATTCCCCCCTTTTTCATGTCCTTGGCGCCGCCTATGATAACATAATACAAACATTGTGATACGATTTGTACTTCTTCAGCATAGCATGACCAGTAGAAGCCAGAAAAGTGCCTTGAACTTTTTTGTTAAATCACTTTGTGAAGAACTAGGTCTCCTATTTTCAAAACCCTGTGAACGCCTATGAATTTTCTCGAAATTTCAAATGTGTGGACCAACGGCAAAAGTCCCATCCATAATTTCGCGATTCATGCCAATTTCGTCGAAATCAATCCATAAATAACGAAATTGTAAGAAGCCCAAAAATACCGCCATTTTGACTCTTTTGCTCCTGTATCCACCCATTTCAAAAATTTTATAAACTTCTTTCTGTAAAATGTAGTTTACATCATGGCAAATCGATTGCCGTTTGTTGCGATGAAATCAGACGTGTAGTTTTCGAGATCTCGGGGCGGGGGCGAATCCGCCGCCCTTTGCCGGGAATCGGCCATACCGTCCAGTCATCCGGGAATAGGGTTAAATATGTCAGATGTCGCTACCTCAATTGTCATGGATAAGAGTACAGATGCAGTGATTGCTGCGAGTTAATCTGGGATCGGAGGATGCGAAACATTCCTAAAAACATATAAAATGCCCATATTTTAATGTATATGAGACTGAAGCAGTCTTTCCCATTAGCCTAACCAACATAAAATTGACAGGGTGTTTTAAAGTCATGGCATGTCTGTCTCCTCGATCGGCAGACCCTTTTGGTCTCTGACCAAATATAAAGCAGTCGTTCTGGCCAAGGCAGACACGTAGCCAAGGGTGGGGGGCATGGGGGCCATTGTCTCCTCTGGGCCAAGCAGACTACACTAGATATTTAGCAATTTGGCGAGAATGCGGAATACCCAGTGATTATATATGTAATGCGAAAGCAAACATTATATATTTCCCTGTGCGTTAAATATGAGGTCAGTTACATCAGTCTGCTACCTTTTGCTATAAATTCTGCCATATGCTTAAAGCAAATGGCAGAATTTCACATTTGGGCGAGGAAAATCCTGGCTATGCGCTTGGGTCAGGGGAGTAGAAACCGGGGGGGGGGAGGAGGGGGCAGCTATCCCTCTCCCTCCAGATTTGGGCAACATTTAGCATTTACCCTATGGTGGTGCATGGAAAGAAACAACGTAAAAATCGCGTTTGGTCCTCAATCTCCACGGATGTTTAAGCGCTACTGGTACTGGCCGTCGAGTCCCACAATATAGGCGGGACGCAAGATCTATCGAGCTCAACGTCATCTGACTCAGTTCTGCCCTTTGGCGGACCATTTTTCCTGGATCACTTTGGCAGCTAATTGCATAAAAGTCTTGCACAACAGTCTTTCTGTCTCGAGTCCTTTAATTTGCATTTCAAGGGATTATTCTGCGAAGGGAAGCCGAGCTTCAGGACGAGTCAAGACAAGTCGATATACAAAAGGATATCTGTCCGATGTGACAATACTCGCCTGTTCGAAATACGCGCCATCGTCCACCCACCACGTGGTTAGGAATCCAGACTATCCTGAATGCATTATGCCGTTATGCGGTATTACGCACATTTGCAGCGATGTGGACGTCTCCAGAAAATAGGACATAAAGCTGGGTAACAGAAACTGACGGCTAAGGTGCATAAAGTGAGCGCTGCGCACGGGTAACGCATGGAGGGACCACGCACGACTGAACATAAGAACAAATACAGCAAAAGACCACTTATAATACGTCAAGCATACAATATAATACGGAAAATATGTCAATCGACTCACGGGCAACTGAATTCGGCATAGTTCACTTGTTTTTTGCATGTTTTGAAACTGCATTTTTGCCATGTAAGTCAATTCTTCAGATCATTAGTTTGATACATCAGCATGACATCATGCGTCTCTAAATGGAACGGTATTCAATAAGACCCCTGTGAAGGGAATTAATTTGTCATTTCATGTCCTTTCTCATGCACTCCGTCTGCAATAGTTTAAAAATAATGCTTATAGTGAAAATGCTTTGATCCTTCCAACGGACAGACATAACCGGATACCGTGCACGTCATAAAGATCAGGCAATAACATCAGCTCTCAAACACAGAAACAAGAACGATATTCCCCAGCACTCGTGCCACTTCATAACCTTCCTCGAGCCAGCGAAATCGTCCCCGACATCCAGGGCGGCAGAAATTTCCGAAAGCAACATTAGCACAGCCATCAAACGTAACTTTCATATTAAAAGGAATAAGAAAGGTTATCCGCAGCGCGTATATATCCCAGACTAGAATCGGGACGGTCAAGAAGCTTTGGTTACGTTGGAGTTCCTTCTTGGTCGCCGTCTAACCTTCACCT
Organism: Capitulum mitella; assembly: GCA_030062745.1. Lineage (NCBI taxonomy): Eukaryota > Metazoa > Arthropoda > Thecostraca > Pollicipedomorpha > Pollicipedidae > Capitulum > Capitulum mitella. The sequence continues at coordinate 2,262,704 of CP099839.1, read as the reverse complement.
CAGGTCAAAAAGCACGACCGGCTCACATGAGCATCTATGTTTCGAATGTTTATGCAAGGACCATGGTCTGTTAGAGATCATTACCTAAACCCGACCATAGCCACAGGTAGAAATACCAGGAAAAGCCAAGGCGGGTAACACCATCTTTCCCAGTGCCCGGACAAACAACGCACCGTACTCTCCCAGAAGAATTCAAAAATGACGATGTAAGCAAGATCTATGTCTTGCTCAGTTTCACTCCAATAAGGGCGCAGCATCAACAACTCAAAGAAAAAGATGCTGTTAAGGTAGCACAGGCGAGGCCCAGGAAAACACTAACGGTGAGATGACGGTGCACTTACCGCTCATCAGTCACGAGAAGTCAGATGAATACCGCAAATTTATATGCAGACAAGCTCTTGGGCAGAGTCAGTACGCACACCGACATCTCGGCCCTTAGTATCGAACTGGTTCGCGTTCCCCGAGCTTGACTTCTGGAGAGCCATTGTTCCATCGCCTGCAGGGGACCGCCGCAGGCTCGCGGTAGGAGCTGACATTGATGTATTCGCTGCATTTCCCTCGATGGAGCGACCCACAAATGCAAGCACCGTCTGACCGATGAGCGGCTTGCTCTGCATCCTCTGACCCTCAGAGGCCTATCCTGCATCATCTGACCCTTGGTTGGCCCACCTTATAGGATCTGACCTCTCAGTGGCCCGCCCCATACCATCTGACCCCTGAGTGACCCTCCCCGTGCCGTCTGACCCTTAAGAGGCCAGCCCTGTACCGTCTGACCCCTGGGTGGCCCGCCCTGTACCGTCTGACCCCTGGGCGGCCCGCCCTGTACCGTCTGACTCCTGGCCGGCCCGCCACGTACCGTCTGACCCTTAAGCGGCCCGCCCTGTACCGTCTGACACTTAAGCGGCCCACCCTGTACCGTCTGACCCCTGGGAGGCCCGCCCTGTACCGTCTGACTCCTGGCCGGCCCGCCACGTACCGTCTGACCCTTAAGCGGCCCGCCCTGTACCGTCTGACCCTTAAGCGGCCCGCCCTGTACCGTCTGACCCTTAAGCGGCCCACCCTGTACCGTCTGACTCCTGGCCGGCCCGCCCTGTACCGTCTGACCCTTAAGCGGCCCGCCCTGTACCGTCTGACCCTTAAGCGGCCCACCCTGTACCGTCTGACCCCTGGGAGGCCCGCCCTGTACCGTCTGACCCTTAAGCGGCCCGCCCTGTACCGTCTGACACTTAAGCGGCCCGCCCTGTACCGTCTGACCCCTGGGAGGCCCGCCCTGTACCGTCTGACCCTTAAGAGGCCAGCCCTGTACCGTCTGACCCCTGGGAGGCCCGCCCTGTACCGTCTGACCCTTAAGAGGCCCGCCCTGTACCGTCTGACCCCTGGGCGGCCCGCCCTGTACCGTCTGACTCCTGGCCGGCCCGCCACGTACCGTCTGACCCTTAAGCGGCCCGCCCTGTACCGTCTGACACTTAAGCGGCCCACCCTGTACCGTCTGACCCCTGGCCGGCTTGCCCTGTACCGTCTGACCCCTGGCCGGCTTGCCCTGTACCGTCTGACCCCTGGGCGGCCCGCCACGTACCGTCTGACACTTAAGCGGCCCACCCTGTACCGTCTGACCCCTGGCCGGCTTGCCCTGTACCGTCTGACCCCTGGCCGGCTTGCCCTGTACCGTCTGACCCCTGGGCGGCCCGCCACGTACCGTCTGACCCTTAAGCGGCCCGCCCTGTACCGTCTGACCCCTGGGAGGCCCGCCCTGTACCGTCTGACCCCTGGGCGGCCCACCCTGTACCGTCTGACCCCTGGCCGGCCCTCCCTGCGTCATCTGCCAGACCAGACTGGCCGCCAATAACTGGCGATCGTCGAGCACGTCCTGACAGCGTCTGGACGGGAAGTGACTGGCCTCAGCCCATGGGCGGCGCCACCGTGGGGCACGTGGGGAACCAGTACCCCAGTCATTTGATTGTGGGGTACTGCTCACACCCAGTACCCCACAATAATTGCAGCTTGTGAGGTGACTTACCTCACGAGTTACGATTATTTACGACTTGCTGACCGGCCGTTACACCTAGCGCTGAGTTTGGATTTATCCTAGGAGGCAAATTACAAAATTTGTGAGAACATGTGGTGGAGAGCGAAGGAGACGGTTTTCTTGCCGATGTAAAAAGCAAAATTTTCTTTAGGGGGATTTTCTGTAGGCCGTTATTTTGGCCAGATAAGCGACACGGTATTTATTGTAAAGATCGTACGTCGTAAAACCAAGATGCCCGGATCCGGGGAGAAAAACAGTTTTGAGCGAGAAGGGCTGGTCTCCCTTCATGAGTTCGTCGTCTGGGCTGCGCCCCTGGTAGCACCCTACAGTTACAAATCTCTAACGCCGCCTCTGCATTGGCCACTCGGCGCCAGCACGGCTGGCTGTCAGTCATCTGTGGCACAACAGTAGCGGAGCCATGCTCGCCAATACGAGCCGACTCGCGAGAGCAGACAGGTCCAGCTATCGACCAGTAGGTTCGACATTGACCAGCATAGGGCGGCTGGCCTCGTAACAGGCGGCAGCGCTCACATTTCTAATTCGATCCTGCAGGAATCACTGTCCCCTTAGCGAAAGCTTCGCGTTCCGCAAATTGAAAATATTCTGAAAATTGAAACTGGTGCTATACAAATAACAGGCAGCAAGACGTCATGAGGACGTTGTAGTACTACCAAGAAACAGGACATAAATTCCTGTTTTTCTGGGGATGTTGGATGTTTTAAGCCACGAAAACGCTGCAAACAAGCATTTTGATAAAAAAGAAAGTGCCGCTGAATGCCTTATTTTTTATAAATAGCTTCGTTTGTTTTACTAATAACAAGGGGTGTCGATTTGCATTTTCCAAAGAGGAATCTGGCCCCCAGTGTTTATTTGGCCCTCATGTTGGTTTGGGCCCCTCCAATATTTTCTGTCGATTTTAAAGGGAAATGGGCCATTGCAGCGAAAAGAACGGCCGCAAGGGATACGAGATAGGCAAGAAGTGTAGAATAACGCATCAAATCATGCATTTATCTTCCTATCATGTATGTACATGTATATATATATATGTATATATATATATATCTATATATATATACCTATATACATGGGGATATATCCAATTTTCATTTGAAAAATAGTAGCAAGAAACTCATAAATTTCTGTTGATAAAAATTAAAAAGGGCTGAATCCGTTGAGAAACCCACATCTGGGGGGAGATTAGGTTGTAGGACCTTCGGCCTGGTACTCCAAGCATTTATAGTTTCTTTTATGCCACCTTAGCGGAGACTATGAAAAACATAAAATGCAAGTACACCACTGAATAACGTAGTGATGTAGAAAATGTGACGATTGATAACATATTGCTAAATCAAAAATTATTCGTCTACTAGGGACCTGTCTCTGCAATATTTAACCGAGATATGTCACAATGGTGTTGTTTTGTGGATCATTTGTATTCTTCTAGTCCTGACGTCTCCTGTGCCTTATTTGGACCCTGCCGCCCAGAAACATAACTTGTCCATTACATCTAATCATTCACCGACGCGAATCGTTTAAGAGTACCATTCGCAGGAAGTAAAACGTAACTACCTCCAGCGAAAGGCAGCATTAAATCCCTAACTAAGATTCTGCAACACCCTGGCTTTTCAGGGCATGAGTCATTTCCGGTGAGCTTAGCCAAAAGCTATATTTATCGGCGGCGGTGAGGACTGTTTGGCTGATCGCCCCATGCGCCATGGTGAATTAAGCAGCCGCGAGTCGACGGGGCGCACCAGACTGACCGAGGCACTTGCCTGCTGACTTCAAACGCTGCGGCGAGGCAGCGAGGCCACCGGCGCAGCTTACGAGAAATCGCCTTTAACCGCAACAAATCAGGCAAACTTCACGGGACCGGTCAAGCGTGATTATGAAATGCCGGCATATCGGCCAACATGTGTTTTTCTTTGTTCGTATTTCCACTACAATTTCTCCCCGCCTTTCTCTCTCTCCACCCCTCTCTTTCTCTTTCCCCTCTCTTTGTCTCTTTCTCTCTCTTCATCTATCTGTCCATCCATTTACCTAGCTCCGGCACAAGACTGATATTTGCACAGCTTGGTGTGGACGAAGTTTATCGAGGCCAAAGTACGGCGCCTCAGGACATGACACTTCCGCGTCAGGTCAGGGCCGCCCGGCGCGGCTCCCTGCCGGTCGGCACTGTTTTGCCGTGTTGCAGACGGTCCGAATCGCGGCCCAGGGCGCGCCAAACAGGGCATTGTTTCGTCGCCGACCTCCGCGGCAGCGGCGCCGGCCGGCTCCCCAGACAATCGTGTCCGGAGAGCGGCGGGCGGGAGGTGGCCGACCGAGCTGTCGGCTCGTGCACAGCCGGCCTCGGGCCGACACCTGACGACCAGCCGGCACCCGTTCACAGGTGAGCGCGTCGTCAGTCGGCACAAGCCGTGTGCTGCTGCAGCGCCCGAAACGCGGTGAGATTGTCCGGTTTGTGTGATTTTCATTCATTGTGAAACATTGTCGTCCCAGAAAGTCTGAGTTCGGGACATGGATCTCATTTCCTGGTCTGCACGTTGGGGACCAAGCGAGACATTCACCTGCAGCCTGAGTAATGATTCCGCCGACATACGTGCCTTGACGGAAAAATTAACTGGACTCCAGCTCATCCAGCTGGGTTGGGCCGGCACCACGCCTGCCGCGTGCCGGCACCGAGTCTGCCACCGGGCCACAGATCGGGACCGACACCCAGCAGCCGCGAGCCGCTCGCACCGGCCGCCGGAGTGGCCCGCAGCTGGCCGAGCGGGGGGCGGCAGTCAGGTGGCCGGCAGCCGCCCGTCCGTCTCAGACCGGCCGTCCGCGGCGGCGGGCCCGGACCGGCCGGCCGGCCGGCATGCCAACTCGGAGCGCCTGCAGCGGCCGCTGCCGCGCGGGCTGGCCGTAGCCGCTGCAAGGCCGGCCTGCAGGGCAGTCGGCCGGTTCCGCCGCGGCCGTCTGCCGCCCTCCTTACCCGTCACCCCTGCTGACGGGAGCTGAGTGCGGCCCCGCATCAAAGTCGTGGTCATTCTGCAAAGCCCTCAACAGGGATGTTTAGGTAACTGAATGGCAAGGAAAACCCTGTGAATGGCAGCCTTTGTGGTCTGCAATCGGGTGATGCCGCGCTTGGCCTGAAAGCTTCTCAGGCAGATTTCTTTGTTCTGCCTCACGACGGTATGCTACGACTGCATTCCTCAGATATCCTCAAAAGACCCCAGCACGCTATTTTCATGATAAATATTGGCACACATTATGAAAATCGGCAGAATCTAATCACAGACTTCCATGAATCAGAGGTCTGCATGATCAGCCGCATTCAGGCTCTGTCTGTGTCCACCAGGGTACACGAGGTCCTCTGGTGACCAGAAACTGCATTCGTTTGCTCTCCAAGGGTGACAGAAAAATGCAATAAATGTCTTGGCGACAATGGATGAGCACGGCTCTGACAAACGACCGCAAACTTGAACCGTTCTTAATCACGCTTTTTAAGCTGTTGAAAAATATGGAACACGCGTGTTTTAAATTTTAGTTGAATGGGGTGAGAACATTTGACGTAAACCAGCTGGATTTTATCACGCATTGAAACAGAAAGGGGACAAATGCGTAAGGCACGAAAGGTTTGGTAAGACAAAGAAGGTCAAGCTGTCAACGATTTTGGCAGCATTGTTATCCTCACGTAGGATTTCACATTCTATGGTATTTTTGCACTGAGAAAGTCCAATAAGGAGCCCATTGTTTTGTGAGGACCGATCTCCCTAGCGGAGTGATACGTTTTTAATCAATCGCATGCAAACAATGAATCGCGATAGCTCCGCCTGTGACGACAGTGGACAGGGAATCAGTTTGGTTGTGGTCTGTTGGGCCCAGACAGATGAGATATTCGGAGTTACGGTGAGAGCGCATCGACGAAAATGAACTCTTTGCAATTCTGCATTTGCCGCCATATGATCTGCCGCCGGACGTCTGCCGTCAGCGCCTTAGCGGCGAGTTTCGGAACTAAATGGTTTAACACTGTGGTCTATGGAGGACGCACTCTGGCGAGAATGAAATATCTCGTTTGTATCGCAAAGGCGGAAGAGCAAGAAAAGCGCGAGGCAGTGATGCGCGGACTCATCGAAATCAAGTGTTCATAAAAAACATGTACAGTGAGCAAGGTGCACAGCTATGTTCTGGTACAGAAATGGATGCCGCTTTCAGGTTGTCAGCTTTCTGTTGCATTTTTGACGGAAAAGTCCACGTCATTCCTGAAGTGGGTGTGCAAGCGATGAACTGTAACGGATCAAGAATGTAAACACTGTTTACCAGCTGAAAGGGCATGTTTTTCTTAACGTGCCTTTTCAACATGTATGTCTAGTACAATTAGTTGGGAGGACAATGGCACAAAGTCCTGGAGCAGGTTTCGGAGGTTTATCTTGATATGCTTATTTTTTAGTTTAAAAGTCCAATAATAGGAGAATAACGTCATTACACGTTGTTTGCCTCGCCATCTAACAACACAACTTGGCTGCCAGTTTGCTCCAATATATATATATATATATATATATATATATATATATATATATATATATATATATATATATAGACGCAAAGATCGTTAAACACGACAGCGTTTTCGGGCTGTATCTTGTTTTTGAGGACATATTCAGATTTTCTTGCAACTTGTCTTTGTTCAGCGAGGACATTATGAGGCAAATTGCCAAAAGAATTAAACATGAATACAAGAAAAATTGCACTAAGATAATAGTACGTATAGTAAAAAGCCATATGTTACATGATGTCTATTTCTATGTATATCAACATTTCGACCTCCATGGGTCGTCTTCAGCAATCGAATTATAGCGAAGTCATACGGTTATAGAGCGAGAGAGAGAGAGAGAGGGAGAGGGAGAAGGAGAGAAAGAGAGAGAGGGAGAGAGAGGGAAAGAGACAGACAGAGAGGCAGACAGACAGGCAGACAGCAAAACATCAAAACAATTTGCACAGTGATTAGTCAGGCATTTCACACCAAGCGACATACCTATACACGCAGAGTTACACGGCTAATGTTCTGTTGAGCAGAGGCAGGTGTGTATGTGTTTTGTACCTTGCGTTGATAACTGGTGTGTGGCCTCTGCTGTATGTTGTCTCAGCAACCGTCAACCGACGTTTGTCGTAACACTGCAGTGTTGTTCGTCAGCTAGCCCTGGTCAGACTCTGTCCGTGGTGTCCTCGAAGGTGGTCCTAAGGGCCATCCAACTGGAGGTACATTGTGAGGCGGCGGCCGAGAGTGATAGTGACGTGACCCATGTACTATACGTTGTGGGTTGCACAGTCTCCGATAATAAATCTGAAACAGTATCCTACATCGGTTTGTTAAGTTTTTGCTGGTTTGAACGCCTTGTTACGCATGACAAGAGAGGAAGTCTTGATGATATTAGTGATAAATATTAGCGATGATGTATTAGCGATTTTGCTCGCTTTCGCTCGCAGGTTTACTTGTCTCATTTTTTTGGTAACATGATACATAAAGATACATATCATGTAACATATGACTTTTTGCTATGCCTGCTGTTACGATAATGCAGTTTTTTTCTTGTCTTTATTGTTAATTCTTTTGGCGACTCGCTTCATAATGTCACTGCTGAACAACGAAAAGTTATAAGAAGACTTCAAAATGTGTACAAAAAAGGTGTCATTCGAAAACGCTGTCGTGTTTAATGATCTTTGCTTACGAGAAATTCTGCTCCTGAATTTCCGAAATATATGTATACATATATATATATACATATATATATATATATATATATATATATATATATCTATCTATATATATATAATGCCGAAATATTCACAGCAAGAAAATATTATGTTTGCACTTCGTAAATTTCGTTCATCCAGAATGATTAAGTCCAAACTCATCGGAGCGAAACGGGCAAAGCAACAAATGCTGGAAGGTTGAAAGGGGAGGACAGGGGGGCAGGAGTCCCCCCAACTTTGGGCAGCATTTAACATTACCCTATGACATGGAAAGAAACGAGGTAAAAAATCGCGTCGCCCCCCTCTCCACAGAGCCCCCTCTCCACAGACGTTCCGCTGCTGCTGGATAAATGTGACGCAGGTGAACGAATACGTCTGACGCGGAAATAACTAAAGATTTGAGAAACTCGTGGATTACATGAGTTTTCGACAATACTAGTCTGGCGCAAAGTATGCAAGTGGTTTCTTGAATGGGATAAGCCACTCAATGGTATTTGGCTTGGTCAAATTGTAGGGACATGGCGGTGACAGTGTCATTCCCTTTCATGGCATTAAGCTACAAATAAACTGACTAGTGGATTTAAATGCTGTCACAGTGTACGCTTGCGGATGTGCTACGTGAAGGTGCTTTTGTCATTTGGGTGTGAGGCTTTTTATTCTGTTTGACTTGGTGAGCTGTGGATAGAGAATATATTAACGCTATCTTTACGCTGCAAATGTTTACTGGAATCCGTGGAAATGTGTTGTGAAACCAGATGCCGGCGGCGGCATGACATGTACGGCGTTAAGAAAATTAATTGAATGCGTAATATGCCATTTAATAGCGGAAGTGGAACCTCAGAAAGGGTTCTGACTTGTTGACCCATTTCCAAGGCGCCGGTGCCGCCCCGGCATGAAACGTGTCATTCGATTTATAAAGAATGGTCTTGACAAGCGGACGAAGGGTTGTTTATTTAGGATTCTCATCACCCTGTAAAAACGTCTCTGACCACAAGAAGGAAAGGGTCGTAGGACGGCCGCGCTGTCGGAATGAATTGATTATCCTGGTAGATTCGCAGCAGACCCGGCTGGTAGACCCGGAGCAGAATCCACCTGGTAGAAGCGGAGCAGACCCCGCTAGATCTGGAGCAGACCCGGCTGCTAGGTCCGGAGCAGATCCCGCATGGTAGATCCTCAGCAGAGCCTGCAGGTAGATCTGGATCGGATCCGGCTGGTGAATCCGCTGCAGACCTGGCTGGTAGATCCGGACCAGACCTGGCTGGTAAATCCACAGCAGACCCGGCTGGCAGATACGGACCAGACCCGGCTGATAGATCCACAACAGACCTGACTGGTAGAACCGGACCAGACCCGGCCGACAGACTCACAGCAGACCCGGCCGGAGGGCGGCGCGGAAGTCCGGGACCAGGCCGTCTCCGTTCGCTGCAGACGGTCCCGGCGGCCTGCAGCGGGCGCCCCACGGGGCGTCTACCCGGGCCGGCGCCGGCGCCGCACCGTGTCGGCTCCGCTGTCTCCGAATACCTCCTGACGAGATGGCTATCCCGTGTTTTAGGGCAGGGGCCGAAGACCCCCTCCCTTTAGCAGTCTACTGCGCTCACCCGCACGGACACAGTTGTACATTGTTTGGTGCATGTATTGTCTCTAATCATGAAGAGATGGACCACGTCCTTACATCGAACGCTTACCGCTCGCACGGGAGTTTTCGTAGAATCTGTGCTTTACAAATGCATGTTAGGAGGTAGAATCTGTGCTTTACAAACACATTAAAAACATACATAATACATTTATGTTTACGTATACATTCATCCTTTGAGAATGGGCTAAACGTATTCCTGTATTATCGAGAACCGTTAAAACCTGCAGACAATCTTCTTCACAGACTCTGTTATGATAGCAACACGTTTTATTCTGTAATTAAAGAGCAGAGTGCATGGTGTTACCGGTTTAACTCACAACCAGGAATATGACTAAATAGTGAATGCTGTAGAGGCAGAATTTTCCATTTGTTATCGGGCTAAAGGGTCATGGAGAAGCGAGAATGAGTTATGGAGAAGCGGTCCTAACGATATATGGCAGCACAGACTGCCCAGTATCAGCGATATCGTGTTGCCGTCCAGCTGATCCTTTAGATTGCGCAGTCTCTGGCTCTGAACCCAGTGAATTCAGCTTATTTTGATGTGCGAGAACGACAATAAACCAGCGATTACCAGACTCAACCCACTGCAGATGGCACACCTCTCCTAATAAAACAAGCATCTGTTGGACATGCATGTAGTACCATTCGCCATATCCGCATTGATTTAACGTATGATACTGTCCGACGCTGGACGACGATGGCTGTTGACAGCAGCGCGAAAACGCGTCCTCCTTTACATCAGGGCTTCTTCTTCATTGGAACCACTCTTAAATATGCATGCCGGAACAAAACTACGTTTCCATTGGTCTTGTTTCCATTAGTCTTTCTAACAGGAATCTTGTTATATGAGTCTGCGATGACATTTTTTGCTCAGCTGTGGATTAAATTTTTCCGAGAACACGGGAATAAAATGACTGATGTTACAAAACAGCGACACATTTCGGCCCAACCTGATATGCTTTCCACAGTTTCATCAGCATCGTGTGAGAGAATCACGTGATGCGTACGAGAAATCTCATAAGCCTGACAGGATTTTTACGCTTCCTTAAATCTGTAAGGATCATTTGAAGACTTTGGTGATGGGATTAGGGGCCACACCAAGCTGTGCAAACTTCGAGGTTTTCCGTTGGAAATGCACCCAAATCCGGTGTAGTTTTGCCCCGGGGCACCGGACCAGACGGCTCTGGGATCTTTTGTGAACCGTTAGTGCTACCACGGGCCGCCACTTGGTCCCAGTGAACGCTTCTGTTTCCCGTCAAACAGCGCCGGCCTCAGCTGAGGATTGAACAACAGTCCCCGCCACACGCCGGCTATGACTCGAGCATGCTGTCGTAGAACGACAGAACGAGGTACCAAAGGTGACGCAGCGACGACATACTACGCCATCATTTCACACTGCACGTCTCGGAGCAATATGCGTGGTCTCGTCCAAGTACCCCCAGGTTCTTTGTTTCGCGGCTTCCCCGATAAAGCGTGAGAGCCCTCTTGAAAACCCTCGCCTTTCCGGTGAGGGCTCTCAGACGCGGGATCCCGCTGCTGGTGTTTACAGTCGGCGGCACCCGAGGCGCACGGGTCCTCAGACGCAGTTTCTGTTTCTGATGGTGTTGGTGTTTGCAGTGCGCAGCACCCGAGGCAGGCTGGTTCTGAGAAGGAGGGTTTGCGCTGTTGACGTTGACAGTTTGCGGCACCCGAGGTGGACGGGTTCACAGGCGCAGTTTCTATTCCTGCCGGCGTTCGTGTTGGTGTTGACAGCCTGCGGCACCCGCAACCTGTCGGCGCCACCGAGGACCGCTAATAAGCCGGCATCACACGGCCGACGGCAGGGCGACAATCATTCGCCGCCGCCGCCGCCGCCGCCGCTCACGCGACAAACACCCCGTCTGGCCCGCCAGCCACTCGCACCCGCGGCCGATTGCCATGTGGCCGGGCACGTTCAGAATGTCGGCGGCGGCTAATATTAACCGCTCCGTCCCGGCAGGCAGGCACGCCGGGCCACGTGCGCCGCACGGCTGGCTGAGAAACATCTGCGCACGGGCAGCACGGGCGGGCGTAACGGCACGTGCCGGTGCGCGCGAGAACACGGGTCTGTTGGAGAGCGGCAGCGAGAGGTCACGTTGAGGAATGCCAAATGGGAAGCGGTCCTCTGCGGTAGGCACTGACAGCGGTATTTTGGTGCATAGGAAAGTAATGAGAAGGCACGAGATGTCCTGGTAGGGGACAAAATCGGGGAAAGGGCACGTCATTGTAGCGAGGGCTTGTGGAAGTAGACCTGGGGATGGAGTATTACTGCATTATTACGGACTGTATTATTATGAAGTATTACTTGTATTATTATGAATAATAATACAGGCAATAAGTGGACATGTGGGTAGCCGCGAGGACGCAGGACGCAGCACAGAAAAGGGGCCGCGAGGAAGTCCAGGGCATGAGATCGGGACCAAGCAACAACGAACAGTCTCATACGCATAAATGCGTTTTGCCCTCGCAAGTGGATAAACAAGCACACACTCACGCACCCATACCCATGCGCTGCAACACGTGCACATACGCATCACCATGGTAATCATCATGCTTATTTTCCATTACATTCGATGATGTAGTAGGTGACGGGTGCGGCGCGATTTTGATTGGTCCAAAAGCCTCAGGTTAAGTCAGACTGCCTCTGCTCGGCACGTGTGATCTACGCACGTGCGCACACTGCGGTCGTCTTCTAGCGCGATGGCGAACTGCGCCGCAGCGATCTCTTTCACGGATGTCAAATGATGAACGTATGTATTTTGCCGGCTAGTTTTGACCAGGTTACCATCCGGCGTGTTGCGAAATATGTGGCTCCATAGATCACATGGTCGATTACTCAGTTCAGGTCTGCGTAACCCAATTGAGATCAATTATGCCAGCTGAACTGATGCAGTCAATCCATTTTTCATCCGATCAGTTTTCCTTCGGAAGAAAAATCACTTTCCTGATCAATTCTTAGATTGCTACCAAGTCTAGTGAACAAAAGTTACATTACTGTATATTCATGGCAATGACTCCAATGATGGAGTTCGAGTCCTTGGCAAACTTTCATTATCGGAAAAGGCACAAATATTCGGTCAGTAGCGAAGAGGTATCTTGTTCAGTCATTGCATGTCGTTGTAGTAACATGGAAAAGGCATTGGCTTTCTTTGACAGGTTTGGATGATTTAGACAGCTCTGAGCCTGAAGGTGAGATACATGATAGCATTTAAGAGGCAGACGATTTAGAGAGAAGAAAACAGACTACTATTTCTTACATTCGTAAAAACCAATAAAAGCGAACGAAAACAGCTATCCTCTCCGACATGAGAAAGGTTTGGTTATTTTTTTTTTAAAAAGAGTTACCATGCCTATTCAAGAAATTGGACCAGACCACCTTACTGTTAGGCATCTATTGATATATTTTAGGCAGGGCTATATTTTATGTATGTTTTGCTCATAGAAAATAGACATACAACTCCAGGTTATCGGGCTTCATTTATTGAGAATTTCCTTCACACGTCGTTTTTTTTTAAGCCGTCCATCCCAGCTATATTTCCACTGTCCCCAAGCCATCAACCGTATGGCATTTTGGGGCCAGCTGTGGGGCGAAGAGAAGCTGTCGTCAGTGTCAAGTTACGAGCACGACAAGAGAGAAAACCGCTTTGGCACTTTCCATTAAGTGGAAAACGACCCCACGTATGATACTTTATGCGCAGACGGGGCTATTGCCATTAAATGCGGCGGGTTCGCGTCTTGTATAATACATTTTGTGTAATGGCTGATTTTAGCTCGCCAGTGCCACCAGACCTCTTTCTTGGCACTACAGAAGTCATCTGCCACCAAGCGGCCTTCCTGGCGTTTTAAATGTGACATTCCACGCAGTGTTGGGCGATTTCGTATGACAGTGCGTCACAATTGTGTGCCATTGGATGTGACAGTCCGGGCAGCTGAACATACGTTACCCGCCGTGGCCACGTGCGACTGGCGCCCTATGCATCACCTGATATGACAGGGCGAGACGCGCGTTGGAGTCCGCCAGCGACCAGGTGCCGACCGTACGGTCGGCCGCCGGTGCCGCTCCCTGTGATGTCACGCGGCCGGCGGCGGGGATGAGTCGGCGGTACCGCTGTCATCGGCGAACACCCAGACGGATAGACACCACACAGTTATTGGCGGGGGCGCGCTGCGGTGCCCACGGGCACAAACAGACATCCTGACGCACAGACGCCGGAGACATCCATATCCGCAGAAACCGCAGACACCCCAAACATCGCAGATAATGCAGACGTCCAGACACGCGAGCGTTACTCGGCTGTCCACGGATATTACACAGACGATCAGACTTCCAAACACCACAGAACACCGTACAAACGCTCAAACATCCAAACGCAAGACGGATGCCTCACAAGCGCTCAGACATCCAGAACCAAACAGATGTTCGGACCTCCAGGCGCCAAACAACCGTCTCTCAAACAGACACCGGGACGGCCGGTGAGCACGCGGCCAGTCTGGGAGACTTAGCGCGCTGATGGGCTTCGGTTGCTGAAGCAGACATCTGAGCCGGGGAAGACCGGCACAGAATTAGGCGCTTGTCGTGTCAGCCTCGGAACCTTGCCGGGGATTCCACATTCAGAGCGACCTCGTCCTGCGCCTGCCGGAGATTAGCTAGCCCTGCTCCTCACGCCGTTACCAGTGCGGGTGTCCCGTTTTCTTTTCTTCACTAATACCGGTAGCCCTCCGTCTGTACTATATCCAGCATGAAAAGTCCTCTATATCTGCGTCGCCAGTCCTAGGTAAACCTGCGCCAATTCGCCCCAGATTCTCTAAGCTCCAGGTCTTAAGTAAGCTCTGGCCCAATCCGTCCTGAAGGATCTCCAGAATGACCAATCTTTTCGGATTCGCCCGCCGGACGAGACGGTGCTTACTTTGATGCGCTTCGGCCGCCCTCTGAAGTGGAAAAACGCTTTGGCGGGGCGTAGCAGAGCCATCGGCGGCCGGTCCACTCCACGGGGGTTCTCGCCTCTCGCGGCCGCGGAGAAGCTAGCCGAGACAGCGGCAGAGCAGGCCTGTTGGACGGTCCGCGCTTTTTGCCATCGGTCGAAGGGCGCCGCCAGCCGGCGGGCAGACGTCTGGCTGTCAGCTAACTCTGGCCAGGCGTGACGCTGGATGTGGTGTCGGTCGTGTAGGAAACTACCGCCGCACACGAACGCTTAGTTCATGAGCGTGGAATATTTCCGCACTACGCCAGGAACCGAGTCGTCACTGGGTTCCTATCCGCGAAAGGTATTTATTTTGTGTTCGTCTGTTTTTGTTGCTTGTTTTAACATAAAGGCAGCTGTTTTCATGTCGGCACTTTCATTGATTTAACGAGACATGCGCCCAATGGTGCTGAACCATAACAGGTCTCAGCGGTCCTCAGTGGCGCTGCACAGGAGCAGTTCTCAACAGCTCTCAACCGTACTGAACTGGAGCAGATCTCAGCAGATCGATTACAACGATCGGTGGCCTTTTGATACCTGTAAGTCGTGATACTTCTGGGATCGCGAGAGCCCCGCGGCGGTGAAGGTCTCTCACCGGGAACACGTGTCGGGTGGTCCTGTCGGAGCCCCCCAGACCGCCCGGCTGGCCAGCGGTGGCTGTCAGGATCAGACGGGGACGAACGACGGCGCCCATCTGGTCAGGACAGCCGGGTGTGAGGCCCCAGACGGCGCTTCCCACTCGCTCTGTCCCACTGCCAACAGCACCACACGCCCGGGGCCCAGCCCACACACAGCCCTCATTCATACACGACTGGCAGCGCCCATTAACACGACAGCCCACGAGGTCGGTCGACCCACTGAGACTGCACGCATTAAAATGAAACTGGGCCGTATTGAGCTTCCACTTGGACTGGTGAAGAGATAATTGGATGCCGCACAGCTGACGTGTCACAGGTGGCAATGAACAGATACTAGTTCTGCCCATCATAGAAAGCAATAAACGCAGACGGACATTGCTCATCACAGGTGATGGTGATGATGATGATGCCGCAATTAACAGAGACTAACACTGCACATCACGGGTGACAATTAACAGACGTCAATACTGTCGAAGGGGACAGTTAACATCGACGAGCACTATCCGTTACAGGTGGCAATAAACAGACTAACTTCCCCCGTTACAGGCTGCAATAAACAAAGAAAAACATTTCCCATCACAGTTGGCAATTAACAGAGACCAACACTACCCGTCACAGGTGACAATTGACGGAGACTAACACTGCACGTCACAGGTGGCAATTGACGGAGACTAACACTGCCCGTCACAGGTGGCAATTGACGGAGACCAACACAGCCCGTCACAGGTGGCAATTAACGGAGACTAACACTACCCGTCACAGACGGCAATTAACGAAGACTAGCACTACCTCTCACAGACGGCAATTAACGGAGACTAACACTACCCGCCACAGACGGCAATTAACGGAGACTCACACTGCGTCACAGATAGCAATACAATGAGACCAGCGCTGCCCGCCGCGGCTGGTGAACGGCAGTCTGACACTTGGCCACCTGGCTCAACCTTGAACCGACTGCAGTGCTTGACTGCCCAGTCCTCAGACTGATTTCCGGCTGAATGAGCACAAGAGCATCCCGCTGCATGGCTGCGGAAGCTTGTCTACAAACGCTGCATGGGCAATGAAATGTTATGTCGCCTATCAGCCAGTTTACTGCATTATTCACGGGCCCTATCGGTTTCCGTTTGTTTGTGTGGAAACATCAAGGCCTTCGCGGGTAAGAAAACACTCCGTAGTGTGCATAAACTGTCTTATTGATGTGACTGAAACAGGCGTGCGGATGGCTTGTGAGACTGAATGGCTGTACCTCTGCCATGTGATTTAGTACGTTGATGTAGCGATAGTAGACGCCAGGAGCGGCACGACTCCCATTTTTATTGTTGTAACATTGCACCTCTTGTGCTGCGCGGACCAAGTCACCTCCTGATCTACCGGTGACCCTCTCCGCCCTCCGGTTCACCTGTGTTTATGACTCACTAGCCGGGGAACGCAGTGCATGCAGTCCGTTTCTCTCATGACCTGCTGAGACGTGCCGGCTCTGGTCTGGCCTCAGGCTGCCGGTTGGAAGGTCGAGTTTTGTCGGCCGGTCTCGGTGAACAAATGCGGTCCGGCCGTTCAAATTCTAAACATGCTGCGTGCTTTCAGGCGATGTCGTGTTGATAATGACAATATGAAGTTGGGCCCCCTGGGTATTCTTCATGTGAATATTTTTCATCATTACATCGCCATTCTTAAATCATCAGGCATAAAAAAACGCGAAATTTACATAGAAATTCTTTGGAAGTGTAGAAAAACTTTGGAAGTGTAGGAGAAGGTATTCTACCTGCTTCCTTTCCTACATACATCCTTTCCGTTTTCCTTCCCAGTAGGCATTAAGTTCCTAAACTCGTGCGTGTGCCGATCACTGGAGCTGCGCTTAAAGCTCTAGAGTTTTGCATCGCCGATGACTTAGAGCCTTCACTTCTCGTCCCGTGAATCCCAGAGTAACCAACATTGAAAATGTTTGACTTCTGCCTGTGGTTGCCACAGCCATGCAACAACGTTCACTCACTGCTCGGCTTTCTTTCAGAGAACGACGAAGGCCATGACACGACCAACGGGGCACCATGGGGGCAGATAGACGTGGAGGACGTCCTCTCCGGCTGCCGCCTCCCTGAGATGCCCCTGTGGTGGTCCCCTCCTACGGGTCTTTTTTCGGATTGATGAAATAGACATATTCCAACGTAATTGTGGAATGGATGTTACGTGGGGAAAAAAGCCTGCAAGATAACGGACTGTGGATGCAAATGCCAAGCTTTTAAACAATTAGACCATCCTCGGATGAAAAAAATCATAGTTCATTGCTCAGTAGTTTGGAAGTTATTAGCCTGCAAAAACGTTATGACCGGGCTGGCTGCTCAATTTGATTTTTTTCATGCAAGTTGAAGTGAAGCTTACTCTACCGCCGGCCTCCCTCATAACAATTAAAACACATTTTTTATGCTTCGTGCAAAAATTGCGACTGCGCATCCTTGAATGCCTCACCACATGGAATGGGTAGGACCCTGATGAAGCCCGTCCACTTCCCTGAGGCCCGACCTGGGTGCGCCCTCGCACATGAATAAACCATGCAACAACCGCTTCCATTTGAAAACGCGGAAGACAGCCGGCACCAAATGCATGCACGTTTGCGAGACGGCTTCGGTTGCACCACGATGTTGACTGTCGCGGTGCGTATCAGGTGATGACGTCATCCCGCCTCGAGCGCCTCCCAGAAGGGGGCCGTTCTCGAATTCTCGCCGGAACCGGACCAACGCGCCGGCCCAAGGACGCACCCGATGACGCAGACAGTGCCCCTCCTTCTGTCGAAGGGATCTCGCATGCACCGCACGCGCCGGGCGCGGAGGCGGCCGGTGGGCGGAATCCGACAGGTAATGCCCGCCAATACTGGAGCCGGAGAGCCGGCCGTGCCCGGTCGCCGGGTATGCCGCGGTTCTCTGGAGCGCTCGTTCTGGGAACACGGCGTCCCCGATGCGCCGTTCGGCAGATTACCCCTGCCACTAACGCCGCCGTCTGTGCAAAAGACTTCGACGTTACATGCACGTGGCGCCTGAGGGTGTCGTTAAATTACGTAAACGTACAGTTTACCACATCTCAGTGATAATATGATTCTTGGGCTTGACCCAAAAAACACCAGAATCATAAACAGGTAAAGACAGAACAAAAGCTAAAAAACCTTGTTCCATCGACGTCGGCGTGCTTGAGGAGGAACATCAGAGCGCGCGGAAACGGCCCAGACGGCAGGCTCAGGTGCCCCTGTCCGTCGCACCTGTCCCTGGTGCAGGCCCAGACAGCAGGCCCTGGCCCGTCGTACTCCCGTGTCAGTCCCTGGGGCGGGCCCGGGCGATGCGTGGGACGTTTGTTTACAGCTGCCAGCCGTCGTGTTTATCTCACCTGCCGACGCTGGCCGGCCGCGGGCCCCGGACCGACGGCAGGAGACTACAGGAGCCGGGGCCCCGGACCGACGGCAGGAGACTACAGGAGCCGGGGCCCCGGACCGACGGCGGGGGACTACAGGAGCCGGGGCCCCGGACCGACGGCAGGAGACTACAGGAGCCGGGGCCCCGGACCGACGGCAGGAGACTACAGGAGCCGGGGCCCCGGACCGACGGCAGGAGACTACAGGAGCCGGGGCCCCGGAGGAGATACAGGAGCCGGGGCCCCGAGACGGCAGGAGACTACAGGAGCCGGGGCCCCGGACCGACGGCAGGAGACTACAGGAGCCGGGGCCTCGGACCGACGGCAGGAGACTACAGGAGCCGGGGCCCCGGCCTGGCAGGGGGCTACAGGAGCCGGAGTCCAAGCCCGGCAGGAGACTACGGGGGCCGGAGACCCGACCCGAAAAAGGAGACTACAGGAGACCGAGTTCCGGCTCGGCAGGCGACTGCAGGAGACGGAGTTCCGGCTCGACAGAAGAGTACAGGAGCCGGAGTTCCGACTCGGTGGGAGACTGCAGGAGGTGGGGTCCCTGCAGGAGGCTACAGAAGCTGGAATCCCGACCCGGCAGGAGACTTCAGGAACCGGAGTTTCAGTTCGGCAGGAGACTGTAGCCTGCAGGAGCGGGGGTTCCGACAGGAGACTAGAGAAGCTGTGATCCCGGCTTGGCAGGGGACTCCAGAATCCAGAGTCCAAGGCCGGCAGGAGACCACAGGAGGCTGAGCCCCGGGCCGGCAGACTATGACGGCAGTAACGCGCTGTCGTTCATGTCCGTTAGCCGGGGTAACAGTCTGTCGAGAAAAGAGCACGGGAGCCGGAAACCTCCAGCGGCGGGGAGAAGATAACAAGACACCGATCTAAATCCTGGACCTGGCAACAGGCTGGACGGCGGCCGGCCCGACACAGAGCGCTCTGAGACGAGAGACGACGTCTCAGCCCGGGTAAAAACAGGGACGGTTAAATAATTACATCGCTAGCAAGCTAAGGAAATACGCAATACTGCTGTTTTTGACCTCGGCAGGAAAAATATACAGCCAGAAGGAAACAAAAATACGCACCAATAGCGACCAGACGGGCTGAAACGTTCAGAAGCTGGGCGCCGTCGGCGCCGGGCGCGCCGCGGTCGCCGCAGTTCACCTGCCGCCGCTCGGCGCCGGCCCGCTTCATCGATTCCGACGGCGACCGGCGGCGTGACCCGCCGTCCCCGTCGCCGCCGTCGCCGCGCGGGAGGCGGCTAATTCCGTTGCCGTGACGCGGCGCAGCCGACGCCCGTGCCGGCCTGACGTGACGGCTCCGGCGGCGCGCCGGCCGCCGAGCCTCCCGGCCGGCGGCTCATTTCCATTCCTCAGATTGCGGCTAATTGCGCCGCCGCCCATATCGAAGTCGAGCCGGAGGGCTTGGGGGCGGCTCAGCCGGCGGCGAGGCGGGCAGATTGGCGGCCGTGACGGCGGCGGCCGGCCGCGCCTGACGGGCGCCGCGGCCGGTTTACGAGGGGACCCCGCGATGGGCGGCGGGGCACATCGCCGCCTGTTTCCGCCCCGAGGCGCTGATGGGAGAACTGGGAGCGGCGGCATGTCGACAGCGTGGCGCCGTCCGGGGGAGCCCTGCTCTGGGCGGGCTCGTCGCCGGCCGTAAGCCGCGCCGACGAACGGCCGCTCGGTACGTGCGGAGAGTCGGAGGGCGGGGGCGGGGGCTGACAGGTCGTGATTTAGCGCCTGGTCGAGATGAGGGCCGTCGAGTAACTGCGGCCGTGCCCTCAAGTCGGGTGAATCAGTGGGCGCAACGGTGGGATTGGAGTCGTTTGCCGCTGATTTGCTAGCCGGAAACGAGGCCGCTCCGCCGGCTGGCGCGGTCGATGATGTGCCAAATAATGACGCGTTTCGGCGGCCGCCTGGAGTCGCAGAACGCAGCTCCGGCGGCACGCCGCGGGTCCGCCGCCCGCGTCCGACTCTTCCCGGAACGAGATCACGGGACGCGGCGGCTTCCTGGTAACGACCGGAAGACATCGCCCCTGCCTCAATACCTCAACGTAATGTGACGTGGGGGAAGTAAATTGAGTAGAATGAGAGTCACTGGGCAGGCACTCAGCGGGGACGTGCCAATCAGTGCCAAAGGAGTGCGGCCGCCGACTTGTGAAACGCAAAGTGGCTTTGCGTGTCACGGGGTCGCCGCGGTGATCGGGACGTGATGGCATCCGCGTCTGTCACGCGCGCCGCGACAAAAACCACACGGGTAATCACACAGCGCTGACGCCGCCACAAAAGGCGCCTCCGGCCGGCGTTTATTCATGAGCGCCGGGACAAACATTACTCAGCGGCCGGTCACGGCCGCCGGCCGCCCGGCGAGGGCGCCCCACGAGAACACGATTGTTTTAGCGTGACACGCTATAATTGATGCGGCCGCGTTTCGCCAGAGCAATTGGCCGGCGCGGCCGTGGCGCAAGCGGCGCCCGCCGACCCGGCGGTCGCGCGCCTGTTTGCTCTCTGACTTTTACTTTCTGGCGTGTTTTCTCAGCGGCCCGGCCGAATGTCGGGCAGCCGAAGGCGCGCGTCCGCCGCCGGCCGCCGTCACGGGCGTCACGCGGCGCCGCGCGGCCGGAGCACGCAGTGAGTCCGGAGCGGCGGAGAGGCTCAGACCGGAGCGGTCCGCGCGCCGGCGACGGGTGAGGAGTGACCGTGAGGGGAGCGGCAAGGTCGGCCGGTGACGGGCAGAGCACGCTGCAGAGGGGACCGGGCTCGGAGTTAAGAGCGACACGCCGGAGATGGACGTCGAGTGGGGAACAGTGACGGAATGAGCCAGGAGCAAAGACCCGTCGCCGGCGAAAGTGAAGTGAACTCGCGCGGAGTGGCAGTGACCGCAGTGGCATGACGGCGGCGGCGAGCGGCGCTCGGTGACGGCGCGCCGCGAGTGTCGCGCGGCGGACGACGGAGCCGGAATGCTGGCCGCGGCCGCGGAGAGCGCGCTGCTGGGGCCGGCGCTGGCGGCGCGCGCCCGGCCGCCGCCGGCCGAGCTGCCGAACGCGGCGCTGGTGCTCTCGCTCGGGCTGGACGAGTACCTGGGCCTGGTCTACAGTCAGCTGGCCGGCCCGCGCGGCGTCAGTCGCGCCGACGTGCGCCGGCTCTGCGCGCTGCTGGACGGCCGCGCCGACGCGGTATTTCCGGACGCCGACGCCGACGCCGACGCGGGCCAACCCGCACTCGGGCTCGCCGCCTTCCGGCGCGCGTTGTGCGACCACTTCGGCGCGGCCGGCGCGCGGCCGGCGGCCAGTGCACGCCTGGTGAACGTCGAGGTGACGGTGCGGCGCCGCGCGGCCGCCATCGACGACATCGAGCGGGCCCTGGACAGCGCGGTACCAGCCGCCGGCGCCCGCCGTCGCAGAAAGGCGGCCAGGCCGGGCAGCGATCGGCGGCTGCGGCTCGGCCTGCCCTTCGGCCGGCCGGCCGGCCGACCCGGCGCCGGCGACGAGCCGGCCAGCCTGCTGCTGCTCGAGCGCGAGCTCGAGGCGCTGCGCGAGCTGGTCGAGGACCTGCGCCGCTCGCTGGCCGTCTCCGACGCGCGCAACATCGGCCTGCAGGTGCGCGCCTGCCGCCCGGCGGCCGGCGACATGGTCGTCTCCGCCGAGCGGCGCGAGCTGGCCGCCGAGAGGCCGGTCTCGGCGCCGGCGCCGGCGGCGCCCGAGCCGGCGCCGCCGGCCGCCGAGGAGCCCTCCCGCGCCGCGCCGGCCGTCTCGGACGCCATCGAGGCCGAGACGAGCCGCTCGCTCAACGAGGCGCAGCGCAACTTCGACGCGCTCATCCGCGAGCTGCGGGCCATCAGCGAGCCACGCGCGCCCTTTCACCCGGAGCTGTCGCTGGAGGACGAGCTGGAGCAGACGTACGAGGCGCTGCAGCTGACCCAGACGGACCTGGAGCGGTCGCGGGCCGTCATCAGCGGCGCGCGCGGCCGCCTGCGCGGCCGGGATCGAGAGGTCCAGCTCGCCCGACAGGACCTGCTCGCGGCCGAGGCGGCGGCGGCCAGGTGAGGACCGGCTCACGGCGTTGATGTCGTGCGAACTCAGATGGCGTCTGTGCTGTGAGCTGGGCGGTGCTGGACATGGCTGCCGAGAGGGAGGTAACCCAGCTGCTATGAACGGAGCTCTGCATACGTACCGCGTCTGGGATTCGGTTTGCGAAGTTGCAATGACCGGATCTCGGTGTAATGACCTGGTTAATCACGATTTTCCAAAGGCTGGTTGCGTAATTCACACACGAATACGAAACTTTTGAGACTGCTAAGAGCCAAAGTCGTGACGAAATGAAACTACATAGGCTCTTAGCATGATAGCAGCACTTAACAGGTTATTTCACGAGACAAGTTAAACGCGGCGAGAAGGGTTGACCAAAATTCACATCACAAGGAGAAACATTGAAAGCACTTAGCCTTCGTATCGTCATCTTACCATACTTAGCGCAGAAAATGCTCAAGCATGATGGGTTTTAATCACTTAGCCAATGCCGTTTTTACGGCAAAAATGTCATCCTTTTTTATTTAACATAGCTCCTGATTTGGAGCGTTTTCCACTGTCGTAGCACCTATTCGGAAGTATTCTTCATCATCGAATCCTATTTGGTATTTTAAATCATGCATTGACAGGAGAAGCGGAGTACCATTGCGAGACTCAGACAATGTTCTGGGGACTGGGATCTGCTTGAAACAAGGCAAAACACACTCCTGCCAACACGTAAGGTTTCTCACAAAAAGTCCCCACGGACTAGAACAAAAACCTGTGGTGCGTTCAGCGTTTCAGCACCGTGATAAAACATTCCACAATGCATTTGTTCTGCCCTGGAAAGTGAAGTCAACTGTTCTGTGACCTCCACAAAAGCATCCACAAAGGAAAGTGATATCGGCAGCGGAGAGGCTTCTCGAGACGCGGCCGGCCGTCAGGCGGTCATTAACCGCACGAAAGAGAGCCATTAGACCTTTCCACGCGTTCCCTGGCCGACGGCGTTCAGCTTTTTGTTCTACTGTCCCGGGAGCCGGAAACGGGGAACGCCGTGTATCCGGTATCGCTCACGGTGCGGCACATTTCGAACTATCACCGTCACCCGTGACCTCGTTCTCACGCGTTGCCGAGCCGATAGCAGTGACGTAACAGGCAGACGGTTTTTACTCGATCTTCGATGAGAAAGATCAATGATTGTGCTGTTCTAAAGCCCATCACATTGCGACTTATCGATCTTAAGACGGCTTCAGGGGGATTTACAATAGTTTCTCTTCAAGCCTGGGGTAAATGCGCTGTCGCCTTTGATCACTGAGCACATCAAGATACGCCTTGTTAATTAAAATGCGCTTTGCCAAAAGACGCAGAAATGCTCATCTGAAGCGATTTATAACCAGTGATCAATAGCGTCAATTAATCCTCCGGATGGTGTTTGCAAAAGGCCAATACGGTTTAATGGGCAAACACACGAAGTCAAGACTAAGCAAACACAAACTTATCCGCCATTGAAATGACTGATGCCATTGAAAGGTGAAATGCTTGCGTTGTTCAAAGTCTTTACAAATCTCGACGCGTTCCTAAAAAAACTGAAACACTTCTGCTGCTAGCATACAGAAAAATTTCATTCCCAACAAGGAGTAGAAATGTGCATTTCTTTGAAATCCAAGGCAAAAGGAATGGATAGCTAATGCACATGAATACCAGCCTCAAGCACTTAGTCCATACACTGCTCTGCTCGATTATTGAGTGGGTCCGATGAATGCAATTTCGTCACATCGAACGCGGAAAAATAGGATTGTGGAGGAAGGTGCGCTTCTTGCCACAATGGTCAATACCCAGCCCAGGGATATAAACTCAGAACTGTTAGAGTGAGTGTCCCAAAATGAGGAGAAAGGCCCCAATTTAAGTACGTTTACCTCGGAGCAGACAATGGCATAGGTGCTCATGGACCAAAGCGCGGTCGGAGGGCGTAGGCTGCGGTGGCGACCTCATCATGGTGGTCTTGGTTTATTGCATTTTCGTGAGACAGAACACAGTAAACATTATTATAATAAGCACACGTGATGAGTCCTACGTTTCCGGGTTGACTGAAAGAAAGCCGATAAACTCTGTCAGATCCGCTGTCACGCGTCACCGTCTCGCCGCCCGTCCGGCTTCTGACAGCTCTCGTCTGCGGCAGGGCCCAGGATGAGCTGGAGCAGCTGCGGAGCGAGCTGCAGGCGGCCCGGCACCAGCAGGAGATGGAGCGGCTGGCTCACGAGCGTACCTCGCACCAGCTGGGCTGGGCTCGCGCCCAGCTGGCCGACCGGGAGGCCATGCTTCAGGCGAGCACGACTACTGTGGAAAACCTGCAGCAGCTCAGGTCAGAGCACCGGGCAAACCGCCAGGCCAGGTCACAGTACAGAACACACCGTCAGCTCAGGTCAGAGAGCACCGGGCACGCAGTCAGGCCGGGTCAGAGCCGCGGACACACTGCCAGCTTAGCGAGAGCACTGGACACACCGCCAGCTCAGTCAGAGCACTGGGCACACTGTCACGCCTGGTCACAATACAGGACACACTGTCCGTTCTGGTCAGAGAGCACCGGGCACACTGCCAGGCCGGGTCAGAGCACTGGACACACTGTGACGCCGAGTCTCAGTACTGGACCCATTGTCAGAACGTGTCAGATCATCGGACACCTTGTCACACCGGACCATAGTCAAACTGGGTTACAGTAAAGGACACTGCCGGCCCAGGTCGGAGTCGTGAATACAAAATTAAGCTGCATTCGACACCTGTGGCGTTTCTGCTGAGTCTCGACCGTGAAGAATGATTTAAATCGTGATCCGTGGACCTGGCTATTTCCGCATTCCGTGGCTTTCGCGCCTCATTCACAGCGCTTTATGACAATGCTTCAATTAAGGCTTGCGTTTTAACCCTTGTCGAGAAGAATGGCCGTTTGACCTCTCTAATCTTAATTGAATGGACAGCGTCTTTCGCTCTTAATTGTCTTAACAGCGCGAGGTCGAATTCATGGAACGTCAGATAGCTTTTAATTTAGGACGCGGGGTTAACTCTGAGAGGAACAGGTGCACTGAAGCAATTCGACCTCGTCACCTTTTTGTCACGAAACGAACAAACACTTTTTTTCATCACCGGCCATGAAGCTTTATGGTTCAACGATTCTGTGCCGCCAATCCAGCGCTGCACTCCTCAGGCCCCTAGACCTTTGAACGATTTGGCGACTGCCAGGTCTACACCCAACGAATTTTCTGCATAGGCTTCTTTTAGCATTCGTTTCTGGTCACAAGATGAGACGTCGCGCGTGCCAATCAGTACGAACTGGATATCTCGTCACGCACTGAAAGACCATCCCAGCCGCAGCGACAGGACATTGGAGCAAGAAGTTCGGCTTCGGAATAGAGAAACGCCGAACAAAAAGCGTCATTTGCGGCCGCTTTTGAAGGGAATAAATTCTCATTTCCGTATGCTGGGCGCATAAATTGGGTGCAGCTGAAAGTCCCCTAATGAACCTTAGCATGAATAAAAGTCATTTCGAGATGCCTAAACGACCGCGTCGCGGCTGGTTTCGGAGATTTATGGTCTCTGGGACGATGCAGTGTCATGACTTCAAAGTTTGGCCGATCGAGTTTTATCCGTGGCTGAATGACTGTCTCCTGAAATATTCGTATCTACCCTGCCCTTTAATTTATCTACCCGTTAACGACGTTGCCTCAAACATCAGCGTCTGTGTCGGGATGTCTCTTCACGGTGATCATACCATGATCCGACGATGACTTTTATGACGCAGTTGATATCATGTTTGTCGAGCATTTGGCCGGTACGCCAATGGCAGTTTTCATAGACCATCAGCACACGCTAAAAATTGCAAATCCAGAACCGTTGCTTAATCAATGCCTGAAGAATTTGTGGCATCAGACGAGTGCCAAAATCACCTTGGTGAGAAGCCAGTAGCTTTCTGCCACATCTGGCCGTCAGACGTCGGTCGCAGGGGCAAGGGATGGACGGCCTCCGTCAGGGTCCACCGCCAGCACGGCCTGACGGAAAACCGAGCCACGCCGTCTCGCTTCTCGAGTTTTGTTCATCTCGAAGACAGCCGCTTTCTCTTGACGTTGTCGGCGGACTGGTGGTCCGTTCTCATAAACACGGAACTGCACACGTCACACGACACGGGCTTTTTTGGAGATCGGAGGCGGGAATCCGTCCTTTTGACGTTTGGTGGCGTCTAGCACGGTCCAACCCGACACTGGCATTCACTTCACGCAACGCCGGTCCTTCCCGGTCGATGTGATGTGGACGCGACGGAGGACGGATGTGTGTCATTCCGACACCCTGTGGCCTCGACCTCTGGAGTCGGGCGGCGGCGGCGATGTCAGGCCTGGGAACCTCGCGATATGGCACTACCATGACCTCAGGCCAGGCCCGCCGCCAGCACATCGGCCAATTCCGCACGACCTTGACCCGCGACCTTTGCTGCGCCTGGGCGCCAGCACGCAGCAGGTGATGGCGACGGGCGGCAGAAAAATGAAGACGCATCGGTCTGCAGTCGGCGCGGACGGCACCGCCGCGGCCGGCGCCTTCGGCCGTTTCTACCGCCGCCGGTCGCGACAGTTAAATTATGGCCGTGACCGATGGTGTGCGTCATCCCACGTCATCCGGCCGTCACTGGTGCCAAGCCGTGTCGGATCGCGGCTTGCGGCTTTGTCGGTACAGAGGAGTCTCTGATGGCGGCAGTGTCGGGCGCGAAGGTCTGTCGCCCCTTGAACGCCACCCATACAGATTCGCTTGTCCTTTTTTGATTCGCTTGTCTTATTTGTGCCTCATTCTATGCTGAAATCTGATTCGTCTGTCCGTCTCATCATGCTGTGACGTCAGACGATGTCGGCCCGTCTGATCTTTCAGCAGGGTCAGACACCATCTGCCCCTCTAATCTAATAACTGATTTAGATGTAGTCTGTCCGCCTCATCCTGCAGTTTCGTCAGACACCGTCTGTCAATCTAATCCCACAGCGGTGTCAGACGCCGTCTGTCTCCCGTCTGATCCCACGTGGGATCAGATGCCGTCTGCCACTCTGAAGGACCAGTGCCCCTCTGATCCTGCAGAGGGGATTAGACCCGTCTGCCTGTCGGGTCTAATAGCGAGGTCAGACGCCTGCTGCCGACGCGGCGTCTGCCAAATCTTACTCCTCCCTCCCAGCCAGACCCGTGTTTTATGAAGACCGGTAACTGATGAACTGCTGGTTCCTCTCCAATAAAATGCCAGCCGAACAAACGGGCATGACGGACTGTTTCTCCTGACCTGGTTTTAGGCAGCCGATTCGGCGGTGGCTAACGTGTCGTCAGGCGCACTGCTGACATGCTCGTTTCTGTCAAAGAAAAACGTTGTCATGTGAGGTCCGACAGGACTATTCTGATCCCTTTCATAAAAGCCCGGCAGTGGCAGAATCACGTCTGCCCATTCACAGCTTATTCCTCCCCAGGCGAAAGCTGGTGTCCGACCTGACCCGAACACGTCACCTGCTGGTGACTGCCCTGTGTCGGGTCAGGGAGCTGGAGACGGCAGCGGCGCAGGTGCCCGCCCTGCAGGCACGAGTCCAGCAGCTGGAGAAACTCCTCAAGCGCAGGTTAGTACAGACTGCCTCGTCCGACCTCGCTAACTTGACGAACGGGGTATGTTTGCATCGGTCCGTGTCATTACGGAATTAGTTACATTAGTTATCTTCCTCGTACATTTAAGTAAAGACGCTGAGTTATTTTCCCCTCTCGCGGCAACTTCACTTCAAATCCCGTCTTCACTTCAACTTCACTGCAAGCTGGCGCAGTGGGCTGTTATTTTCAAAGCCGCCGTTCCGTCGAGAAAGTATTGCAATTTCACCAGTCTTCCAAAGTGCATCCTTCTTCAAACAAATGGCGGCTGTTCGTCACTTAGTGAAAGTAAGACTCGGTACTCGCCGACCTTTCCGGCCATATCCGGGTCGTGCCACAGCGAGGACCGCAAGAACATTTGCCAGTAGAGTCCGGCTTAATGAGGTTCTTCCGGCGTTTGGCCGGGCACGGGGCGCCGGACGGGACAGCTCGGATAGCAGGCAGCCATCGGCCGATTGCCCGACGTATAATTCACGACATGGAGCTGCAGGCTTTACATAGATTACTTTGGCGAGCCAAGACGTGAAATATTGAAATAGGAGTATGAGCGGATTGCCTAGTTCCTTGGGCAGGGCTCCGGCGGGATAAAGTATGGAGGTGGCTAAGGAAGCAGCATGTTGCATCAGTATATGGATGGCGTGGATATGGCAGCAGCTGGGGACACGGTGGACAAGTGGAAGCAGCGGCCCTGCATACGTATTCCGATATTGCAGGAGCTGTGACCCACGAGATGCGATTCGTAGTCAGGAGCTGCGACCCAAAACATGGAATCCGTATCCAGTAGCTGTGACTCTAGGCATTGACAGACATTATATACCCAGGAGCCGCGACCCTGCATATGTAATCCATACTCAGGAGATGTAAGCCGAGACACGTAATCCATAGTCAGGAGCTGTGACCCTGCACACGTAATCCATACTCAGGAGCTGTGACCCGAGACACGTAATCCATAGTCAGGAACCGTGACCCGAGACACGTAATCCATAGTCAGGAGCTGTGACCCGAGACACGTAATCCATAGTCAGGAACCGTGACCCGAGACACGTAATCCATAGTCAGGAACCGTGACCCGAGACACGTAATCCATAGTCAGAGCTGTGAAACACTAACATAGTCAGGAGCTGTGACCCGAGACACGTAATCCATAGTCAGGAACCGTGACCCGAGACACGTAATCCATACTCAGGAGCTGTGACCCTGGGGATCTGACAAGCCCGAAATTGTCACTCTGGATACGTGGTCCATAACTAGGAACTATGTTTCCGAATGTAGTCCAGTTCTTAGAGGAAGGGGAATCCTTTATCACCACTTGGGACAACCTTGGTAGACCTACTTTAGCCGTTCGGGGAGTTTCGTCTGGAACCACATTGTTCGCCGATCGCGCTTCAACACTCCGAGGATTTGTTGAGAACTCCTTGATCTCGAGAACTTCCAGAGATGAAAACTACGCCAGCCGAAAGTGTTTCATATTCTAGGAAGAACGAAGGCTCATCCGACTTGGAAATGGTCACGTCAATCAAAGTCGGTCAATGTCAATCAATGTCAGTCAAAGTCACGAATCAGAAAAGGTCACAACTCGGAACAGACCAAACACAACAAGCAGTCAAACACGACGGTAACGGCATGAATTCCTTACCACTTAGGAAATGAACGAAATTCTGAAGATTCCAAAAAGCATCCGACAGTCGAGGTAAAGACTATGGCCTCACCCTACACGACCTGTTTTTTCGTTTGTAGCAACGCGCAAGCAGATGTAAAAACGGGTGCTGCAAGTGTCGTGATTTTATCTGCTTACTGCGTTATCTGTATTCGAAAACCCCTAGAAAGTTCTCAGCAACCCTGAGGAGGTAGAGTATATAAGAGCGTAAATGAGTTGTGATCTTTTGTTAACAGTCGAATCACCTTGTGGGGGAAAGGGAACTTTGAGGGCTGCGATTATCCGGTCGCCATATTTGTTGTCACTGTCAGTTGGCATCGGCGGCCGAGGGTGACTTGCCAACTTTCCCGTTTGCACCTTTATGCACTCATTTCTGCCATTTCTGTTCGGTGAAAACGGAAAAGGAAAAGGGCAAAAATAAATACGATTAGTCGGTGATCTCATGACAATCATATACGTTCGCAAATTTTGCATCGCGTCAACTTTAGAAAAATGTGAACAGCAGACTTCTTTTGAAACATGCAGGGTATTCTGCGATGGGTCAGGCCACGTTGGTGACGGGGGTTCGTAATTTCCGCTTTGAAATATCTGCGCCTGCAGTTTGCGGTTTCAATGCTCGGGCCATCATTAGTCAAACGTGCACGCCATTAACGTGGCAGTGTTGGGCCACGTGATCTACGCTTATCTAGGCACCGGCAGCGCGGAGCCGGCCCGGGGCAAAAGTCGCCGTATCCAGTTTTCTCGGCGCCAGTGATTGATTTTCTGGATACCGCGCGATCCGGTGTTCCAATTCCGCCGTTCACGTAGGCCCGGCCGACCCGGCCGAAGCCGGCGGAGATTCTCCGCCCCCACTGAACAGGTTCCGGCGTCTGACCGCCAGGTCCGGCAGCCAGGCCCGGCCTCTGTCCCACGTGGACAGCGGGCTGTACTCGACCTTCGGAGAGTGACCACGAGGAATGCCGTCCTCTCAAGCCATCCACCGAGGACAGCTCAGGTCAGCAGAGTCGGTCGGTCCCGCCGGTCCGACCTGCCCCACGGTAAACCTGCGGTAGTTGAGGCAGACCATATGAAACGGTGGTCTTTTACCATAATGGCTGCGTCTTGTAGAAACTAGATGAAACTGTTCAAAAACTGAAACAGACTTGCACAACCTATGCGTATTGTAGGACGAATTTTTTACAAGAAAAGTATTCGCCTGTTCAACAAGGCTATGAAACCTCTTCTTTTCAGATGTAAGCAAAATCATCCCTTTAATGATGTTCTGACAAATACAAGTATGCGATTTCTACGTTGAACTTTTTCATTAAAAAACTATCAGGCGACCTTTTTGGTTGCCGGCTTTACTTTGCGTGATGTTCAAGAGCTCCCCAGGACGAAAATTCCGCCGGGTCTGAGATTCAGAATTTTCCCGGGGCAGCAGAACACCCCTAGAACATCTCGACTGCCTCTGTCACTGCCGTTTCTTTGTTGTCCGAGTATGGCTCGTAAGAAAGTGGACAGGTTTACTAGTATCTTTTATTTATGGAGAGAAAACGGGTACTCTATGTGTACGGTGCATGCAAGTGATAAACCGCGCATGACATGGCTTTGTCATTGTCTTCGCCGTAGCCATTGACCGTAGCAAGTTGCGCTGCTTCTGCATAACTTATGTACCGAAAATTCATCTCACGAATGCTTCGAGGATGCACAATTCTGAACGTTGCATATGATAAAGTTTAAGTAGTAGAAGCTCCATAATAAAGTTTTATGCGAGTATATTTAGCCAAGTTATATCGTGTCCGTACTTGCACACCTCCCACGTGGGGTTTCTTGCGACCTGCCATGCGAAGGGTCAGTCGATGCATTGTGGAATCTGCAGCAAGATTGGATACATTCTTCAAAACGACAGGCATGCACTTGATGCATAGCAGACCTCAGTCTTATATGACAAAGGTCTGCTATGCATCCAGAACGGCAGATATAAATATCTATCGTTCTTTTTCGTTATGGCTCTGTAAGATGTTCCGTCAATAAAATTTGACCACTAAACATGGGTTATCTGCCGCAAAACGTCGTTGGTCGGCCACATGGCAATACTCATGTTGCCACGTGCTTTTGTTTCTCAATGAACATTGATAAACATAGCCGGATATTTCCGAAAATTGTCGGGGAGGGGAGGGGGCCCGCATAGGATTTCAGACCGCTCCTTTGTGTCACTGCCATAGGCCTAATGTTAACATCTTTAAACATCAGGGGTCCAAACCCTCTCCACAGAATCTCCGCCATGGTGATAAAGCCCGTCATCTGATTTGGGTAGGCCACCGTAAATGATAAATCCATGGTTTTCGAAGAGCTTTTAATTTTGCACTGGAATTAGCAAGATGGTAATGGGATAAGCTAAAGAAGATAAAAAAGTTTAGGGAAAAGTCTCGGAAAGTTAAGAAAGTGAAGAGGAAAAGGCGACGGTAAAGGAATGCCGTAGATGCGGAAGGGGTTAGTAGGATGTATCGTGGGGGTAGTAGTAGGGAAGGGATGGGATAGTATCGTATCGTTAATAGTAGTGAAGGGATGTATCGTGCATTCCACACCAAAATTAGATACGTTCTTCAAGATGACAGACATACGTTGAGCTACAACTGGATGCATAGCAAATCTTTGCCTATATCTGTCGTTGTGTTTCGTTACCAGGATTCTTTTTTGTGTAATTCTGGTCTTCCATGTCAAGCTGCTTTACGTGACGTCGACAGGAGATTCAAACGGGATGATTTCAGTACGGCTGGTGCATAAGACGCTTCAGCATTGAAATCGGCTGACCAAGCGTTGCTTGTCTATGGCCTGAAATGAGTCAAATATGCATCAATCAGTGCAGCTAATACCGATCAGAAAGTGTAATAAGTTCCGGGACTCTCGGCGTTTTATTTATTGGTTACCTCAACGGTTTTGCTCTGCCCTCGAGTCCACTGAGCCCTCGAGCCGAGGCCAATGAAATCCTTTCATCCCGTATACTGGCAAGCTTGGCCGGCAGGTGGTGACGGCTGGCTGGCCGAGGCGGTCCCTCCCTCGGAGATCGGAGCCTGCGCCGGACCGGAGTCCCCAGCCGGAGCCAGCGCCGAGTTCGGAGCCACGCCGGAGCCGGGGGCCGCCGACGGAGCCGACCGCCGAGCCACGCCCGACGACGGCAGGCCCACCTCGTCGGGAGGCGACGTCACCGATGACGTCACCGGGCCGTCTCCGCCGCCGCCCAGGTAAACAGCCGGCTGCGGGAGAGGCAGCGATGCCTGGTCCCGTCCAACCCTGACCCGGAGAGATCAAACAATGTAAAAAATATATCGTGCTGAATGCAGCCTGGGATCTGTTCTGTCCCCGCGGTTGATGTGAGGTTTGGTAGGGCACTGATGCCAACTGCAGACTGTCACTGGAGTGCCATCCACTAGTCTATAATAGTAATAATATATAAATAACTAGTTTATAATAGTAAATAATAGTCTATGGCTGAATTTGATTATTGCGCCGTCCCAACAGGCACCGGTTTTAAATGCGTTGGCCACTTGAGTTGGCTGCTGTGAGACGGACGAGATCGTCTTTTCCAGAGTCGCCGTCCGAGATCATTGGACAGTGTTAGGCTTCCCTACACGGGTTCCCAGGTCGGGGACGGGAGGCCTCCATCTCCCCTGCACGTAACCTTCCCCAGCCCGAAATGCCCATTTATCGTGGGATTCAGCATTTCACCCTCAAAATTTGCATGTACTGGAATAAGAATGAAGAGGTCTGCGCAGTACGAAATGAGTTTCCTTCCAAAAATGGAAGAGGCCGTCTCCACTAATTCGAGTATGAGGAGGACGTGCCCCTACATCCCTCTATATCGTGCCTACAGCCTAACTCGTTCAAGAGCTAAACTTGGCGCGAGAACCGGGCAATGGGAGACTGGCGTGAAATGACACGAATATCAGGGCAAGACGTGCTCAGACGCCTGCTTTTGGGATGGGGACTTTCTCAACATTTAAATACCGCATAGTTTTAATGTCACGGCACCTAAACTTCTTTAGAAGTCTTACACCGCTGCTCTGCTTGGTGAGACATGGCTGGTCTCCTAAGTGGATTAAAATCGTAAAAGCGTGGGCCCTTTAGTGCCTCAAGACTAAAGAGATCCGTGTTTGGCCTGAAGACTGAAAGTCATCCCTGGTCCCAGAGATGCTCTAAGCCGCTCAGCCTTTACTTTTCCGGTTCGAAGACTTCCCTGAAGGGAGGCCGTATCCCTGTTTGTGTGTTATCTGTAGTGTGATCACCCAGCCAACACGTCGTCCTGCCGCCGGTGTCGCTCTGTTAACGTTCGGTTCGGTCATGACTGCATATGTCCCAAATTTTTATCGGGGTTGCGTCGGTATGGGATTCATGCAGTTTGTCAGTTGATGCCATGAACGCAATGTTAATGTGTCTGGAAACCAGGAGGGTTCAGGTTCCAGATCCTTTCAGTTTCCCCTACGATCTCTAGCATGAACTAAATGGACCGATCAGGTGTCCCGGTTAGCCGCCCGGAGCAGGCGCGCACTTAGCTATCAGGGATGCACTGCTGCCCCGGGTATCAAGGCAGACGCTTATTTGTAAGTGGCCGCCTACCTGCACGCGCATGTGCTTTGGTTGTGACAATGTCCATTACATTTTATGCTCCGGAGTAGGTAGGATAGAATCATTTTCTGAGCACAGGGTATATTTGAGTACACATTTTTTGTTTATCCGGGAAAATTTTGCGTATGTGTAGCTTATACTTGCACAACTCCTGGCCGTTACAGACAGCGTATAATCACTTGGCCGGTTGAAACCGGCAGTCGGTTCCTATTTTGCTGACATCTAGCGGAAGCACTATAAGCTAAACTCTCAGCTACGGTTACTAGGTCGTTCCATCGCTCCTCGGTTGGTTATAGGAATACATTTCACCACGGGTCAATATTAACGAAACAGATAAATCCGAGTTTTGATTTTCTTCTCCAAGTGTCCCTCTTAAGCATGATATTACAGTTCGCAGGAAGGAATCCGTTTTTGTATCCTCTTCCGACGGGGACCATGCAAAGTAGGCTCTGTAACCACAGATACATATACATATACTTAAAACAATGCATCTGTTTATCCCGTTTTCTCCCCACAGCGATGGAACGGCTTCGGCTTTGGACAAAAATTTTTATAAATCATATGTTTCCGTTAAACTCTGTATTACCAGTATCAAAGAACTCAAGTTACAAGGCGACAGCTGATTGAGGTCGTGTACATACGTAGTCAAGCACGTAGCCAAGATTTTCCTGGGAGGGGGACAAATATCAGATTTCGTCTTATGCCATCGGAATATTACAAAATTTGTAGGAAAACGCAAGAATTCTGCGCAACTGGACTCATACTTCACGCACAGAAAAAGCATGATGTTTACTCTTGTAGCATATAGATGTTCACTGTTCCGTATTCCTGCGAAATCGCTACATATCCCGTGCAAATCCCCTGGTTCGGGGGGGGGCATGGTCCCCCACTCTGTCCTTGGCTACGTCCATGCTTTTCATGTGATATAAATAGGGCAGGTCCGTATTTTCACGCCAACAGAGTATTTAGAAAGGAATAAAATCTTCGAATCCGACTTCGTTTTTGCAAGGTTAGAGCATTACAGTTAGGGTATTAAACCAGAAAAGAAGCTCCGTGGACACGCAGCCAAAACATATGGCTGATATATACATATGTATATACATATGTACGCTTATAATAAGAAGTAAGTCATGATGGGAGTGAAATAATTATCGCTAGTAGGTTGATGGTATGGCTAGGGATGTTGTTTTGGATTCTTTTGAGAGGGCCCTGGCCCACGTCTGGACCCCTCCCCAATATTTTCTGCCGGCTTTAAGGAGAAAAAACGCTCACAATAGATAAAAGATAGGCAGAAAGCAAAGAATAAAGTCTAAAAGCTGATGTATCTATCTTATCTTTATATCTATGTATATATATATAAATATGAAAATGTACCTGTACACATGGGGATAGATGCAATTTCTTATTTGATTAATAATGAGAAAACGAACTTACAATTTCCGTTGGCCTAAATAAAGTCGGCTAAATCCGTTGAGAAACCCACATTTGGGGAAGGTTAGGTTGTCGGAACCTCGGCTCGGCCCCCCAATCATTTACAGGAAATCGACATCCCTGGGCATGACTGTACCACGACACACATCAGGACTATTGACGTTGCGTTCAGCTTATGAATGATAACCCGCCGAGACGCGAGCAGATCACTGGCAGTCCAGTTTTGCTATTCGTTCTCTGTTCTCGCTGATGCTAACCCACCTCATCACTGCAACAGGTGACGACTCACAGTCTCCACGTTTGACATCTATGGATCCTACATCTCATTGGCAAGAGAAGAAGAAGCGGGCGACTTTGGCTCGCTGTGGATCCCAGTCCTCAGCCCCCTTCATGTTGTTGTGTGGGCTGGTTTTTAAGACTGAGAGACGGTCATGAACGGGCAAATGGAACAAGGAATTGATCTAGATCTTCTGCTGAGAGAAAAGGTTTGCAAATTCTTTTCCTTGTGGATTTATAAACCATTGTTCTCGACCAGATGCCTGCCACGAATGCCTCGAATGTATTTGAAGGAAACATCATGGCCGCTTGGAACAATTATTCTTGGATGACCACGGAGAGAACAAAATGGAGACCTTCATTCTGCATGACATGACATCGGCCATTTTTCTTTCAGGCAGAAATGATAATTGAGGCCACTGACACATGACACCTGTTTCATGCCAAGACAATTTATATCAGTCCTCCAATGATACCCTTCAAGTTTCCCCCATTTCCTGTTTCTGCGAATGTGAATGTAAATGCACACATCAATGGAGCAGAGACTCCGTGGGAAATCAAAGCTTCCCCATAGCTGGAGGTTTCTTCACTTAACCACAGACGTACTGTATCCATTTCATTCCTTTTTTGCCAGTCGAGGCAACTTTTTCTCTTTTTCTGTTTTTGTTTACGTTCCTCCCCTTGTGACGCCACTGACAGATATTAAACTGTGTTCGACAGTGTGCGAACAAGACAGTATAATAATGTGCACATGTGAAATACACATGCTAACTAAACATCGAAACTGGTAGCGTAGACAGAATTAGGCAAACGCGCCAATCAAAAACAGAATTAGAGGGGTCAGCAGACCCCGTTCGTGACAATTTTTGCGTTACATGACAATGATCACGTACTGGCGACCAAACGTTTCATTTTCTTCTTCTTCCGGAAGTGTTTAGCATACTCACTATCCCGTATTCTTTCTGGGCTACTAATTTCGACTTTTGTGACGAAGGTAGGCAGTTGAGCATACAGTTAATAACAGCTGCAGTAATTTCGCCGCCTCCATTTATCGCGCTTGACCTTACCTCTATGACGCTGACTGTATAACTCGACCTCTGTGGTTCTTCCTTGATCTTTTTTTAGACACGTTATGGTTTACATTGTTTGAAGTGTGGGGATGGGTGTGACGAGCGTGAATTCACCCTTTTTTAGTATTCCCGTGCCCACTAACTGTTCTGGCAATGTCGACGTCTTTGCAAGGAAGCTGATGTCGTGTGACTCAAAACGGAGCCGCCCAGCCGGGCCGGCTGGTCGTCCGGCGTGGTCTCGGCGCGAGACATGGCCTGGCCAGCGGTCACCCGTGACCCGTCCCAGCGCTGGAAGGCCGGTCTCGCGTGCAGGCGGCCCGGCGGGCCTTATTGCCTACGCCCGATCGGCCACCACGCCCGCCACCAGCCGCTCCCGGATGCGATTTATGCAGTGGGGCGCCGACATTCGGTTTGATGAAAGCCCCGCGGCGGCTCCGACGCTGCAGGGCTGTGAACACAGACGTTGCCAGAATTTCCTCGAGGGAATGTCTCGGGGGATCTTTTCCGTGAAGTCAATACGAATGTGCAGTTTGAGCGTCCGCTTCCGCATCTTTTGAAATAGTTTTGCAAAAATCAAAATGGATGGAAGATCTCACCACTTGAGGGAAATAATTACGATGACACTCGGAAGGATACCTAGCCTCCACGGTGCGCTATCTGTCTGCCTTGCTGAGTGCCTGTCTTTAATTGTCGTCAGCAAAGACTGGATTTAGGAGCAGGCTTCAACATTGTTGAACACTGGTACCGGATTATCTTCATCGAAGCAGACAAGATTACCATGCTCTAAATGCCATTTTGCCTTGTGCTGCTGTAGCGACAATGCTTAGTTTCCACATCTACCTCCCGAGAACCCCTTACAGCACGGTGGGGAGGGACAGAAGGGATAAGTATTTGATAGCTACGGGGGGACCGTGATGGCAGAAATGGTCCCTGCGTTTCGCAGTTTTGTTGCTGGGTCTGTAGCGTTGCATGTCGAGAATAAAATCATTTTCACTTGCCATCATTCCCCCCTCTCCACATTTTTCTGAGTAGCTACAAGGGGCGTAGGCCAAGCCAAGGCGGGGGGGGGGCATGGCTCCTCCCGAACCAAGCGGTCTACACTGGATATTTATCGATTTCGCAGGAATACGGAACAGTGCACATCTATATGTTACAAAAGTAAACATAATATGTTTTTCTTGTGCGTTAAGGACGAGGTCGGTGGCATAGCATCTTTGCGTTTTCCTGTAAATTTTGTAATATGCCAATGACAGATGACAAAATTTGTCATTTGGCCCCCTCTCCCTGAGGGGGCTACGTGGCTGATTACATGGCAAAATCCTGGCTACGTGTCCGATTGCAAGAAAAAATAGTGAGTTTTGTGTAGGTACAGGAGAGTCCTTAGATCCTACGTATTGAAACTATCGGACAAAATGTCACAAAAGCGCTGCACAACATAGCTATTTCGGGAAGAAGAACAGATATTTCCCACCGACCACTTCGGGATTTATGCGCAATGTTTCCTGGCGAAGAAGTGTAATTGTTGAAGTAACTGAACTGAAAACTTGCCTTGGATTTTGAATGTGTCGAGCGATCACCGACGGAAATTCCCAGCTCATGTTACCCATTTTTTTCTGGCTGGGCGCTTTCTTCTGACATTCATAACGACCATTAGCCAGGCACGTTGCCAGGATTTTCCCCAGAGGTGGGGGGCAAATGCCAGATTTTGTCATATGCCACAGGCATATGACAAAATTTACAAGACAAGGCAGCAATTTTAGGCACTTTATCTCATATTTCATGCACAGGAAAACATACAATGTTTGTTTTTGCAAGATATATATGATCACTATTACGTGTTCATGCGAAATCGCCATGTATCTAGTGTAGACCGCTTAGCTCAAGGGGGGGCCATGGCCCCCATGGCCCCTCCTTGGCTACACCCCCGCCATTAGCACGGCACTCCTCAACTGGAGCGGCCTCGCGTCGTCACACCTTGCGCGACGGCCGGTCAGCTGAGGTGTGTCACGTGACCGCAGGTCCTGCCTCGAGACGCCGACACCGGCTGCTTCGGTCGGCGCGGAGGACGACGCCCTGGTCAAGCTGGAGGAGCAGGTGCAGTGGCTGCGGCGCCAGTTCCTCGAGGCGGAACAGGAATGGCAACAGGCAAGCAGCTCGCGGATGGCACCGCTGCGGCCGCGAATGGGCCGGTCAGGTTGGCTAATTTGGGTGGTGGATAAACTCAGCTGGCTGGCAGCGTCGGCGTGGTCCGTGTGGCGCGTTGTTTGCCTGTGGATGTTCACCGGCTTCAAGAGGCAGCCTTAACGGCATGTCTCCCTCTTCGTCACTTTTAGTTGTCGGACTACGGAAAACGCACGGTAACGCCCCGCAGCTTGGAGAGCATTACAAACTTAAGGAAATTGCGGTTTTCTTTCCATTGACGAAAATTTTCAGATGTGCAAGCAGGAACAAATATTCACAATGTTTTAAATGTGGTTTTGTAGTGACGTAGCATTGATGTAGCATTCAAGCGCATTGTCCCTTTTTCTTTTTGTATTCATCGCGCCATTATTGTATGATAACCAATTTTGTTGTCTCTTCAAACTAACTTGAACTTTCAACTCTTGTTCTCTTGTTTCTGTCTGCTGTATGTGTTTGAAACTGATTCTTCCGATAATTCATGAATTGTTGTTTTCTTTACCTTCCGCACGTTTTTCTATGCTCCCCTCTACATTCTTGATTTTCACTTTATTTATTTAATCGTTAATCATCGTAATATTTACATTCCCGACTTCTGCAAAAAGCTGTTAATTTATGCTCGTGTTCCTTTGTTGTTTTTTGGCTAGATTTTTAAGTGTCTGGTAGGAGTATTAGGTTCCCTCGCACAAAAGTAGATCATCATGTCTCGTATTCTCTTCTCTTATCTATTGTTGGCCTAGTCTTCATAAATTGTCATCTCGGCCGATTTAAATATATCTCAGTTCGTGCCACATCGCATCATTACATCTTCTGCAAGACATCCTTACCATCCTAACAGAGGCGCAGCCAAAGGGGGGCGGGGCCTGGGTCCCCTTAGGTCTGCATTTTTTTGTGGAAACAATTGCACATCGTCTTCCTGGCAGGTGGTTTTCGTATGATTTCAGTTAACACTGAGCTCCGGCCCGCCTTCAGAAAATCCTCGCTGCGCCCCAGCATCCTAACCTTCAAAAACGACCCATTCCCACAGTTTCAGTGGCGTTTTGTTTTTAAGGTAGTGCGTGACAATTTCATGCTTTGATTCTATCCGAAGGCCAAAAATTCGGTCCTTAGAAGAAATGACGTACATAACTGTTGATTTGGAAACACAACAATTTCTGCTGAGGTAATCTGAAAAAAATGTTCGTAATTCGGGCACGCCATGTATCCCAATACCGCTGAGCCACATCGGATCGTTATGAGACAACAGAGGTTCAGTCAAATGTCAAAGTTCCCCGACACTAAAATCTTTTCAAAGCTCTAAGTTTGCAGCACTTTCACAAGCTAATGAATCAGCCTTCTCAGATAGACATACGGATGCCTTGAATGTTTCGACACTCTATGACTTTTGGATTGATGACTTTGTGTTTTCCATAATCCGAAAGTCCAGAAACTCATAAAGAGTTCTCCGAACAATGAGGTTAAAAGCATACAAAGATATCTGCATTGAGGTTCAGTACAATCAATCTTGAAGATACCACACCGAACACACGATGCAGTCGTTTATTTACGAGCATCAAGCCATTTTGCAAAACCCTAAAAATGCCTATAAAACACTGACGTCTTCAGCTGGCAGAAGACACGCCTGGTTTTGCTCCAGCCTGACAGAGCAGTACATATCAGGAACGTCATCAGTTCTGACGCGCTATAGGCGGCAAGGGGATTCTGAGCGGCCCGGTAACGACCCGTGATGACGTCAGCTGGTCACCACCGCCGGTTGGCACAACGCCGAGGTCACGGCTCCACGGTGGCAATGTGACGCCGAATTCGACAACTTTTGACAGCCTGCGTTTGTGGATGGCTGTGCAGCTATCTCATGCCTTGCAGGGTGGTCTGCAGCCGCAGCTTCTCTTCAGGAGCGGCGGTAGGCTGCGACGCGGTAGCCTGGCGCCGGTCTGGCTGGCTCTCCTGCGTCTCCTGAGGAGAGGCACGAGGCTACGATCCGAACAGTCTGGCGCCGGCTGACCGCGCTGTGTGTCTCCAGGAGCGGCGACAGCTGGTGGAGGAGGTGGCCCAGCGACAGGAGGACTGTCAACTCATGGCCGGAGACATCCAGCACCTGGAGCAGGAGCAGCAGCCGCTCCTGCTGCTGCAGGAGCGAGCCGTCAGCGTGCTGGATGTGCTGCAGAACCTGCGCCACGTGGTGAGGGGGCGCCTCGGCACTGCGTGCCCACTCGACTGATGCAAATGTTTACATTATGAGTGCTATCTTGCAGGCGAAATTCGCTGCACAATCAGAAGCCGAGTGTTTTGTGCTGAGCTGCCTCCTTTGTGCGTTTCTATTCTGGCTCGAGCCGCATCAAAATCCTTTTGTCATTTTAGTTCCGCTTTAAATGAGCCTTTAGGAAGAAGAAAGGCAACACAGAAGGGATATTGAAACTCCCGCCACGCAATGACAATAAAATGTTAAGCTGTTTGTTTTGTCGGATACCTAGTAATTACTATGTCACTGAGAGCCGTTTCCTTATGCTATGACAAAGAGAACTACGCATTTTATATAATCGGTTTTGTCACATTACTATCAGATTTTTAACTGTGATCGTTAAATAGGGAACCCAGTGGCCGACCATTGCTTAACCCTATTCCCGGAGGGCTAGACGGTATGGTCGATTCCCGGCAGGGGGGCGGATTCGGCCCCCCTGAGATCTCGAGAACTACTTGTCCGATTTCATCGCAACAAACGGCAATCGATTCGCCGTGACGTGAACTATATTTTTATTAAAAAAAATCAAAATTTCGAAATTTGTGGATACAGGGGGGCAAAAAAGTCAAAATGGGGGGTACTTTTGGACTCCTTATTACTCCGTTGTTTATGGACCGATTTCGATGAAACTGGCATCAGTCGAGAGATTATGGATAGGGCTTTTACCATGAGTCCGCAAATCTGAAATTTTGAGAAAATTCATGGGCGTTCACAGGGTTTCAAAAATAGGAGGATTAGTTTTCTAACAACTGAATGAACAAAAGAGGCAAACGCCATTTTTTGGCTTCTGCTAGTCATGTTATACTAAAGAAGTACAAATCGCATTACAATGTTTGTATAATGTTAGCATAGGCGGTGCCAGGGATATGAAAAAGGGGGAACTGTCACGGTCACACGTTTCTCAGACCAACTTGTGACCTTTGACCTTAAATGACCTCCAGTAACCTTGGGGTCACTTGGAATGATCTCGTGTACATTTAATATTATTTGTAAACGTTTTCAATCATTTGAATTCACTCTATTTCAAAAATTTCATTTTTTGGCTATTGCGACATAGGGTACGCGCACTGACATTTTAGATCATATCTCCGTGACCCGACCGGATATCAAACTGAAACTTGGTACAAAAGTAGAGGGTACCCTTCTACGTCATATATATTCCGGGTTTTGCATTTGAAAAAATGGCGCCGAAATTATAGCGAAAAAAACAAATTTTGATTTTTGACCTTGACCTGACCTTGTAAAATGACCTGAGATAAACAAAATTATATCTGCACATTGCCCAACTATTAAGCTATACATCCATATAAAGTTTTAAGTTCTAGCTTTAAAACTCTGTTTTTGGCAGACATTTTCCTTTTACCCTCAACATGGCCAAAAATGGCATGAGGTGCCTCCCAAAAACGTTGCCTGGCTCCGCCCCTGAGCAAAATGGAATTTCAAAATTTTGTCACAGCACGTAGAAAGAATAGGTAGGAAAATTCACCGAGTTTCGTGAAGCTGCGTTAAAAAGCCTGTAATTGGCAGGCAAAAAACCCGAGGGGGGCGGATTCCGCCCCCCCTGCCGGGAATAGGGTTAATTTTGAACTGCTATACGACATCATCATCATTTATTATTGTCACCACACGCCGCTGATCCACTTACTGAATGATTAGCTCCGATTTGATTCAGTTACCGACCGACCATTACCACTGCGTATTAATTATGTCCTGTGAGGTAGGTCGTAGACTTTTAACAAAAGATTGTTGTTCGGGTTTTGATTGGAACGAGTCTAAGTTTAATCCTTGAACTATCTACTTGGCCTGCATTCGTTAAGTTAATTGTTAGCGTCCCAAATGCTCTGCGTGCAAGAACCGAAATTTTTCCATGCGTTTCCCCAATTCACGCTAAACCCGTGTAAAGCACGACACATAAAACATTAGCCGACAATAGCATGGATCCGCCCAGATTTCGGATGTAGTAAGGTTCAGTCACTTCCAACAACGACAGGAAAATACGTGCTAACAGTGCACTGTGCTTCTGCACGCTGGTTAACGCGCAGGCGAGTTCCATGTGTGG
Organism: Capitulum mitella; assembly: GCA_030062745.1. Lineage (NCBI taxonomy): Eukaryota > Metazoa > Arthropoda > Thecostraca > Pollicipedomorpha > Pollicipedidae > Capitulum > Capitulum mitella. The sequence goes on along the minus strand of CP099839.1, from coordinate 2,219,129 downwards.
CGGCGGTCTTGCTTCACGGTACGTCGTCGGTCAGGTCAGTGATCTGCTCCGACGTGATCTGACACCTGATCTGATCCCGGCCGCGGCGCGTTTCAGAACATCTCGGCGCGCGCGCTGGGCCGCCTGGTGCAGGACGCGCTGGAGCGGAGCCAGGAGCCGGCCGGCGCCGCGCCGGGAGCCGGAGCCGGAGCCGGGGCCGCCGGCCAGCGGGCGTTCCGCTTCCTGACGGCGCTGCACCGGGCCGCCTGCGGCTACGAGCGGCTCAGCACGGAGAGCCTGATTCAGCTGGCGCTCGAGGGACTCGGCCGGGCGGACGACGCGACCGACCGCGGCTGACCGCCGGCGGCGGCCGTGACGCGACGCGGCGTGGCGCGCGCGACGGCGTCGATCGGAGCGGTGGCTGCCGGAGGGCCGTCTGGCCCCGGGGCGGCCGGTCGGCCGTGAGCGCGGCCGACGGCGGTTTGCCGGGTAACAGCGCCCGTGTTTTGCTTACGGGTCGGAAGCACCGAGTGACGGCTGCGAGGACGTCAGGCGTGATACAGCGGAAGGAGCGCGGGAGTCAGGCCTCCGGAGGTCAGGGCGAACACCGGTGAAGAGTGAGCCGGTCAGCGCTGACTGTCCCCATCAGCGACACGTCGCTGGTTCAGGGAAATTTTGATCAGCAGATCAGCCGGAGATTGTGCTCAGATGCGCAGCGAATGTATGGCGGCGAGTAACCGGGAGGGAGCCGTTCATGGACCATGCCAAATAATTTGTTTATTTTCTTACGAGATGCGAGGCTCGAGCGCAGGTGGCCTCCGCGTGAGTCCTGCAGCATATCTCGTCGGTGGATCGATCAATGGATTAATCAGACGCTGTACACACGCTTATTAACCATGCCTTATATCTGAATCAGGTCCAGAGACGATCAGAGCACTCGGGTACCCGAACGGGTAAATGCGTATTGTTTGCCGATATTGCCTGAACTGATAATGCCCTACTGTGATGACAGTCGAAGCATCAAGTTCGAGCGGACTTGCTTCGAGACGTGACAGGGTATTGCTTGTATTTCTTTCCTGGAGGTGACGATCGTGAGGACATCTGTACACTCCCTGCGCAGTCAGTTCCCAGGGTGGGGCCAGGCCAATAAAGCAGTGCTCCTGTTTCGGGTGGTGTCGTTTGTGAGCTCTTCCGTTCCGCGCGGTTGGCCCCGCCTCAGACGCGGCGAGAGAGCTCAACTGAATTCTGCCTTGAGTGGATCAGCTCCCCTGCACGACTCGCGAATCTCACCACAGGGTCACAGATTTATGCAGGCACAAAATCTATGACTGATGAAATTCCTGGATGCTGCCTCAGTCGACAGCGATATAGTGGAAACTTAATATTGTGGCCTAGCAACGTAGCCAAGTCTCAGTAGTGTGCCTTCTGGCATTTCGTCGTTCCATTGCGCCTAGTGCAGCGTAAAAAATCGCCTGAGGCACCACTTGCTATTTTTCAAGCGATATTCCGTCTACCTGAAGGGCAAAACATAACTGATTTCCGAAGTTGTATCCTTGCATAAAATGCGTTAGTTCCAAAGGACACCACAGTGTTTACCTGAAAAGACAGATTCCAGTTGTGATGGGAACAGATCCGGACCTCATTACGCCAAGTGTTGATACTCGGCTTCGCCGTTCTCCCAGAGAAACGATAATGTCAGCCATACAACCATAGGTGCGCGTGCCCAAAGGTCGACGCGGCAGTCGGGACGCTGCCTGGGCGGGGGCGGAGATCCGTCTCGGCGGGCGCGCAGCACGCGCCGCCGGCGCCGCCTCAGTGGCTGCCTGCCGCCGGAGGAGGCAGGGTGGGCCGGCACCTCGGACGGCGCCCGCCGGCGGTGTCTCGGCCTCGTCGACGGACCGTGAGACCGCTGCCGGTCCGGCGACGGCCGTGTGGTCCTCCGGACGGTCCGGTGGCGGTCCGCCGCGGTGGCGCCGGGTGTTCTGGTGACTGCGCGGTGACGCCGGGTGTTCGGAGCACGGTCCGCGTGCTCAGGGCGTGCTCCGCCGGCCTGTGAAGGCCCCTGGGACGGCACCCTGACCGAGGGAGCGACGCTCCGGCTCCGGGAGAACCAGCTCTCGATCGGGCGGCTTCGGGCGCTGTGAACGCCGGCATCCCGCGGCACCTGTGCTCCGAATTACGCCACACAAGATGGGACTGCTCGGCTTGCTTGTCGTTATCCTGGCGATGTCTTCCCTCGCCATGGCAAACTCCGCCAAACAGAGGTAATGATAGATGATGTCTCAAATGAGCACTGGATGCAGGCATGGTCAAAAAACATACGAGCATTGAAAGGGTTGTAAAATAGAAACGTAGTACAGAAGAACGTTTGGGGTGCATTGGCGTTAGTTTTTGTGAAGTTATTCGTCATAAGCCTTGCTATCTAGAAAAAAATTTCTCGTAATCGTTAACGGGTCCAACTTCATCCAAACTAAGCCTCAGTTTACACAACTAGTTAGTCCCCTTGACAAATCATACTCGCAGTGAAAATCCGACTATGCCGTTAACACCATTTTCACCATCCAAGCCTGCTCAAAAGGTTAATCGAGAATGATTGTACCACACACAAGACCATTCGTAATGTTAAAACGCAAATGCATTTCGCAGCACTGGATGATATGCGAATTTTCACAACGTAAGACAGTACGGCTCTGGCTGAAGTTTTTGTTTTGGATCTGCTCAGGGGACACATTGCCCTCGATTTTCAGAAGTGAATTTCTGTACTGAATGTCGATTGTTACCTGGTTCTATGGCCTTTTTAAGTGATGAGTGTAATATCAAGATCCTAGGGACATCATCTGGACCATTCGGGACTGTTTTTGCAACTGCTAGTAAGGCTAATGATGCGGTGAACATTATTACGAGCGAGGGCCTAGACCCAGCAAATCGTATTTCAACAGGCAGGAAAAAAGCATATTTAAGCAGCCTTCTCCTCCCATTCCGGTCATAATGTTATTTTAAGGCAGGTAACTTTGCGACTAACTGACACTGCATTATGTAGTTCCTATCAGGTGGCCCAATACCTCGCAAACTTTGCATTCCCATTCACATTCCACTAAACCTGCACATTCTTCTAATGCACATTCATTCCGGGGATGGTGTTTTCGCTCTTGGATGGTTTCATTTTAACTTCCAAAGTCACCCTGTTTTCGCATTCAAAGCATTTCATCTTCCTTTGGAACGTCGCCCTCTGTTCAAGAAAACCGGATTTGCCGCCTGATGCCCAGCCGATACTGTACCGCCTGGCCGAATTCCTCATTTCGCGCGCCTTTCTCGCACGTGTTTTTAAGAAACGAATACCTTTTTACCAGCTGACATACGTTACGGTGCCTGCGTTTCTTGTCTTTTGGACGACCTTTTCCTCACCGTGTTAAATAACAGCGGCGCTTTAGCCGGCATTTACTGCCGTTCCCGGCCTTCTGGGAACTGTTGCAATCGTGCGCTGCCGCCCACTTATCTCGGGAACCAATGGAGCGAGTTCACCGACTGAAAAGGCAACCGATAGACTGGCGCGTCTTAACTCCCAGGATGAAGCAGTTGATGGTCTCAAGGTCAAAAACAGTGTGAAGACCAAAGTTCCAAAATGAATGGCCACGTGACGATGTTTTTCGGCCACCATTGCACCGGGAAAATAGTTTGTATGAGCAAATTGTGGTATTACAACTTCAGCTTTGTTACGAATTCACAGCGGCAAAAAACATGCATTCATGTTCTTCGTTTTCCCTTTTTTTATGCAAAAACCGAAAAGTTTTTGGCGGTGCGACCATGAGAAAACATAACAGCATTTTGCAAGATCTTGAAAATGATGGCAACCATACATTCAAAAATGAGAAATAGCGCTTTTAGCATTTTTATAATAAAAAAGTAACATTTTGTTCATAGTTTTAAGAGACTCTGGGGGTTCAAACCAATGAGAACAGACAGTCATGAATGTGGATCGCTGTTGTATGCGGCAGGAATATAACTTTTCAAAACGCATTGGTTGCATCTGTTCATGCATTGCCGCCGGTACTCCAAATTGTTGCGGATGTCCACCTCATAGGGTCCTGAGTTAAATGAAAAAAATCCTTGGAGGTGTTCAGTCACCTTTGTGGGTTCCGTGACACTCAAAAGGAGAGAAGACCACACGCATGGTAGGGGAGTCAGTCTTGCTTCTACCTGGTTCCGGAAGGGCGTGCCGGCGTCAGCTCAGCTGACTGCCGCCGAGCGACTCGGACGGCAACAGTTGGGATCAACTGGGCCATTTCGCGGCACGAGAGGAAGATGGATACGGTCGGCCGCGGAGGCGCGGTGCTGGCACTGCGGCCGGAGCCGTGAATTATGGCGGCGCTGCGGCCGAATGGAGCGTCGGCGTCTGCCCCCCCCCCCCGGCCTCCTGGCCGTCTCGCCGACCGGCCCGGCCCCGGAGTCGGCACGTGCTGAGTCCACCTGGCGAGTCGGCACGTGCTGAGTCCGCCCGGCGCCGTGCTCCCCTGATCCTCGCACGGCCCGGTGCCGAGCACGTCCCGCTTCCCCCGCGGCTCTGTGTCCGAGGGCTCGGCGCTGTTTGCCTTCGGAGCATGCTCTTCCGCTCCCATTCTGCGTCTCCGTCTAGGCTGGTCTGTATCTGAACACGCGCAGATTGCTTACTCTGGCCTCCGTAGTGGTTCGGTCTTCCTGATGTGCACTATGTGCAAATTGATCAACAGACCATGACATACGTGGCCAACGCGACCACATCGAGACTGGAGAGAAGTGAAATAAAGAGCCCCATAGTTCAAGACGCCTCCGTAGTTATGAGGCGTCCTGTAGCCCGGCGTTTCGTAGAAGCAATGCCATCTAGGGTGAGTGTGGGCTTTATTGGCAACTGAGATGGTTTACTCTGTTCCAGAAAAGATAATGGCGTCAGTAAGGCGGCAGTGAGGTGATCAATATAACGGCAACTAGAAAGTGCCAGCAGCATACGTGATTTCTGCCTACGTTAGTAATGCCTGCTGCTATTTCTAAGTGCTACACACTTGTGTTAGACACGATGACAGATATCAGCCAGTTTCACCATTCAATGAAAAATAGCATAGACCACTATCACAGTCGTTCATTGATTACATTCTCCACTCCAGTACCCCTGGCTCCAGCTGGGTCTAATGACACATGACAGGCTCTCACGGCGACACATTCACAACAGACAGGGTGGAGTGGGAAACGATTTACCGCATGTAATTTCGTCCGTGCTAGAAGCTACAATGACACCAATAAAACTGAGCTTAGTTCAAAGTAGGGGTAAGACTATGCCTGTAGGATCGCAATATTACATGATAGGATTGCAATATTACTGAATCGCAATATTACATGCTTAGAAACATTCGCAGCCTTCCGCGTTTCGGCGTTCGCTGTTTATCAGCTTTGTGCGTTAACTTGACCGCAGATAAGTCTTATCCCCACATTTATAAATATGAACAATAATAATATGAATAAAGCAATAGTTTACTCAATGCTGTTGTACCTTCCTTTGACGAATAAGAAGCTTTGATACCCTGCGCACATACCATATGGTCAAATACTAAAGGCGAGAAAGCGCATCAGTTGGCACAGGCCTTTCCCGACTCCTCACACAACATACGATTAAGGCATCCATACATACCAAACTATACGTATGAGCACCATCAAGATGTGCTGTTTGTCTGTCTGTGTATCTGTCTGTCTCCTTACTGAATGTCTGCCTGCCTGCCTGTTTGCAAACTTTAAAACGTACGTGTTTTATGTTGTATATGTATATATATATATACATATATATCTCCCTTTCCTCTTCCTCTCTTTCTCTAGTTTTCTCTAATGTCTCACTCTTCTTTTCTCTTATTCTCTTTGTTTTCCTCCCCACTCATTGGTGACTGGTGCCGTAATTTCCTGTTTTACATATCTTCCTCGCATTTCCGCAGCATTTGTTCCCCATTACCTCCTCTATCTTCGCTTTCTCGCTATTTTCTTTATGTTCGTATGAGCAGAAAATACAACGCGGTTTCCGAGTCGGCTCACTGTATCGAGAAATGCGTGATCTTTAAAAGGCAGTTAGTTCCAAGAAATGAGGTCTGTAGGAACAGGAAATACGTCACATAAAATCCTAAGCGCGACTGGTGTGCGACGAACACAAGGAAAAGTGCGTATGAGATGTATTGAAAAAACACCGGAGAACACCAGGCTGAATGGGTATACAACGATGAATATGTTATTCTGCAGTACAGATATGTCCAACATCCTAGGAATCTCGATTATTGCTTTTAGGAGGGGAGGAATTGACTTGAACGGCAATGCCGGTAACTTCTTCCCTTCGACGACACATCCGTTTACATTATACCATTGAAGACTATGGTAAGGCCTCACTGCGTGATCCAATGCGCAGTGGGGCCAATTAATCATTTAAAGACAGCCCCCAATTTTTTTTCTTCCAAAACTCATTTTTTGAATGGTACAAAAGTATCTGACAACATTATTACCTCATTTCATTGTACACATGATTTACGGCAAAATCCTTGACGCAGTGTTCAAGATCAACATCCCTGGATGACTTCGTGCCCTTGAGAGAAAACTCTTAACGCAAGTCATTTGTGTACAAAAGTTTATTTGTCAGGGCAGCCCTTACGCTAACGCAAGAAAAGGCGGTCATCTGGCGGGGCCACGGAACTAGCAGAATCAGTTGACAGGGTCGCCACCGCCGTTGACAGCTGACAGTTGACAGCTGGCCACCGTTTCGCAGGGATCCCGCTGACAGTCGACCATCAATTCACGGTGACCCTGTTTGCCCGAAAACAAGGTCAGCCGTGTTTACCAAACGAGCGGACAGCGAACCAATCACGTCGCGGCCGCCATTTACGTTATCACGGCGGTCGGCTTGTTGTGATGCTCCAGACCCCGTCTGACAAATGTAAGCGGCTCTGCGGCGACACTGCCCCCCCCTCCCACACACACACAGATTGCCTTCGTCCGCGGCGGTGGCGACTCCGAGTCGTCACCGACGGACAGTCCCGCGTGATGACTCGAGTCTTCACTCACGACCATCGTGCTCTGTTATTAGTGATTGGACATCAGGAGAAGCACGAGGACGGAAGCATGCGCCGACTCCTGCGCTTCAGTCTGTTGCTCTGCATTCGGAATGCGGAAGATCTCGGTGCTGAGGTCGATAAGCAGCTTTGGGCGAAAAGTACTCCATATGCACTGGTGGATGTACGAGAGACAAGGAGTTGATGGACGGATTCGGGTTGCCTCTGGCTTTTGTCTGCTGCGGACTGTTTAGATGTTTAATAGTACAGGACGGCTTAGTCAGCTACTGAGGGAGCTAAGTCCAGCCCTGACAGTCGACACAGCTCTCACGGGCCTTAGTGAGCTGTGCCCAACTGAGAGATACGTTCAGCCGTTCAGGCGCCTGGTAACATTGCTCTTATGATCCATGTTGTCAGGCAACAAAGGGAAAATGGGTACGGATTCCGTCTGATTCTTCCACCTGCTCCTTGATCATGTGGCCTCCTCTTATCCTGAAGGATATGTTGACGGAAAATGTCGATTCATTGGGTCACCATTTTGAGACGATAGTCTATTGGTGGTGTAAACATTTAGAACACCAAGGTCACTGCAAACCGGACAAAGCCGTTATTTCGGCGACATTTAGCGGACCGTCTCCTTTGGTGATGATGCAAGTGTTTGTTACGTACGCATCTGAGAAAGGCTAACATCTGTCACGGTCGGAGCTTGTCAAAAATCATTTAAATGCCCGACGATTTGCCCGATATGCCGAAGCAGTTTCTGTCAATGATGTCGGTAAAACGGATTTTGCTAAAACCTGCAATAAAAGAACACTAGAACAATGATGTTTCCTAAACCTTCACAGTGCTTGGAACATATGCGCGAAGAGAATCAATTCACTGCAAACAGTCAAATAACTTTTGCTTGTACCTGGATACGTCCGACAAGCAATTTTCCTATGGCATGTGTATCACATCCGGGAGATGCTTTCCAGCACATGCATGTTCCATTTACGCGTGCTCTGTACGCTTTGTTCTCGTGTTTACACCAGGCGTCGATTTCTGTAAATGATTGGGGGGCCGAACCGAGGACCCGACGATTCCTGAAATGTGGGTTTCTTAACGGATTTAGCCTACCTTATTTTTACCCACGGATTTTCTTTGCTGCTATTTACCAAGTAAAAATTGCATTTATCCCCATGTTTATAGGTATGCATATCGACAGAAGTTGGGAAGACAGATAGATATATCGCTTTAGACTTTATTCTTTGCTCTCTGCCCATCTGTTATCTGCTGTGGCCGTTTTTCGGTAATATTACTAATTCCCCTTCAAAACCGGCAGAAACTATTGGGGGGAGGGGCAAAGCAACATTAGGCGGGCGCAGATCAACACTGGGTGGGTCAGGCCCTCCCAAAAAAATACGCATCGACACCCTTCCTTGTGAACCATGTTCAGACTACTATCTATCATGTAAAAATCGGAGGTTGAAAAGAAAAAAAGAAAAACAGAAGCGCAACCAACGGCGGACAGCTGGCTGCGCTTATGGCGTAGGACTAGGGAGGCGTTGGCCACGCCGCACATCAAACACGTGATCAGTTTGACGACGACCGGAAGTAACTGTGGCGGCAAAATTGATAACACTGAAATGTCGAACGTCGTCCGAAGCTGATCCATCACCGCGTCCGGAGATGCAATATCTGACGCGTGAGATAACCGGGTGGCGGACGGTCGTGAGCAGGGACAGTGGCGGCTGAAAATGTCTCAGATGTCTGAGATCGATCACGAGGCATTTGCGGCATCTGCGCGCTCCTGTGCGGCCGGACGTCGCAGCGCAGGCACCAGGCGGGACGATTCCGTTGGACCTATTCTGCCGGAGGAAGGAGAGGACTCTGCCGGGCTTAGGGATGACTGTCCGGTGCAGTGGAGGACACCGGCGGGCCGAGCGAGGACTCGGCCGCATGAGGACTCGGTCGGAGGCAGGGCAGAGGTCCGTCGGATGTGCGAGGGGACTCCGACAGGTGTAGAGCAGGGCTCTGTCGAATTCAGGGAAGAACTCAGCCGGGCGTGGGACTTCTGCCCTGACAGAAGTCCGCACCTTCTCCCGGTGGCCCGCGCGTCGGTCGGGCGGCGCGGGACGGCCGAAACGGCCGGCGCCGCGGCGGCCAGGTCACGTCTGACGTCTGATCAGCGCCGAGCTCAGTGGGAATCAAGACGGACGGCCGCCGCCGGCGACACGCACGGTCAATTTCACACCACTGGCAGGTGATCTGCGGGCCGCCCGGCCGGAAGGCGCCGCCGGCCGGCGCGACCACGCGCCGAGCTGGCGTCCGACGAAAAACGGTCGAGCAAACCGGAAGGAAGTTTGGTTGGGTATACCTAGAAAATGGAGACGATGCAACATCGTGGATTTATGCGACACCAAGCAACGCCATGGTACGATGCAACGACGCCACGCCACGCCATAACTGCAGTCTGCATTTCATATTTGGTTGAGGCCACGCTCTGGGTTTTTAGGACTCTGCCAAGACACGACAATTGCCCGTGAGGATAACGCAAAAAGGGCAAAGTCGGCAATGGCAAAAGTTCATTGACATCAGTGATCAAAGAAGTATAAAAGCCCAACTCGACTGGGTTTGTTCTGCAGACGGAGGCAGCGTCTCGAGGCCAGACCAGACCGGTATTCAAAGTACCGCTGCTCTGTCGAGTTTCGACCAGATTGCGCGTCAGAATCAATCATGCCGTTTTTGCATAACGATGGAAATTTGAACATGTACAAAGAAATAAAATACGACTCGTTTTAGGAATCCTGCTGACTGCCTTACGTCACGACACGATCCCAGGCCATCTGCGAAGCTTTTGTGACAGTGATCTGAGATTGTGCGCCGGGTTTGTCCCTGTCATGTACAAACCACTGCTGCCGTTCGTCACTTTTGCCGACCGATGCCAGATCAGGACTGATTCATGCTGTCAGGCGAATCATTTGAAAAATAAATGTTTTCCTTAGTCATTTGGAATACTGAAATTGATAGCTGTGAGATGAAGTAGGCGAGCAGAAGGTTCTCGGACTTCTTAGTGATTTCGGTCTCTATCCAGTCTACAATAAAACATATCCACGTTGTCAGGAAAAAATGTTATGTTGACAATATCCTGACGCAATCTTTGTCATCATGTCCTGCAAACGTGCACTACTGCTGAAACACACACTGCTGAAAAACGCAAAATGTATTTAAAAAAAAACATGGTGATATATCAATCTATTCTGGAGAAATCTCTGGAGACCTAATACGTTTTATTAATCCCCTCCCATAGGCGAAAGCTAATTATATCGGTCACTTTTCATTTCATTCTTATCATGGGCAATAAATTAAACATCCGGTATTACGTAAACGAAAATAAGATAAGAAAAGAGCACAAGTGTTTCATTATTGCTTTATGCATACCTTAAATGCGGTATAAATCGCATCATTTTCTTATCTTCGAAAACGCATGGGGTGTTCGTTGATCCGTCGGTGTTGCAGTCGATGATTACCATAAACGAATTTCCAAGGCTGATGTATGCGACCTGTCCTGCACCTGCTCGGGACAGGTCCACTGTCATCCTAAGGGATGAATAATCCAAACACGATGCAATTTCAGTACTCTTTTGCAGCACTGGCAGGCACCTTCCTTTTTCCAACGAACAAAATGATACCGGGTAAACAACTAGTAACCCTTACTAGTCGCTCTCTACAGAAAATCTAAACAGTATTCAGTGTTCATTATGTTCTCCATTCGGGACGGCTGAATGCGGTACATGCACACAAATTCCTCTGTGCTCCACATAACTTAGTTGTATCTCAATGCGGTGTTTACCATCTCTTGTCTACTGACCAGCTGCCCCTTCTTGGAATCCGAATGAATAAGGTTGGAAGCATATAGACCGATTCTCCAACCCTGTGCGTTCGCGGCTACCTTTTGAAGTAGATTATTTTTTCCCTTTTTTGAATATTTGTTTTATATGTATCATATAGTTTAGAAACGGGAATTGTATACCTTTGCACCGATCTGCCCATGAGTACACGCTTTTGTTTTGTTTGTCATTCAAATATATATATATATATATATATATATATATATATATATGTGTGTGTGTGTATGTGTGTATTGGACATATTCCCTTTTGGATTTGATACGCAAATCGCAGTAACTGTAGAAACTAACTAAATATAGCAAATATCCCCGGGTATTTTTACCAGTTTAGGTATGAATACTGAAGGACCCAAATGTCTGCATATCCGTTGCACACGTATGAGTCTTGACGTTTGCAGTTTTTAGTACCAACAGATACAAAAACTTTGAAAGGATCGTCGTTAAAACTTTGAAAGATAAGTTCACGACTTGTTTGATAGATTTGTTACTCAGAGAGCAAGTAGCAAGCTTTGTTAGACGGCAATGCTCCTATTTGGTCCAGATCGCTTAGGAAAAAAACGACTGCAGCAACAAACAAGGAAACGTCTCATTACTTTGTCCGTGTTGGGATATCCGTCTCGGGATACCTCCTAGAAGCATTCGCATAAACATCAACGTTAGACAAATATTATAGGGTATAAAGGCTAAAATGTCAATTTTTGCCTTGAAAAAAGTTGTGGCAATGATTGGGCGATTTTCTGGTTTAAACACAGATACATTTACGGGGTTTTATATAGTTAAATGGGTTTTACCACCATTATCCCTGTTTTAACTGACATATATTGGCGTCTTAATATTGCATGACTTATTTCGGCCTGTGTCACCCTTTCCCACAGAAAGACGTATGGCTTTCCTTGTTGGATGCCTTCACAGGCATGTCGTGATTTGGCTGAATGTAGCCTCCAATTATAAGCGAAAACGGTATTTTCCAAACCGTTGAAATTTGTGCTTTGACGTGATTATATTCCTATGACCTGATGTATTTTTTATATATAATTTTCGGGTAAAAAATGCATATCTGCGGTTGATTAAGAGTAATCGATTATCGTTCCAATAGTCAAAGAGGTCCATTAACTACGGAATGATTGAGTGGAAATCTGAGATAAGTCTGAGATTCCCATCAAGTGGCAGGTAGAGGACTACACAAGCAAGCGCCGGACTAACTCTCGCCAGTACATGATAGCAGCCCTAGCTGGTGCAATACATCTGGAGTTTTTTTTGGCAAGTTGTGCTGCAAAGACGGCTTCGACTGCTGTAGAGCTAAGCTTTAAAGCGTTCTACGTATTTTTTTTGAAAAATCTGCGGTCAGTACAGTCGCAGGCAGCTGGCGACAGCCTCTTCGTCGAGGCTTTGCCATCGAGTAACCATTAATCATGATACGGTGACGGCCGTCATCAAACATCTTAGCCCCAGCTCATCGTCAATAGTCGTTTTGAGCCCATGAAACGCGATCTAGGTTACCTCTCATTAAGGGTTTTAATGAAAACGAAAATACACCGACATCTCCTCCTTTGCGGTTATCTGTCGGCTACTGTCTGATTTCAAAGGTCAAACAGGATATAATCGCGTAGCCAAAAACCCAAACTATAAACTCATTTTTTCTTTAAAGCCGTTTCACGCCAGGTTATAAATCGGTAGGGGAAATGAAATCGAAGTAACGCTATGATGTCGAGGTTATGATATGCACATACAATTATGAAATCGGAAAACCCCTGTACTGTAAACACCATCCCCGTGCGCCGTCGAAGTTGGCCAACTGGTCAGTAGTGGTTAGCGTCAGTGCATGTCTTCACGTTTTCCTAATCCGATTCCTGGCGACGGCCGGATATCCCGCTGGCCGAAACGAAACACGCAAATCGCCACTCCCTGCGAGGAGAACAGCCCGAAAAATCCTGACAGGAGAGTTGCTCCATGCTGTGGATGGAAAACGGAAAGCTTCCATTCAGCCGTGTCCCGCCGCACTGCATCATGCCACCCAGCGCTAATCCCGGCAGCCGCCTTACTTTGGCGTAGCTCTGGAGCCGGCTAATTTAGTCCCCAGGGTCCTGAGACCTTCGCCTTTGATGAGATAAGACAAGGAAATTGTGTTTGCGTCGAGGAGGAAAAGGTCTCAGTGAATACTGCCTAACAGAGACCGAGGGGGTGTACGAGAAGTCGCCGTATAAAGAGGCAACGCAGTGTGATGAGTTACTTGCGTGTAGAAGGGTGAGCACAAGCATCAACGTAGTCAGGGGAAAGTTTAGGGGCTCAACTGAACCCGTTCGCACTGATTCTCTCATTAATTCGTCATTCATCGGGCTCTGATGGCAAAAGGTTTTGTGTATCTCATTAGATGTTTTCGCCTCTGTGAAACCCCTATTGAAATGATACCAGTATAATCTCAACAGGCCGGTTTCAATGGACTGTCTTCTGGTCTTGGGGCCACGTGCCTCAAGACCGATAAACCTCCATTCAACAGTGGAAATGCGGCTTAATGTACGTATAAGGCACGTCCGATACAGGTTTATCGGAACAGAATAATTCATTCTTGAGGACGAGAACAGTTATTAATTCGATGAATATTCGTAGCATAAAAAGTATATTTTTGTAGCGCATGCGTCGCCATGACGACCAAAAACACCAAGTTTATTTTACAAATTATTAAACCTGTTTTCATATCAGAATAACGAGGAACATAGACTGGTTTTAGTTTGCAGTGATTCGTTCGACTTACCCGCAATGGGGGGCTTCAGGGGTCATTAAAAGCTGAAAACTCTCGAAAACTTGACTTGAAAACTTTTCCAGCCGTTTATTTCCGCAGCATTGACAAAAAACCAGCCCACAATATCGAGTGCGGATCGATTGGTGCTGTCATAATGCTCAAAGACTGGGCTCGGTTCAGTTAGCGGGATGCTCTAACAGGACAGTTACGTAATGTTAACTCCTAAATCGTGCTGCGTCGGAAGCTCAGTGGCTACCGACACGGCATTGCTTGTTTTTATCGCCGCTTCCCACCCTGGTAAGGTGGGTTCGAGTCGCCTCCGCGCTCGCTGTTTCTCTCGCAGGTCATTTGGCGACTGACCTACGGAGGGAGACACTGGCTACTGCACGTCCGTGTCGTTCATGTCAGCACGTTAAACTTTCACCGCCAAACTTTGCTGTTAACCCCGAGTTGCGCGACCGCGTCTAGGCTTGAGAGTCCGTGCGACGAACACTGTTTAGCATGGAGTCTGACCCCGATATATCCTAGCAAAGCACTCAGATCAATATATATATATATATATATATATATATATATATATATATATATATATTCAGGTTGTATCGCTGATGTACTTCACCATGAACGCCAATCATGTAAACTGGTGTAAACATTTTTGCCACATGTGGCGAAAATGTATACACGGGTATCATTGTCGCAAATATCATTAACGCAAAGGCTTATTATCTGCAGAAAGTGAGCGTTCGTGTTAATGATACCGCACCTTGTGTTACATTTAATGCTTTTCTGGCACATTTTATCATATTTTTGTTGTTTTCGTGGCAATTCATACCAGTTCCGAGATTTTCATCATGAGTAGCGAAACCCCACCAAGGAGCAAAATCGGAATGCATGACCATCTATGGTGGCGTAATGCACGGTCTGGCTGATCTAATTCGAGCTCTGACCAGCCTACGAAAAGGTCGGACGAGTTCACAGCTCATGAGACATTAACCGACACTTAACAGATGAGGCGAGGACATCTGTTTCTCCACCAGCTTTTGTATGGTTCCATTTAAGGTTCTGTCTTTGAACAGAGATCAATCGAACGGCCTCTATTAATCGGTATCTGACTTTAACTGGTTGTAAACTTTGTAGTAAGATTGAAAAACAAATCAAGAAGTTTGCTCAGAAAATTTATTTAAATTTAGAGTAGATTTGGAAAAAATACAGTGACGGGAAGTGTTTTGGCCCGAAGTAATTCTTGAGGTAGTATATAAACCATGGTATTGAACGTAATTGGATCACACGAGCATGGAAGGACATTTCTGCCTGTCCGTTAACGGGTAGGAGGTTAAAAAGGGACCGAATAATAGGCTGATAACAAGAACCAAATGGCTAGAGTAATGGCGGAAAAATCGTTGAGAGTTTTGTCGAAGTTTCGCAGCTACTCCCGTCGTACAAGGAGCTCAACATAAAATATAAAAAAATAAAATGGCACGGAAACACAACATGCAATATCGGTCGTGTGCTGCCAACATCCGGTGTTATGGTTTATCTCCTCTTCAAAGACACCGCGGCTTAGTTGCGGGATAGCACCGCTTCCACTCACAAAGTATCCGTCTCTCCTCGAATTGCCCAGGGACAGGTGCGCCCTTCGCAAGCGAGAGAGCACTCAGCCTCAGGGTGTCGTCGACTGTTTACGAACACTCGGCATTGCCATCGCAAGCGGGGCTGTGAGAAACAGCGATCGATACCAGGCCGGCCTGGAAGCCGCCAGCCCGCCGACTCGAAACGTCCCCAGCTCTCGCGCTGTACGAAGCCTGCCGAGTGGTGTAGGCGCTGAGGCGCATCCCGCTGAGCCCGGGCGGAGGATGGAGCTCGTCGGGACGGACTTTAACTCACGACAAAAGGCGTCGAGGCGGACGCCTCTTGGTTTGTACTTTTTCAACTTGTACTCCTACGGACATTCACTCTCCCTGGAGTTTGCGCAGCCGTTTCCCTTGAGCAGGCGAACGTGTGTGCTCTTTCTCTCGGTCCTCGCAACGCGCAGAGCCTTACATTGATGCCACAGTGGGAATGGAAAAATGCAGACTCGCTGCTTTTCTTTCCAGCAAAAGGATCAACAAAATAAAAAGTGGTATGTCTACAATGTAAGCGAACTTCCAGTAGTACCTTAATTTTTCTCCTCTCCTGGCAGGAAGTTCCGAGACTTGTAAAAATTTGGTACCCGGTGTGGTACCCAGTACCACACCAGTAACAGCTAACTGCGAAGCTGTTAGCCTCCATAAAGCGTCACGACCGGACTGGGCTGAGCCGACCCTTCAGTCTGATACTGTCGGCTAGTTAAAGACTCTGCCTGCGGCCTCGCTAGTAAAATTAAATTATTGATTTTCGCGTGAAAATAACGTTGAGTTTAATCTGATTCTTAAGTATCTAAAAAGGTTTATTGCTCGAGCCATGCATCAACGAACGGACAATTATATTTCAAACACTCGTATTAACGCTCGGCCAGACATGTGATTCGTTATACTCTGTCCCATCCTTTCATGCTAAGGTGTAGGCACGTTAGCGGGAACACTGTTTCATATTCCGCACTACCCAGTGACAGCCAATATCCGTTGCCTAGAACGACATTTCTGTTAAAGTCTAGGAACGGCGACTAACACGTGAAGTTCAAAGCGCAGAGCTGCCATCAACCAGCAAAACGCCACGCTACCGCAGCCGGCCTCCCTTTTGCATCTAAGTGCTTTCGCGTGGGTCCCGTATAATTTTCCGATCGCCGGCGAGCAGCGGCACCTCCCCATCTGACTTATCTCCCGATAATCATTGGCTGATCTGCCAGCACGGCCCCCGGGCACGGCCCACCGCGGAGCAGGCCTCGGTCAGGATCAACAGGTGGAGCGGAGGCTGAGCGGAGCGGAGCCTGGTCGTTAGAGGCCGACCATTCGCCGCATCCTGCCATCCGCCCGCAAACAGGCCGGGCGACCGCGCCACATTCGTAAACCGTGAGGAACTGCGCGAGGCACAACTGAAACGGATATCTCGGTAGACTGCGTTTTCGATTCGGCAGTGTTCGCAGTACTTTTCATCGACCGACGAGGAACCATAAGACTATTCAGAACTGTTTCCACTGGAAACAGTTAAAAAAACGAGCACACTGCAGGGTGCAGACCCATTGTTTACATTGTATGTTCACTGAGAATTACACAGCAACTGTGTGTAGCATGTCTCGCTGGGAGTAGGATTCCGGTCAGTTTTCCGTCAGTAATCGATTCAAGAATTCATCCAGTGTTCCTGAAAGAAGGCATGTCGCCAGAAGACCACGATTTTTGGCTCAGCGTGCTATGTTTTTTACTTTAGATAATGCATCTAGGGCTGCATTCATCGTGATTATCCGTGACCCAAAGGCATCGAGTCTAATAGTTCCGGTTAAGAAAGGGCCCCATTCTGCCGAGAAGCACCAAAATCCACGTCGTTTGTTTGATGACTTCTAGGTAGATTCGACCAAAATACGTAGTTTGTCGCCCTGAAACCCGTGACGATGCGGTTCTTGCCGAATGCTGGAGAGATGAAATCAGGCGTCGAAGCCAAAGAAATGTTAACATTTCAGGTATTAGCCATAAAGTCGGTGGCAAGTCAGAATTAGAGAAGGAGGATGGGACTTAGGGATGCAATATTTCCAGCTTCATGAAAATGGTTTCCGCGCAAAAACAAACTGGAGAAATATCACAACCAGCCAACATGTCCCTCTTTCTTTATTGAAAAGCTTTCTATCTCCCCTCTCTCTACCTTCCTCCCCTCCCTCCCCCCTCTCTCTTCCTCATTCATTTCTCGCTCCCGCACAAACACACCCACACATGTACCCCCCACACTTCTTTCATCTTCCTTTCCTTTTCCCTCCTCTCGCCCCAGCCAGCGAGTGGTTTCAGGGGGCGCACGAGGGGCTCACTAATTGGCGCGGGTTAAGAGAGACCCCAGTCCTATCACAGCGACCCACGCCCGGCGGCACCCACCGCATCAGATCGGTGCCGGCCTCCAGCAGGCGGTGGCGGCAGCGGCGGCGGCGGGAACTGTCGCCGGAGAGGAGGGAGGCCGGCTGGCCGGGCCGGGAGCGGGCCGCGGCGGCCGCGGTCGGCGCTCGGAGAAGATCGATCCTGGTCCGGCGGCGTGATGTCACGTCTCCGTGCCGTCCCGGCAGGGACCACACGGAGGCCGACTGCCGGCGGCGCGGCCACTGAGCAGCCGTGACATGTGAGAGGCCATTGTGTGGACTCGCACGTGAGAGACGTCGAGCAGGCGCCACGCGTGAGATACGCCTGGACGGGCATCACACGTGAGCTCTGTCTGAGCAGGCGTCTCACGGGAGACATGTCTGAGCAGGCGTCGCATCTGAGTTCCGTCTGAGAGGGCGTCAGTCGGGAGGGATGTCTGAGCAGGCGTCACACGTGAGCTCCGCCTGGGCAGGCGTCACAAGTGAGTTCCGTCTGGGAGGGCGTCACACGTGAGCTCCGTCTGAGAGGAGGGCTCCACTTGGGAGAGACGACCGAGCAGGTGTCACACGTGAGAGACTATTGCGTAGACTCACGTGTGAGAGACGTCTGAACAGGTTTCACAGTCGACAGACGTCTGAAAAGGAGCCACATCTGAGACATCGTTAAAGGCGT
Source organism: Capitulum mitella (assembly GCA_030062745.1). Lineage (NCBI taxonomy): Eukaryota > Metazoa > Arthropoda > Thecostraca > Pollicipedomorpha > Pollicipedidae > Capitulum > Capitulum mitella. The sequence goes on along the minus strand of CP099839.1, from coordinate 2,200,823 downwards.
CACACATCTTTAAAGGCGTCACGAGAGATGTCTGAGCAGGCGTTTCATGTGACGCCTGGATACGCCTGCGCGTCACAAATCAACATACAACAAATAAACCGGCTGTCTGCCATTTCAGGGCCTATTTCAACGTGACCGAGCTGAAGGTGCTGGACATGATGCTGAAGAACTATGACCGCAGAGCCACGCCGACGTTTGACGAAGGTCAGTGTCTTCAGAGTAGCCAGCAGCGTTGCTGTGTTACAATTTGCCTCGCGTGTTCCGCCGTGTAATTGCGATGACTGGATTTTTGCGAACGCATCAATTTTCGCTTTGGTTCTTTGAACTGTTTTATGGTGAGCTGCGAAGTTAATCTCAGAACCTAAAAAAGCATTGTCCAGGTATACTGCACAGCATTGATGGTCTGTGAGTTTTTTTGCCCTCGGTGAAAGCGTAATACGCACGACTCTTGCGGACAAAGGAAATAATAACCCGCCCTTGTCTTTTATTGGTATTTGCAGCAGTACTGAACCATTCTCGAGACAAGAAACCTTTTGCAGCCCACAGAAATCAATGAACGGTTTGATTCAAACCCGTAAACTTGGGCACACAGTGTAATGCTTTAAGCTGGCAAAATATGTTTTGCCATAAATCCCGACTCACTCTTGTTATTCCTCGAAGGCAGTTATCCGACGTAGACGATCAGTCTGTCACTTTCCATTGTTCATCCCCACGCACGACCCGACAACCCAGCTGAGTGTTGTCTGTATTCTGCATCGACGCATCAGTCAAGCTTGACTATGAGCGTCGTAGTCTTGTGTCAAGTCGTGTGTTTTGTCGCAGGAGAATGACGCCTGACGTCACGCTAGTCAGCACCCGGCGTATTTTCTGCGTTCCGTCACATCAAGCACAGCCAGGCAGCTGCATGCTTGATGTGACGCGGCGGTCAAGTAATGTTTGGCTTCCAAGAATCCTGTCCCTGTCTCACTGCCTGTCGTGTTCCGGCCGTGGGCTGGCAAACCCCCTCATGCCAGGCCAGACATGGACTTCTCAGAGAGGCCTGGCAGACCTCAGAATATTGAAATTTATGCTCGTGTTGGGTACTACATTCATAAATCACTGGTGTAAAGCAGATCGCATGGTCTATTGCGAAGATCACAAGGAATCGTTTTTTTCACCAGCCTCATGAGGTTGGTGCTTCGTTATGTTTGCTCGAATTGTTCCCATTTCGCAAGTGATCTGTTGATACTCGACAGACTGTTTCCTGACTTTAAGGACTCGCTCTGCCTGTCTTCCATAATCACGTCTCTCAAACTCTGGGAACGCTAGTAGGGCCGTGAGTTACCAGTCATTTGGAGTCCCCATTGTAATCGGTACATGTGACGCACTACATGCAGTAGATGAAGACAGTCTGAATTACTCTATTCTAGTAAGTGCCCTATAAGTTTGATCAACTCACTCCAAGATCATTACCTTGCAGTGAGCTAATCATGGTGGGATGTCTTTGAGTTCTGCCACAACTGCGGGCCTTGTACAGGCCTCCGTACCGGCTGATAAAACAACCGGTGCGTCTTGGTGAGCACAAAAATGACTTTTTCGCCCCTTTTCTGTCCAATTGAAGGTGTTCCAAAAGTATTTTTTCTCACCCTTCGCCTGCACATTTGGTGCTGTAACTTCAACCCTTGTTTATTCAGGAAGCAAAAATGATCGGAATTCACGTGTAATCTTTTATTTATCGCGTGACGCGTGTGAACTCGTAAAAAAATTGGTTAAATGGGTGTTATTGGGCCACACAGCTCAGACATCACCAAGCAATAAACATGAGTGTTCTGAAAAAGCTCTCTCTCAGAGGAAGCTGTTCGTGCGTGGGAGTGGTCCAGGCTGGCGCCAGCCAAGCACATGTCACCAAGGCGCTCAGCCTGTCACGCCGTATTGTGAACAAATGGTGGAAAAGATTTGCACGGGGATTTTTCAGAGGGGACAGACACTCTTTCAGGCTGGTCCTCGCAGGTCAGCCGCGGGGTTAAAAATTGTCTGTGCTAAAGCTGCGATGAAGAGGGGCCAGAGTGTGTGAAAATTATCTGTCAAATTGAAACGCAACGGTTACAAGGTGTCCAGCACGACTGCTTATCGATATATGAGGTGCTCATTGGGACTGGCCGCATACAAGAGAGCCAAACAGCCAAAACTGAGCGAAAAACAGCGGAATGCGAGGTTGGAGCCGTGCAGAAAACCGAATAACTGGAGCAAGCAAGAGTTCAAGAAAACCATTTTGAGCGACAAGTCTGTCTCCGAGCTGACACAACACTCAAACCCCAAAAACTACCGCGCATGGGCAAAAGACAGAATGGAAGTACCATCTTCCCAATTTGAGAACAGATTCCAGAAAGTGACAGTCTGGGTGGCAATGAGTGCTCTAAGCCTAAGGGAACGCCATGTGGTATCGCAGAAGCAGACGATCAGCGCGGACTGGTATGTCGATCAGGTTCTGAAAAAGTCTCTCACTGAAGCCATGAGACGAATGGCGAGTACGGGCCCCGCAAACCAGAGGAAGATGCCACGCGACATGCCGGCCACCATCTTCATGCAAGACGGCGCTCCCGCTCGCACGGCGCTGAGAATCCACGAGTGGTGCCGAGCTCACCTTCCGGGATTCTGAGACAGGACGAAAATGGCCGGGGAACTCCCCTGGCCTGAACTCCATCGAAAATCTGTCGGGCATTCTGAAGGCGCGCCTGAGAAAGATGGACCCGTGCGAAAGCATCGTTGAGCTGGAGTGTGCTGCAGAGGGAGTGGGCGAACATCTCGTCCCTTCGTGCTCTGCAGACTGCTGGATGGTTTGCCAAAAAGAATTTCCATTTGCCTGGAACTGAAGTGGGAGTACATCAGTATGTCGATAAAAATGTCACATGAATATGATGTGTTTTGCAGATGGCGGTAAGTGTGAAAGAACTTTTGAAACACCCAAATCTCTAAGCTAACCATTTAAGATGATGATCTTAAGGCTCTCTCTCACTCCGTCTCTCCTCCCTCTCTCCCTGTCTCTCTCACACATTCTCTTTCCTTCTTATCCTCTCTCTGAAATCGTAATCTGAATTCTGAAAATCAGAATTCGCTATAATTTGATTCCTGGGGATGAACTATGGAGATCGAAACGTTGAAATACATAAATATAGGCATCATGTAACAAAGTGCGTTTTGCTATGCCCGCCATTGCCTTAAATGTGATTTTCCTTGCATTTATGGTTAATTCTTTTAGCAATTTGCTTCGTAATGTCTTGGCCGAACAGCGAAACGTCATAAGAAAACTTAAAAATTGTTCAAGAATGCGTACTAGAAAGATGCAAACCGACAACGCTGTCATTTTTCACTGTATTTGCATATATATATATATATATATATATATATATATATATATATATATATAATTATCTTAACATAAGTAGCAGTGCACTGATAAAGATTGTCTTTTTGTCAGCTGTCATCAGATGACATCAAACATGTCATCTTTACTCAGAATTAAAAAATCCTAGTTAGCCCGACAGCAAAAACGAAATTCACAGATGAATTAACAGCTTCGTCATGCAAATTTTAGGAGTCCAAAAGCTGTTCAAATGTTTTTAGATGAGCTCCACAGAATATAAAGCAACCATTGCTTATTCAGAAGGTCTGCCTCTTTCACCTTCTTCGGTGGGGACATGTTTGCCCCCTCCCTTCTCGAGAATAAATCAGCAGACTTCCGCAGTTCAGATATGCAGGACCTGATGACCCCAGGCATGACCCACTGCCTTACATTTACGCGAATGATGGCTTCGCATGCCGGATAAAATCCCCCAAATGAACGATCATGTGACAAATTGTGCAGTTTACAGTAGCAGTGCGACAATGACCAAAACTGGCCAAATGTGATACCACATGACTGTATTGTAATGTTCATGGTATCGCAAAATACGAACTATGCGGAGCCTTGTTCGTGAGATCGGATTAGCCTGTGACAAAAATTTCGATCCTCTGTATGTTAATGATTTTGATCCAAGATAACTACGCCAAAATACCTTTAACAAGACAAAAAACTTTGCATTTTCAGTTCTTTGTGCGTGTCAGGCACAAATGTTTCAGATAAGAAGCTAAATTACGTTTGGAGAAGCAAACAAATCATGACTGCTTGGTCGGCTTCGGATGGATGTTAATTTGAGTTACTTTTTTATTCGACATTTTTCTTATTTATTTGACTTATTTATTTCCATAAACTTATTACATGTTGTTAAAACATTTGGAAGTTCATCTACGTATCCGACGTGGCATAATGGCGACTTGGCCTGTGGCACCTTGGTACACCAGTTGGTAGACGATTGGTTGAACGAATTTAAGACTGCTGCTTTTTATTGCTTTGAAATGGTGCTAAAAGGCCAGGGACAAAAAGGGAAACAGTGTCTCGCAACATGACATAGCATTCATGTTGTTCTAAAAACAGCAGGTTACAAGCCAAAACATACACATGCAAAACGTATCATCCCAGCGCTGGTTGAGAGACCATTGCTCTGGATATCTGATCAGTGTAAGGCGATATGGAATAAAGCCGTGCAGATGTGGACCAGGTCTACGCAAGGCCTCAGAATCGGGGAGAATTAAACGCCATCTGTCAGAAATTTTGCGGCAAATCGCCAACGAGCTGTCTTAGAAAGAAAGATCCTTAAGTTCATGGTCATTTTCATGGTTCAGTCATTGCGGAAGTGAATGTATGGACGTACTGTTCTTGGGATCGTTAATTTGGGATTTTATCCGACATGGGTTGGAATTCACGAAGCACACTGCGCCAGCTCCTGTAAATAATCCTGGCTCTCGAGCTGTACTAAAAGCGAAGATTTAAAAAGTGAAGTATCATTAGCTCTCAAAGCTAACAGAAACACTTCATCGCTTGCAGGAACGACCAAGTTCATGTCTATGACCACGGTACGGTTAAAATTCTTTGCTATTGAGCTGCAGTTTCTGTCGGCTGTACTTGAGGACGGATCAGTTTCCAGCCCTGTTGGGAAGCAGTCGGCTATGATCACAGCGTGAAGACTGATGACTGTTCGGTCGTGGTGCCTGGGGGGGGGGTAGTTAGGTCATCCTGAGTCGGGAAGCCATTGTGACTTGGGTCAGGACGGTCGCGGATAGCAGTAATGTATTGATCAAGACGAGCCAGACCATGATGGCGCAACTCAAAACGGTCGTCAAAGCACTGCTCCAAGATCTATGAAAATATGTCTGGCAGAGCTGGTTTTGACTTATATAGGTTCAAATTAATGGAACTACTATTTCTAGTAGGACTGAATAATGTTCGGAGACACAAAGCCATTTCATTCTCGTGGACATGAATAGACGACCTACTTAACAAAACAATTTCGAGCCTTATAAAAGCCGAGCTTTTCCGCCTGAATAATCCAAGATGGAAAAGATGGTGCAATGTGAAAAATGTAAGGTATTTTATCAGTGTAACGCAAAGCACGGTAACTGGCGGTTCATAGCGATGGACAGCGGGAAACCTTTAGTCTAAAAAAAACACAATGAATGCTTTTGGACGATTGAATGCGTTAGCTCTCGTCTATACAAAAACAAAATTTGCTTGTAGCCTCACTTATTTTTCTGGCGGCATATCAGAGCCGTCTTGGCGTTCTGAACTGCTCAGGTTTGCAGTACGTCGTTCCAGTAATGAACATCATATCCCTTCATCAACCCCACAGATGCTGTTGCTATTTTGTATCCAGCTGTTCATGAGACGGCTATAATGGAAGGTCTAGGAATAGCAGTTTGCTATTCCTGATGCAATGTATCGAGAATGCCACACAGCTATTCCTAAAGAAGATGGAATGGTATGAATTTAATGTATCGTATGAAATGGTTACATTGTATTCGACGTTTATACAACAAACCGTGGAATACAATGTAAACATTTCATGCTTAACATTCATACAGCACTAATGAATGTTCTGAACGAACACACGAACGAAAGTAAGTTAGGGTTTTTGAGAATCTCAACAAAAGGAATAATCAGTTTCCAGTAGGCTGTTGTGACTTTTAACAAACAATGCATTATTAAGAGTCTGGTTCCTAAGCATGAGTATATATGTGCGCATATATATATATATATATATATACATATTGTGTGTGTGCGTATTTATGTGTGTTAGTACTGGCAGCTCGGCTCAACTTGAAGCGGCGCAATGGAATGCAATTAAGATGCATGGACAGCAATGGCCTCATAAGAGCGCGTATCGATTAAGAAGTGGGTCGTTAATTACAACCCATTTTTCTCAAGGGTGTCCAGAAAGAAGTTTCTGTCACGGTTAGTCAAACGGAATGCAAACAGATGTTCCTATTTCATGAAAACCGTTACTTGACTAATCAACCTAAGTTTGCGGAGGTCATTGGAAACAGGTCTTAGATGCCGGTCTTCGATGGTTAAAAAATGTTGTATTTCTAATGTCACCGGCGGTCGTCGTTGGTTTCCCGATTCTTCTTTTTCATCCCCTCTTTCCTTCTTTCCTTTGTACCCGCTCATTTCCGTTTGCTCTTCTCTACCGTCAAACTTTTCTCTCCTCCTCTCTCTATTTTGCCTCCGTCGATTCATTAGGACTTTCGCAGGCGAGGCCCGGAACATTTGCGAAGGATATGATATGATTCATGGTTTATTGGCGAAGAAGAACTGTCCGCGGTCAACGGCTGGTAAATTATGAATAAGTCCGAAGCTCGATACACAGTCATGAATGTTTTGTGGATGAAACTTCGGGCTATTATAGCAAAGAGCGCAGGTCTGAAAACAAAAACTGATGGTTTCAAGTATAATGGTTATGCTTTCCGGTCGCTAACTCGCTATTCACTCCTGTTGTATGCGAAACAATTCCTCCAAAACTGTCAAGAATAGTTAATTAAGTCTTCAGGCTTGCAACCGTGTGTGTTTCCATTCACAGGCATTTGGAATGTGATTAACATGATGTTCCCCATTCGTTGAAAGCTTATGGAAATTTAAGGGTGTGAACGTCAGGACAGTCAAACTTTGGGTGATAAAACGTCCTTTGTAGCTTGTACTGGAGGACATTTTTTTCATGCCACAAAGTTGACCAGGACTGAAATCATCGCTGGGCGGCGTGTTAAAGCATCCAGGTGATGGCAACGCGCCGCGCGTCGCAGAACGCGTCGCGGAGCGTTCATGACGGTTCTCCCTGTCTCCCGCGTTACGGCGCACCAGCTGCCTGCTGCGGAGCCCAGCGGCCTGCTCTGACGCAGCCTTGGACCTCACGCGCAGCCCCAGGCGGCTGCCGACCCCCGCGGCGTCTCGAGATAACATCCCCGTCCGCTGCAGGCCACCAATGGTCCGCCCGCCGACTGCGAGGCCCTCATCTGGAGCCATTGTGTCCGAATTACTCCCCGCGGCGCCCTTCGGCCACGGCGGCGTCTCTTAGCACCTCCCCCGGCACACGGTGGCCGGGAGGCCGGCGTGCAGCGCGCGCAACGCGCCGGCTGTACCCAAACAGGCCGCGAGGCCGCGCTTCTAGTGGTGCCATGTGCAGGGGGAACCCCGCTTGATAGAACGAGACCATTTGGAGAGAAATATGTCCCGGATTATCACGACAGGGGACTAAGGGAAATGACAGGAATGATTTAAATTGTTCGCGTCCATTTTCTCATTTTGCGTCGTCAGTTACACAGCCCAAGTTATGTCCAGTTAAAAAAAAAAAAAGTTGCGAACAATGGCAGCTGAAACTCGTCAGCCATGGACATAGACATATATTTAGGTAACCCACGATGCACTTGTGGCTATTACAGCCCTTTGACGAGCTAATAAAACAGTGAACCCAGAGGTCGGCGATGCCGAGTAAAACTCCCACGCAGTCATACATGCATAAATCGATGCATCACTAGATGACATGTCTGGTGCTGTCACCGACGACGGGCACACACCAAATGGTGTTCCAGTGCTCGCTTGTAAGGTGGTACGGGCAGTCCATACAAGCGGGGTGGTAAGGCGTCGTGCTGGGTAGCAACTCGTGAACAAAAATGACGCCTTCCTGTCTCGCTGCGGGACAGCGGGACATGTAGATCACCGTCCTGCCTAGTGCTCCTCTGACGCGTCTCAGACAGAGGAGAACTGACTGACTAGGTCCTCAAGTTCGCCCTGCAGACAGGCCTGGTGCGAACAGCATGAGGGTATGCAACCTCGGCAGACCGTCGAGAGTCGACCAGCCGAGGTTCTGAGCAGGTTCGACACGTCTTTTTGTGACAAAATGACTTGAGCTGAGTTATTCAATATTTTTTGGAAGGCGAGAGGCGTTAATTTTGGTAGGAGTGCCGTAGACAGCGACGCAATACCGGAAGCGCCACAGAACCAGGGCATTCACCAGCGTCGTGATGACGCCAGTGGGCAGGCAGTGCTTCAGATGCGATAGATCGGCCAAGATTTCGCAGCAACATTAGCATGCCCAGGAATCCCGACTTCCCTGCTGTTGAATCGTCTGGGTTGCATATTTTTCATCGGTTACCGCGCTGGTACGGAATGGAGGGCGCTGGGAGATGGAGAGCCTTTAATCCGTTGAAAATTATTTTGCTTTTGAGGAAAACATAAAGCCGTGGAAGGAAAGTGATATAATCCTTTGGTCAGTGTGAAATAACACGGCTTTTCCTTTGCTGAAATACTGCCGACGCCAAGGAAAGAAATGCGAATGGTTATTTGACTCAAAGTCGACTATTTTTAAAGCCTTTGATGATGAAATGGATTGCTTTGTTCTCGTATTGATTAAAAAGCTAACGAAAACCAATGGAGCGAAGAAAAGCCATAGCAAAACTTATGGTGTGAAACATCTTTTCCTCATTTCAGATCAAAGCTGACCTTTTCGTAACGTAACTGTGGAGGTGACCTTTCATTTCCCTTAGAAATGACTCATGGCAGTTTTCTTCTTCGTTTTTGCTAGCCTTGCTGTCATCCTTTGATTCTTCGAGGTTCGGGGTGGTTTAATTAGCGGGGTCGCTCCTCCTTAGTGGGAGACTCTTCTGTTATCATAAGGGTTTCACTTTTTTTAAGCTCGCAACACAACGCGGACAAAATTCGACGATAAAGCAACATTCAAGGGTTTTTAAGCCACACGGATGGTAAACTCGGAATTTCCTCGTTAATTAACATGGGTCACCGATTAAAAAGCCGAGGTGGAGTGCTTGCCTGTAGTTAACGACCGTGAAGAAAAGCTCCAAAACTTCAGTATAACGTCAAGGTGTGTTCTATATGTTCTTGCTTTTCCACTTCCGTTTTGTTTGTTTGCATTTTTCGTATTTTTATTGGCGACGTTTTAACTAGCCCCCGTTCATACCCGAGCATAGCATTTTCGTAAGTTTCACTCTGTCTCAACGCCATTCGCAACACTCCAATCTTTGTTTGACTCTATTTTGTACCCCACCATGGCTGTACACCTACCCCACTCCCTACAAAACCCCCGGTCTCGCCCGGGCCGCGGGTCAGGACGCGGGAGCGTGACCCGGCTCCAGCCAATCACGCTGTCGCCCGTGTGCCGTGATCGCAGCGGGCCAATCAGGCACAAAGCCCGGTCGGGTCAACTCGCGTGTCGCCAAGTCGTCCTGGCGGCGGCCCACGCAACCAACCAATGCAGGAGCGGCGACAGCTCAGAGCCACAAGAGTATTGTAGCATCCAACAATATTCTTAGAGAACCGGGTGGCTTTACTGGCTTGCTAACTGCTTGCCCGGTTTGCGAGCATCATCAGTTATTATCATCGGTGGCGGGAGTAGCTTTGGAAGAAAACGAGGGAGTGGTGTGACCCAAAATGATCCTTGAAGCAGTGTAAAAACTATGGTATTTGACGTAATTGGGTCACACGGGCGTGGAAGGGTCCTCCTATCTACCCATTAACGGGTAGGGAAATTTGGTAACGGCCTTTGAACGTGCGGCTTGACATCGTGGTTCGTTTCTTTCCAGACACTCCGACGGAAGTGACCGTGGAGCTATACATACGCAGTTTCGGATCCATCAACCCATCCACAATGGTAGGTGATCAGCACAAAACGGCATGGGGAGAGGCCCTGAGCCACGACAATGGCGGTCATAAACTGATAAATTTCTGAACACGCCGGAGCACAATGGCCGCGTGCTCCCCTCTGATACCGCCGATATGGGCTGCATCTGCTGCGGAACACCCAGCAGGGCCGTCAGAAATTCAGGGCTCATCCGATCTCAATCAGCCCTTCCCTTTCTGAAGACGGCCCAAAGGATTTGGCCTCGTATTATGTGCTTGTTTCTTCTCTATTTTCTCAGTACATAGATGAGAGTGCAAACTCGAGCTCTGCACTAACCAAGCTCCCACCGCAGAAGGGCTTTCATTTCGATCCTCGGCTATCATGGACAATCACTAGCGCATGCGACCAGCTTCCCTCGCCTGTTCCCTCGTTTCAGTGTGGTGTCATGCTCGTGTGATGTTCGTGGCTGAATTATTAACTGTATTTCGAAGTTTGCACAGATCGTGTGTCTCTAAGCGGACAGTAAATGGACAATAAACGTGGCATGTAATCCCACCAGTTCTCCGCGCCAAGGCTTTCACATAGATGCCCCATTGTCGTACATACAAAACAAAAACAGGAATCAAAATGTTGTTTCGTTGGCTGCTTGGTTATTCAGCTTGCTTGGAGACCTGTGTACTGCAATGCGGATGCCCTACCAACACCTGCTACAAACGGCCAAAGCAGTTCATGTGTCAGAGCAAACACACTCCTTTCCAGGGGAAAAACCATCCATTTGTTTCAACAGGACATGAAACCCACCGCGATGTACTTCGCTGGTTCCACAACCCGAAAGGTGCCGTCATTCGTGGGAGGCCATTCCGCGCCTACTCCAATCCACTCTTTGGACACATTCCCACTCGAACATCGACCCGGCCAGGCGGCGCTCGCCGGCGCAGCGTCTTTCAATCGTCCGTGTGCCACGTCGGCACGCCATGTTTCGTTCAGTGTGGCGGCGATCAGGCAGCGATCGGCTCTGAACGAGCGCGGTACGACCGCCGGGACCCGGGGCCTCCCCACAGGACCGTCAGGGCCCCAGCTGGCCCGTCTCGGGACCCTGCTGCCCGCTCGCCGATCGGCGAGGCGACGATCATGCACGGAGATGAACGGCGTGCGCGGAACGACGCCACGGTCATGGCTCGGGGCCGGAAAAATTGGCCTTTCATTGACACGCAGCACCATGCCTTGACGCCGTCCAGCGATGGTAGGGTTCGGGCTTCGGGCAACGGTAGTACCATTAATCCAGTACCCCGGCTGGGAAGTACCAGTAGTCGTCGTCGTTTGGACTGTGTCGAATGCAGTATCACCACCGCACCCGTTGGTCGTGTTTAGTGCAGTAGCACGACCGGGCTCGCCCGGTCGTGTTCGGTGCATTCAACTGGCGGCCGATCACGCCCAACAGACGCGGGCGCCGGCTGTGCGGGAGCCGTCGCCGTGAGGTCACGCGACTCAGCTACTCAGCGGCAGGATCGGCAGCGGGAGGTGGCGGCTGCCGATCCCGGGTCATGCAGCGAGGCTCGAGTGACCTTACACGATCACGAAACAACACGCCCTTCCGCCGCGCAGGACTACGAGGTGGACCTGTACCTGCGCCAGTACTGGACGGACCCGCGCCTGCGGCACAAGGACATCACCACCCCGCTCGACCTCAACGACCCGAACCTGGTTAAGGCCATCTGGAAGCCGGAGGTGTACTTTCCCAACGCCAAGCACGGCGAGTTTCAGTTCGTGACCGTGCCGAACGTTCTGATTCGCCTGAACCCCGGCGGGAACATCTTCTACATGCTGAGGTGAGCCGGGTCCAGCAGGACTGAGAGACGCTTTGCTGAGATGGCACATGTACACGAGTGATATTTCAGGACATTGCTGGGGACTCCAGCAGAGCTGCGCGCCGTTTCGTTATAATGAATCCCACTAATGGCATGTTAATATGTCTGAAAAATGGTGCTTCCGACCATTCCTCCAGGCACGCGTGAATTGCGCAATAACGACGGCCGCAATATCGTCCGACCCCACTCCGCCGGCTGAACACCGCCATTGTCTCCGGCCTCCGCCGAAGACCGCCACCAAGAAAAGCCATTACCTTCAGTGGCCGCAAGAAAGGCCTCTGGGCGGCGAAAAAACGTATTTCCTGAGGGCCGAGTCACGGATAAATGGCACGCTCTTGTGAGGGACCATCGAGCGCTGTACCATGCTGATCATGGGGGCCGGATGAACTGGGCGGGTGGGACGGCAGGGGGAGGGGGTCGCTGGTGGCCAGGGATACCGAGCCGTGATGACCGCCGAGAGGTCATCTTCTGTCATTAGGAGCCCGATAGATACGGTTTCCGTAACGTTTTCCCGTATTGCTCGCTTGCTATCCCTAAGAAAGTCAGGTGTCCGAACGTTGCGCTTACCGCCGTCTTGAGGCGTGATGGATAAGGAGCCGGGTTATAAAACAGTCGTATGTGGGAGGCTTTGAGCTCCAGTCCCGGAATGTAGTCCTGTATTTGACTCATGATCAGATGAGATAGCGGTCGCGGGCGACCATACCGCGGAGCTGCACGGCACGTGCAGGATTTTGCAGTGGGAGTTTGTTACGTGTCCGTGAGAAACTGCTCCCTATGTTTGGGAGCAGTTGGGCAGCAGAGCCAGAGACTGCGCAACAAGCTCAGCTTGGCGTGGATTTGGATACTGAGGCTGCTCACTTGAACACATTTTGTATGTAAGAAAAATCGCATTTTGAAGCAAGAATTTTCCGGTGCCATTGAACCCATGTTAAAACAAAAATATCAAAGTGAGGCGCTTGATCCCGATTGCCAGCTCATGGGCCTATGCTCGCCATAGGCATACCGGTGCAGTTTGAATACTCAATTTGGAAAACATTTCGTGGTCGCGAACCACTGTCTTATGTGGTAATATCATCGCCAATGACTGCTCATGGTGATTTGAATATGCATTTTATTGCGACGCTCTGGCATTGTTGAGACTTTATCTGTCTAATTTCAGTGTCTAATATCAAGGCCTATTATAACCTCTGATTAATATTTTTGTTCACCTACGTGTGTGGCAGAGGTATGATCCATTTTAAAATCTTGCGTTGACACTTATCCTGTAAAGTGCTAAGAATTTTTCCACTACGCTTAGTGCCGGGGTCAATTCGACCCACCCCCGCCCAACTCGCGAACAGAACCACGCAGAGAAACGCAGTTTTTACCTGTATGTAGCTACATCGTTCTACTCTGGAAACGTCTGGAATGTATACATTTCTTATTACTCGTACTGCTGACCATCCAGGTGACCTAAAAGAAGTCGAAGTTAGGGTTTTGCGTGTTTTGGAAAAGGCCCTGATTTCGGTCCTCTAGAGACAAAATGATCACAGCAAGGCGACTAAAAGTGCTACCAAACCAAAGGAGACATACAGAGAAACACAGCTGTGTGCCGTAATGTCAAGATCAAGTCAAAGTCATGGCGTAAATTGACCTTAACGTCGACCGTCTTTCTGTTCGCTGGTGCATTGCACTGAATATCGCTTTGAATGGTTTTGACGCATGATTCAACACGAAAACCCAAAAACCGTTACCCTGCTGCGCCTTGAATGGCCTTATTGGGCCTTAGGATCATTGTCCATGACTTACTGTGACACATGGTACAAGACAGTATGGTACTGTCTCAAAGCAGGAAAGCAATCGTGAGCAATACAGAGTGTATCTCGCTTACGAAGTCTAATTTCCTTCTACTTGTGACGAGCTGAGTGACAGTGGTGACCCGATCCAAGGTTAAAACTTGACATTTGACATTAGTCGGCGACATTCGGCTATGTTTCATGTTGATAGGAGCTAGATTCATTTCCCTCACGTCACCAAATTACGCGCAAGCCCACTTTGATATCACAGAAACTTGTACCAAAGTTGACATTTTCTGCTCTCCTGAACTAACCTGACCTGACCTGACTTAATATTGACTTCAGATTTTGTAAACGTTTAGGAGACATTGTGGTGAGTCATACAAGTTATGGTTTGAAAACTGAAATTACTATTTTTTAATTTCGACTTGACCTGATCTGATGGCCTGATCTCATGTTTCCTGAATTGATTTTATATTTTTGTCTAGATATATACACACATGCGTACGTCAAATGTTTGTACTCACATACGAAACATAATTTCCTCCTTCTTATCACGAGCTATACTGGTGACCTGATCCAAGGTCAAAACTTGAAAGTTGATCTTGGAACACATCAAGGTCATTTTCGGCGACCTTCGATTGCGTTTCATCGTTATAAGGATTATATTCATTCCCTTCACGTTACCGAATCATGCTCAACTCCACTTTGATATCACACGATCCCTGTATCGATGACGTTGCGGTGTGCCATATAAATCACGGTTTTCGTCTTCGGATAAATATATTTGGACTCCAGGGCTGAAAATAATGTTATTAGTTTTGACCTTGACCTGATGACTTGACCTTGACCTTGACCTGACCTAATGATGTGACCTCATGTCGCCCAAACTATTTTTTATTTTTCCTAAATAGATACCTGTCTACTCAAGTCAGTTGTTTGCATTTATCTAAAAAACTCAAGTTTTGATAGCTGTTTAACGTTTGTCTTATTTTTCGCCTTTCCGCGGATCGCCGACCTGACTTTGACCTAAGCTCATTGATCTTTGGAGCTAGACTAAAAAACTGGACACCAAACGATGGGTCATTTAATGATAGGAAGGCAGAAAAATTCCATTGACCTGGCTTCATCTGTTCTACAGTTATCATGGAAAAGCCACGGGGCGGGGGAGGGGGAGGAGGGCAAACTGACTCCCACAATTTTACGGGTTAATGCTGTCTTAGATTTGACCGAACCATGGCATGGTTCTAGTTGTTATGCCAAAGTTATGAGTGTGCAAGAAATGAAGGGAAGACTATCAAAACGCTCGGTATTGCGTTGGCGTACTTTTTAATCAATTGTAAAGGTCTCTCTTTCTCTCTCTCTCGTGCGCTCGCTTGCGCTTATCTCTCATCCTCGCATACCAGCGACTTTCAGCCTTATTTTACTCAAAATTTTATCTGGGTGAGTGGTAACAGACTACGTCATGTGAAATCCATCACTGTTTTTTGTCGGCGCCGTATCGCTGCAGTGCTATGGAGAGCCGTGGCGCTGCAGCGATACGGATAGTGGCCGCGCTGAGGAGCCGTTTTGTCACCGTCAGCGGACGTTTTAACGGCGGCACGTCTGCCGGCCCAGGCCGGGCCGCCCACTCTGTCATCTGTCGCCGCCGCCGACTGTTCTGTCATCCGTCGCCGCTGCCGGCCGCTCTGTCATTTGCCGCCGCTGCCGGCTGCTCTGTCATCTGTCGCTGATGCCGGCCCCTCTGTCACCTGCCGCCGCTGCCGGCCGCCGTGTCATCTGTCGCTGCTGCCGGCTGCTCTTTCATCTACCGCCGCTGGCGCCGTCCTTCGGCGCCCAGCGCTGCGTTTTCCTGCGACAAATTGGCACCGAGGGTAGTCGCTGTGAACAAACGCTTTCGGCCGAACCCCACCTCCCGGAAACCGCCCGCAATGTAACGCTGACGAGGTGCCCGTAAGCAGCACGAGTGCCATGTGGCAATCATGGACCCGCATATAAATTTTACGCTGAAAGCGTAGGCGGAGGAGAGCGGAAAGCTTGGCTGGCTAGCGGCGCGAACTTGGATCATAAGTTTGCTTTATGTGATGTTGGTCTTGCTGGAAAGGCCGAGCATTATAAAGTCCGACGGCGAGGCGCAACGGTCAAATAAAGTATAGAAATTCACACGGATTCCGAGTGTTCACCGATGTATGTTGCCATGGAGAGGATCCTTTATTTCTCCATTTACCTTTTTTATTTTCACTGTAGGTCATATCAACTATCCATTCACCATCCATGAGCTGCGAGGACGCTGGTGTATGCGCACGCACAACTCCTTTTGTTTCTGAAAAAAACGAGATAACTGTACTTTTCGGGTTTATCCCCAGGAAATAAGCGCGGTCTGAGCACTAAGTTCGGTGCGTCCGTAGCTTTAAGTCCACTGCTCTATGCAATACTTGTGTTGATTTGATGAAGGACTGTTCGATTCAGCCTTAACACAACCGCTTGATTCTGATGTGATTTAATCCCTCCGGACCGTTAAGGCTAATGTCCCAATCGGACATATGGTTGTGATCAAGCAAGGCAACAAGAGCGTGTTGGTGACGAAAGCGTCTGGTGAATGAAAGAACATTCCCAAAAATGTAGTTCAATTCTTTCACGTGTCCTCTGACCCAGAAATGGATCCATATAGAGAATGAATATATAATCCATATATTAGAATAAGAAACCATTTTCATGGGGTTTGTTAACCAAGACTGTTTCAGTCACTATCGAATGATCATTGTCTGTTTCTGAACTTTTTCGTCTCCCTTTGAAAGCATTCGGGCACATTAACGCGGTGTCGGTGTCCGAACCGTATTAAACCCTGACGTAACAATCTTCAGCGGCCGAGTGATAGCTGGATTAGCTCCTGAGGAGACTTAATTACCAATATTAACATCGATTAATCGTGTCTGGCAGGTTGAAGCTGATCTTTGCTTGCATGATGGAGGTATCAAAGTTCCCGCTGGATTACCAAGTCTGCACGATGGAAATCGGAAGCTGTAAGTTAACATGTCAAGGTTACTTTGGCATGAGCTCAGTGAAACGTAATGCGTTAAATCCAAGCTCGATGAAGGCAGATGAGCCTGTTGGCAAGACACCCTGCATGGCCCGTTTCAAACGTTTGCAACTCCATCCTTCCGAGTCATTGTAGTATCACTTTGTATTGCGCTCCCATGGACTTATGTTTCGGAAGCTAGTCATGATTACGCTCGTGTGCCTGCGCTTAGTCATGACAGATTTATGGCGTTTCTTGATGCTTCGCCATTGAACTTTGAACAGCAGTTTGGCCGGATCGTTATTCAAGCAACATGCATAAATCATTAGGATTTTGTCTTCAAGCAGTACCAACGGTCGGGTTATCTTCGTTGACATTGCTCGGTTGACAAAATGCTAAGTTCGGCAACAGGTTTAATTCGACAGCGGCATCCAGTCTCAGATACCACGGTGCGATACGACGGCCGCCTGAGACTCCCGCGGTGCGTGTTGTGGCGTACTGGCGTGGCGCTGCGGGAACCGGCCCTGGCCGCCGAGCCCTGACCCGTCCTCCCCTGGCCCGTCTGCCCCTGGCCCGTCTGTCCCTGACCCATCTGCCCCTGACCCGTCTGCCCCTGACCCGTCTGTCCCTGACCGGTCTGCTCCTGGCCCGTCTGTCCCTGACCCGTCTGTCCCTGACGCGTCTGCCCCTGACCCGTCTGCCCCTGACCCGTCTGCCCCTGACCCGTCTGCCCCTGACCCGTCTGCCCCTGGCCCGTCCGCCCCTGACTCGCCTGCCCCTGACCCGCCTGCCCCTGGTCCGTCTGCCCCTGACCCGTCTGCCCCTGACCCGTCTGCCCCTGGCCCGTCCGCTCCTGGCCCGTCCGCCCCTGGCCCGTCTGCCCCTGACCCGTCTGCCCCTGACCGGTCTGCTCCTGACCCGTCTGCCCCTGACCCGTCTGCCCCTGGCCCGTCCGCCCCTGGCCCTTCTGCCCCTGACTCGCCTGCCCCTGACCCGTCTGCGCCGTTGGCAGTCTCCAAGACACTGTCCGAGCTGGAGCTGCGATGGAAGACCGAGAAGCCGGTCGTTCTCTACGAGAGCCTCAAGATGCCGCAGTTCGAGTTCGGCGGAGTGCAGACCTCCATGTGTGAACAAGAACAGTCGTCGAGCATCGGTTGGTAGTCAGACTCTGAGGCAGTTCAGCAGTGCAGTGGTGTGTGGCCAACAGAGTGAGGAATACGCAGATCATCAGGCTGGGTTGGACGTGGGCATGTTTTAGCTTCAGATGGAGCTGGTTCCACCGAGGAGTTTTACCATGGGACGCGTCAGAGGCACAGGTCTCAGGAGGGGATAAATTTGTTCGTCTCGGCTAGCCGAGCTCTAACCCTCATTATAGGCTCCGATGGAAAAGTTTGTTGCGACAGAAATGTGCCGTATTGCCACGCCGCGTCCATCTGAATGACATTCGCCACAGCTTTTAAAGTATGTGTCAGTTGCATCAGATGTTACACAAACATCACAATCTTTCACGATACATACGAGTTGCACGCAGAAAGAATACTTTCGCAGTGCCAATGTGTGTGCAGAAAGACACGGAACTTCTCCGAAGCTTACAATCGATAATCTGCCTCAGACTCACCGAAAGACATCTTATTACCCTGCTCTCCATATTCTGTCATGGGATACGATTGCATTAGCGCAGTAACGAACTAGGAGAGAGCCTGTGAGGCCAGTGAACCATACAACGTCATTTATGTCATTATTTGGCGATCCTCTAGGATTTAGTGGCTTCATATTTCGAATTTTCAATGCATTTAAAGGTTCTGAAGTCCCCTAGGTAGAGAAATCATCATTTTGCTTCGGCAGTTGCCTCGAACACCCGGATCGTCCCCGACGTAGCGTTTCTCCTAGTAAGTCAGGGGCTTCATACTGTTCCGCCTTACATGCGGACCTTGCGGTACGGTCTAACTCACAGGACGCCAATGTCCGACGTTCAGAGTTGCGGCCGGGCGTAAGGCTGTTGAGATGGAGAGGGTTTGGAAGTGAAGTTGGTGCAATCCTTGCATGGGTGTAGCGATGGACAGGGCATATGGAGCGATGGCCGTCCCAACTCTGGATTTTAACATAAGTTTTAGAATGCCGCATCGAATGAAACTGGACAACGACGGCTTATGCACGACCAACTTTGAAAACACTCTTACATCGAAGAATGCTCATGTTTTGGAGGTGAAATCATTGAGACATGCCGGGATCTGAGAGTCTTCCATCACGCCTTTTAATGGAACCAGCATTTTAGCCAAAACCAGGGGAGAGACTGAGAGAGCTGTTGTTCCTCGCTAGCAGCCAAGCGTTCGGAAACTTTGTAACTGAAGACGGCACTAGTGAATGTACATATTAATTCCTTTTGTTACACACAAAGACAAGTACATAAAAACAGAAATGCTGCGTGCGCAGGCGGTTTTTGTGCGCCTGAAATTGGGCTTCGCGGCTTATTTTCGTTTCAGATGAGATAACTGAAAAAAAATCTTCCCTTATTTTGGTTTCAAACGGATATCTGACTTACGCGTCATCTTCCAGAACTAAAAGATTGGGCTAATTACGCCGTTGCGCAATAAATGATGCTTCATGCGAGTATGGGCGAATGAAAGATACTTGCATAAATGTAAAATGCTTCAATAAATATATTGGTATAAATAATGATAGAGACAAATAGATTGTTCTTGCCAGAAAGGTCATCTGATATTGGGTAGAAAGACATTGTTCATTTTTTAAGGTTAAAAGGATTGTCCACCTTTATCGAATCTTCATGATTAGACATGGTTGGCTCCAGAGTATCATTGTTTACGTTTTCTTGCTTAGCGCTCTGATAAACGTATAGAAGCTTGGAAAATGTAGGTACTTAGAACATGCATTTTCCAGTCATATGCCGATATGGTGCGATATGGACCGGCACAGCCCAATGAACGAAAGCGTTCGTCGGTTTCTAGAACTGCAGGCTCCAATTTTACCTCAGTTAGAAACGTGTGTTAAGGTGGAACATTTCCGATAACTGAAGGCAAAAATGTAATATGGTAAATGTAACCAAAACTTATTGCATTTCTATAAGAATGCGTGTCTGCATCAAACACCCCCTTCAGCGTTACGCAGGCCGCTCTGACAGACTGTTGCAAACATTTGCAATAGACCATTTCATTTGTAACACGAGCGGTCATGTGAAAACAGCCTTCAAACTTTGAATTGTGCAAGGTTTGTAATTGCATAATGGTGTTGTTGACGGTGTGAAACGGAGTAGACGCACGTTAGGCTGGCCAACATAGCAGATAATGCAACTTGATGGTCGAATGCTTGTCTCCTTGATGGTTTATCCATGACTCATAATTCAATATGGGCCACTCATAACACATGTTACGAGCGACCAGATTTCTGTACAAGTGGGCGGCTTTATCTGATCAAGCCCCATCTGGTTTTTTGTTGACCATTTTCAGAATCTTTAAGGCATCCTTACGAAACGTGATCAGTTTTGTCATCTGTTTTTCCTACGTATTGTGTCAAATTTTCATAATTTACTTTGCTCAGGGGCGGAGTCAGGTCGAGTTTTTGGAAAGCGCCTCAGGCAATTTTTGCCACGGTTGAAGGTAAAAAATAGCTGTCAGAAATAAAGTTTTTTTAAGGCAGAACCTAAGTTGTGAATGAGTGTATCGACAAATAACTAAACAAACATAAGACATATTTTATTCATCTGGGACTACGTTACATGGTTAGGCCAAGATCAAAAACAGACTTTGGTTTATGTAGATATTTTCAAAGCTAATTTTAAGTGAGAAATTCGAAATATCCGCACAATGTTCCAATACAGTGTCTCCTACTTTCGTTTCAAGTTTCAGATCCATGTCAGGTCGGGTCACGGAGCTATGACCTACAGTTTTCGCGCACGTACCCTATATCGCGGTGGTCGTAAACAGAACCTTATAAAAATTTAAACAGCTCATATCAATGAAATTGCTGTCAAACGCTATGACATGAACCGAAGGCCATTCCGTGTGGCTTTTTAGGCCATTTGAGGTCATTTGAGTCCAAAGGTCGTAAACTGACCTGATGAACATACGACCAGGACAGTATCCCCTTTCCATGTTCCTGGCGGTACCCAGCATTATTAAACCATGTAATCCTCGTACTTCTTAAGTATAACATGACTGGTGAAAGCTAGAGGAACGAACTTTTATCTTAATTCAGTTAAAAATATCCTTCCCCTACTCCAGGTTATCCCCTATTTTTTCTTTAATTCGTGTGATTGGGATGTTTATAAGTTAGCTCAACATTCTCACTGTGGGAGCCAAAGGTTAGACTCCCATCGATTAACTCTCGGTTCATGACAGTTACATCAGAATCGGCCAATAGATTATGGCAAACCGAAAACACCCCTTTCTGACCTTTTTACTCCGCTGTATCCATCTCTTGCAAGATTTTCATTTCGTTTAACAAAAATTAAGCTTACGTCATGGCAAATCGATTACCGTTTGCTGCGATTAAATCGAACAGATAGTTGTTTAGATCCTAGGGGACAAATAATTACTGCCCACATGTGAAGATGTTTCTTAGCATTATAGGCACGTGTATAGAACTAAAGAATGATATTGATGGCAGCAACGTTTGTGTTCGGAACGAGTCTTGTGTTACTCAAGTGCATCTCGTTTTGAAATTCACGATATAGCTAAAAGCGAGGTCGTGCAGGCCCATTCGTTTACAATGCGCCTTAAATTATGAAATACAGTCTTATGAAATGCGCCTTTTGTTGCATTTCATAAGATGTCGAGGATTTACTCCAGAAACCTGAAACCATCGTACTCAGCACTTATGGCACCTACTCTATATACCTAGTCATATTCGATTTAACCCGTTAGCCAATGAAAACTAAGAATGACAGCGTGACCAGATTATGGACGAAGGGAATAAAAACCTTCATGTGATACAGAGCTTTTTCTGTAACGCATTTTTTTAACTATCGTCACATTCGGCCGTGCGTGGTGCCTCTCAGCGTCTCCTCATGATGGCGCCCTTTGCTCGAGGAGTACGCACGGCTCTAGATATGCGTAACAGGAGTGATGTCAGATCCAGCCACTCAGTCCGTGACCCGGGGACGCCGCCCAGTGCCAGAGGTTGACTGGCGTGTGACAGATACGCGGAATATGTCGCCTGGACCCGGGAGCCGTCCAGCAGACTGCCAGATTATTCTGCGAGTTGTGTTTCTTTGGGAAAAACGGGCGGCCAGAGCAGTCAGAAGAGTGTGGACGGTGGACGAACGGTAGCTCATATTGCCGGCGAGCGAGATGCGTAGCAGAAGGATACCTTTTGTGTACAGGAGTCTCGCTTTGTGCTGAGGTGCGTATTACATTCCCAGTAGAAGTCCTTGCAAGAAAGGTTTGAGAGCCAGAAACACAACATCAGTTTTTAAGGGATGTTTTATGGAGCTTTAATCCTTGATCTGCTCTTTTGGATGAAGCCAGGCCCGGACGCTCAAAACCGGATATTTTTCGCATCTCGGACAAAAAGACACCGCATGTGAAAACTTCGCACAGAGTTTATATTTTGTCTTGTATCACCCAATCACTTCCTTTAGAGCGTATAACGACCGCAGGATTGGTAAATGCACAGTTCAGGCCAGGTTTCGAGAGTTACGGCTGATCGGTGAGGAACTGTCATGAAGAGACTCCTGCTTTTTCGTTGAGATCTTATATAACATAACCTGATGTGACTTTTATGATCTCATTGTGATGTATCAGCGTTGCCTCATCGTGCTCGAAATGTTCACAGTAACGAGAACGGTCATTTCAAAGTAGTGACCTCGTAATCATATGATCCCTGAAAGGCCATTAGAAGTCGCGAAGCTCTCAGGAATGTCGTCAGTCGAGTTATGCACAAGCTATGGCCTATTAAAAAACAATGAATTCGTCCGTTTGCAAGAAAACTCTGAACGTGCCCTTGAAAACAGACATGTTTCCGCTACCTGAACAGGACCCAAAGCTGGAACATGTCTCCATATGTGTTGGTTCAGATGAAACCACTAACTGAACCATTACGTTATTTCACGCCGCTCCGGAGCTATAGTGAGAAATGTCCTCTTCTCCTCCCCTTCCCTCCTCTTAGGGCAAGGGCTAAAGTCGTCTAGGAATCTTGGACAACAACATAGCCTGGCGTAGCATGTACTTAAGAACTCCGAACCAACGTACGAACACACGCCTCTGAATTCAGCAGCCTGAAACCCGCTCACGACAGTAGCGCACGACGACAATGTGATCCCCGTGTGTACCAGCGAACAGAGATAAGTAAGCCGTCCATTAGCACGCTGCGCCGGCGGCGCAGTGCGTTTTTTTCAGCTGTCTGTAGCATCAGCGGACGGCACGTTCCGTCTTCAGGCAGCCACAGCTGTCTGTGTGCGCTGTTCTCGGACGTCTGCTGTCTGTGTGCTCTGTTCTTAGTCGACTACAGCCGTGCGTTCGCGCCGTTCTCAGGCGACTACAGCTGCCTGCAAGCCGCGTTCACGCTGCGTCGCTCGCTGGGCTTCCACCTGGTGCAGTCGTACCTGCCGACGATCCTGATCGTCATGATCTCGTGGGTCAGCTTCTGGATGGACGTGGACTCGGTGCCCGGCCGCGTCACGCTCGGCATCACCACCCTGCTCACCATGACCACCAAGTCGTCTGGCATCCAGGCGGAGGTGCCGCAGGTCTCCTACGTCAAGGTAACGTGTCACCTCGTTTGCGGCAGGTGCAGCTGCACGCGGTGCATGGGCAGCATTGCTTCGGAAAATTGTTATTTAGCTTCTTTTCGTCATGCAACAGAGCGATGTGCATGGCATATTCCTCGACAGCGCAGCGTATCCCGTAGCACCATTCAATTTCCACGTAAATGGCTTCCACAAATTAGGCAGATTACCGTGGAAAAATCGTAAAATCGTTTCATGAGCGAAAACCGTTTCATGAACGGGCGGAAATCGCATTTCCGCATTTCCTCCTCGTTCCGGCGCGCCATTGTCGGCGTCCGGCGGCGAGCGCGGGTAATTCGGCGCTCCGCTCGCCACTGAGCGGGTATTATTATTCCCCGGGGGGATTGCGCGGCCGACTGACCGGCCGGCCGCCAGATTGACTGTGATTAATGAGCGACCCCTGAGTGCCGACAGGCTGCCGGCGGCGCCAGTTGTGCGGGACCCGGCGCCGCAGGAACCAATTATCCGTGCCGAATGAGACCGCCGGCGCGTGACCGCACCCAGCGGCGGTGGGCCGCTGCTCTTGAACGGACGCCGGAATCATGTCGCTTTCTGTTTTGTCGGGAATGCGTTCATTTGGCAGAGTGAGACAGCTCCACCCTCCCTGTTCAATTACGTCCTGATTTTTTCCGTGTCCCTCTCACTCTTTCTCCCTCTCGCTTTCTTTCTCCCTTCCTCCCTCCCTCTTCCTTCCTCTCTCTCTGCCGTCTCTCTATCTTCTTTCAATATGTAAGCGGAAACGACTTAAAACATCGGAAGTCATTTACATTATGGATGACAGCGAACGACCCTAACCTTCAAAGCGCACTAATTTTCGTAATTTATTGATGGTTTGAGTCTTTGGCGAAACCCCGCTGCGATGTCAGACTTCGATTTAGCGGTGCATGGATTAACCCCGTTTGGCTGGGGTGTCGGCAGTCCTAAAGGTGGGTTACCCGCCCGCTGTATGCGCCTGTGTCTCGGCCTCTTGCAGTGAAACAGTGCGGCGGCCGTCCCGGCTCCGCCAGCCCAGCTGGCTGAAACATCTGATGACGACCAGCTCTTGGAAGAAAACTCTCGAATGTTGACAAGGCTGGGTGCTTTTAAGTCGATTTCTGCATGCACCCTCGCTGTTATTTCGCCAGAAATGCTGACTGTTACCCGCAGGTTCATCCTGCTGTTACACGGATGAAAAGGTCCAGCGGGAAATTTCATGCTAATGATTCGGAAACTATCGAAATACGCCAATTACTTGACTAAACGCTTTGCAGAATTGAAAAGAGAAGTGGATTTAAAGAAGGGGCAGTTACAGAAAGACAGAGAGGCAGAGAGAGAGAGAGAGAGAAAGAGAGGGTAAATATCCAGAGAGATGGTGGGGGGTGAACAAAAGCCAACGAACGAGCGAAACAATGAAAGCCTTCCTTACCTCAAAGACTAGGCGAAACCATTCCGTAGTGATCGCTGCATTTTGAAAGAAGCATGTTTGCCTTTTCGTGTTTCGCTCACAAATAATCTCGGGAACCACGAGATCAGAAAGTCTTCATTGCCCCTGAAAATCAGTAGCATACCTTCCCAGAAATACGATGCACGGAAGCTCATTTTTTTAGGAACACATACAATTTTACCTAGCACAGCGATGTTCCATTTGTTTTATGAACGTTTCATTACGATACTGAGCGCAATTTACGATTTATCAAGAAACATTACAAATTTAGCCGCGCACATGTCGTACCGTGCGTCCCTCAGTGTAATTCATGTGAGACATTACGCCAGGCGATAACCGCTTCGCACGTAACTCCCCATTCCTTCTGTTAATTTACGTACATCCATACGCCTGCACAATTTATCGTGCTCTTACCCGCAGCACCATGTACGTTTCAGCTGGAACACGGCACATGTGCCGTGCCGTGTGTGTTCAGGCACTCTCGTTGGCTTGACCATTTGTCACAAATGTAGTTGCCTTGCTACGTGCCGCGTACGAAACGCAGGCGCAAAAGTAAATTAAATTTGCCACCGTTATCAAAATTGCAAAACGGCAGGAGAGAAGACGTCGGGCAGGCCCAATACATCAGCGCTTCTTCATGCAATGAGGTAACGTTACATACCGCGAAACACACGCAGCAGAAAACTCTTATCGGGACTTAGCACGACTGGGATACTTGTCACAGTCTCAATAAAACGCAGTGATTTTCGGCACAAGAAAGCATTTCAAACGAGGCAAAACTAACCTTGGCATTACCGTGCTAAAGGCACAAGCCTGGCGTTTACGACCTCATAAAGAGATCAAATACTGACAATCGGCTGTTAAAACCTGTGTGTGCTGCGATGAACAACACCAATGGTGGCTGAATTCCGTGGAAAGGAGTCAGTCACCGATGCTGACCGATCTAAGAGTGGTAGATGCAGTGCTGTCGAGATAACCAGTTCCTTTGACCGCCAGGACTGAATTAGAGTTTCCCTGTCACAGTCGCACCCACACCTGACTTTAAAAAATGAGAGTAGTTTCAGAATTCCCGGCGGGACTTGAATTTCGTTACTAGCCTGAGTTAGTCCTGGGGACAAACGGACGGATTTTATGCTAGCTATGTCCGGGCGGAAACGGTGGGTTAACTGTGCTGGCTGACAAGGACAGTTGCCCACCAGTCAATACGACATTCACCACCTCAAGCCTTTACGAAAAACAATGAACGGTTAGAAGCGTCCTGTGCCCCGCGAGGCCTTGCCAGTCCCTGCGGGGAGCACCATTGGCATGCGCTGTCTGTTTGATTGTCGAGATGCGATAACGACCGGATGCTAAAGTCCTGCGCAAACAGTAGAACTGTTACCTTCAAGGGTTCAAGATTATTGTCAAGCGCTTAGACGCCCATTACTGGTCTGAGCTCCATGTCAGCATGGAGCTGCTAATTTTTCAGAAAAAAATAATTTTACGCAAAACTTAGGTACAACGTCCAAATTGCTTGGCTATCAAACACTGAGTCATTATGTTGTTGAACACCTCGCTTTGTGCTTGCAGGCCATTGACATCTGGATGGGAGTATGCACTGGGTTTATTTTCGCGGCTCTGCTCGAGTTTACGTTGGTGAACTACTTGTGGAGGAAACGACCCACGCTGCGAGAGTTCCAGAACGCCATCACCAGGGACCACGAACATCAGGACATGCAGGACGACAACAGCTGGACAAATGTCAAGGTCGGTGTGCAAAACGAGAACAGCTGGGCAGCTGTCAAGGCCAGTGATCAAGTAACCGATCTTAACTTCTTCACAACGCATGACATTTCCTGTTGGTGGCCATGAACGAACGCGGAAAGCTTCTGCTAACCCCACATTTCTTCAAAGTCATAAGAGTTGGCGCAGTTCTGCATCCTCCGGCGCAACGTTTCAGTCGAAGCGACTTTTTCAGACGACGTGGACGCGCGCTTAAAACAAGCTCCCTGTTCCAGGGCAAAGCCAAGTACCCGCCGCAGCTGTTCTTCCACGACCTCCAGAAGACCGAATCCAAGAAGCAGGCGCAGAAAATCGACGAGATATCCAGAATCATATTTCCGATCGGCTTTCTGTGCTTCAACGTGGCCTACTGGCCGTATTACATGCTATGAGCGGCGGCTGGTGTAGGCAACCGGGCACCGCCTCAGCAGTCGTCTGGTGCCACCCCGCCCTGGCCCCTCCACCGGCCGCACGGTGCTGTGAGACTGAGGTTGGTGCTCCTGCCCCCCTCCCCCCCCGGCTGGTGACGGAGCGTCGATGCGACAGCACCCGACCACGGAACACGAGCTGGCCGGGCAGTCGGCTGCATGTTTTTATGTGGTGAAAGTGGCGCGTGCCTGGTGTCGGGAGCGTGTCGGCGAGGTGAGAAGACGTTGCTCAAGCGCCCGTGAGCGCACCCAGTTCGTTGAGTGAGCGCCGGGTGCTGGCCAGACCCGGGAGTGCCGGTGCGGCTCGTTCGATGGTCTGCGCCGCGCGAGACGCCATCGGTTCCCGCCGCGTCACGGGCAGCAGCACGCCCCTGACGGAGGCGGCCACCATGCGGGAGGCTTCCTGGACGGTCGTAAACGACGTGTGAGCGCGAAGATCGCCGACTTGGAGCTGAAACGAACGCCATGAGTCGTCCCGCTGCAGCATGTTGGAATCTTCTCGAACGGTCTTCGATCGACGCGACCTGACTGAATCGAAAGAGCGGCGACTCAGGTGACGTCTGTGTGGAAGGCCACGGTGTCGGGTGAGCTGAATACGTGTTTTCGGTCCGATCCAGTCCCCAGCTAGATCCAGCAGTCTGCGACAAAAGCGCGGATATAGATCCCTTCACAGGTCTGGCGATATCAAGACTCCTTAATGGTTTCGAGATCAAATGAAACTGTAACGGTGAAATTTACAGTAAAGTTCATGTTATGAAAATAGTGCATGCACTTTCACTGACGTCACATGCATTTCTTGTGGTGACAGAGTAAAATGCGTTGACGTCAAGACCCTTTAAATCATTTGGAAACTATATAAAGGTTCAAGACTCGATCAGTGGTAAAACACCTTACCGCTAAAAGCTCAAATCAGGTCAGTTTATTTTCGAGGGCTAGAAAATCTAACACGTCGCATCGAAAACTGGATACTTCTCTTCTCGTCCACTTCCCTCCAAACAACCAGCCTCCGTAACCAATCTCTAGGACCTGGAGAGACCAAGAGCCCATGTCGCTGAATCGGCCAACCCTGGCGCGCGCCTGAAGATCTCTGGTCTCTCGCAGGCGGAGCCGCCGAGGTACAGACCACCACCGCCTCTGACTGCATGTCCTGGGCCGGCCAGCGGCGCACCGTCGGCCACAGGTGACCCGCTCCCGGCGTCGGAGGGTTTCCTGTCCACGGCTCCGGGATCCGCGCCGATCGCGGGAGATCCGGGAACTCCGGCCTCGGTGGTCGGTGAGGGAACGGGCCGTCTCGGGGCGCCGCAGCGCGCAGCGTGCGCGCGGCTGCGGCGCAGCCGCTGAACGGCACGACCGGGTCACCTGGCTGGTCAGGGGCTGACCGGACCTGCGCCGACCGGGTCTGCAGGAGGCGGGGACCGAGTCTGACCTGACCGGCGGTCACCAGGTCGGCAGGGAGCTGGGACTCGGCGCACGTCAGGGAATCGGAACAGGACAGCGCCGCCGCACCGGACTGGCCAGCCTCGTGCCGGGCCTGTTGGCGCACTGAAGGACCACGCGGCGCGTACTGCGGCGCGACTGGGCCACGATGGATTCGCCAAGTTGGCGGTGGCTCCCTCCGGCGCAGGGCAATGCGAGGCGCGCGTGACGACTGTTCGGCAGAATCGGTGGTGCGGGTGGCTGCGTTTGGATTTCGCTGGTGAACGGCGAAAGCTGTGGTTTGCGAGGACACCCCAGGAAACTGCAAGGAGTCGACTGGAGGGCTTTTAGACGAAGTGTTGTATACTTCCTGTATACTTCAAATGCTGCAGTTTATGCTGCAAGAATCAGCAACCGAATGCCAAGAATCTCGTATCAAACGATGTTGCACTGCTCCACTGTGCGTTGCGTACGCCATTCAGTGTATTACGAATATGCGTTTTATCTCTATTACCGTAGATGCTCGCAACCTAGGTTGTTGAGCAAAGTGGGTAATTCAATGAATGCCTTTATGACTAAGTAGTTAATTATGAACGCCGCGTTAGTAAATGAGTGCTCTATGATTGTGCATGGACATGCTATCATAAACAGAGGAGTTAGTTTTGGGAATGACATATATCGTGCGATGCCAGATATCTCAAACTGTTCCTTATGTTACGGAGTTGCAAGCTAGGCCGAAGTCAGACAATAAACACACTTGTGCTCATCGGTGTGCTCTGCGATACACGAAGCTGACGAAATGGGGAGTCCGCCTTTCAGAGTCACGTGAGTCATTCGCCCAGCCCTTGTCTCCAGGCAAAGGCATCTGAATAGAGAGCATTCCCTCCGGCTGGCTGTGGCCAACGCCGACGGCGAACAGGCACCACACATCGCCAAAGGCGCCATACCTGAAAGCAGAGAGCCTGCATCCGCAGCCCCAGTAGACCGGAGGATAAATGGGAGCTGTCCGTGCGACACGCCCGTCCAGACGGAGAATGTGGTCCCGAGAACTCGGACACCCCGAGCTATTGGCGAAAAGGTGGCGTGACAGCGCCTGCGGGGGTCTCTTCTTCGAAAGCGCATGCAGCTTACATTATCCATTCGAAGCAAGCACCTGACTGTCCGATGGCACGTGTTCGACGCCCAGTCCATCTGCAGGGGCTACGGTGGCCAGCGTGTGTCGAGTTCCTCACTGAGACGAACATGAATGGAGCTCTGTTGTTCGCTGCATAGTCGACTGACAACGACAGGAGCCGGATCGTCAGTTTCGGTTTCGAGACATCAGGTGTCTGCGACTAGATTTACTTGCATTACTAGATGCCCGAGGATGTCTCCCAGGCATTCCCACTTAGGATTCCCGACATACCATTTAGCATTCCCATGCGTTCCCATTCAGGAACTGTGGCTAGATGGTAGCAACACGGCATCATTCATTCCTTCTCACCTGCTGAATGAGCACTTGGTTTGTTCTGTTGCGGTCTTGGTGGAAATGCGGTTGCTCATGGCGCAATGTACAGATCAGTCTGAAACGGCAGCCCTGGGGAGGGTCAGCCTCGGGCCACAGGTGACTGGACTGTGATTGGAATAATTGTCTGTGTCACGTGACAAGCTGACTCACGTCAAAACCACCGGCAAACCTTTATTGGGTTTGAATGCCCTACCCGTGACAAACACCCGGGTAAATTCGCCGAGGACCATCGAACTGACATTTCAGTACAGACGGTTCCGCTCGTCTGTCGGGCCTGGCCGAGGTGCCGTCTGCTATCGCCACGAGCAGGGCTGAGGAAGAGGGTGGCGCCGGTAACCGCCAGCCAGCGGCCTTTTCGTACTGTTCTCAAACATCGCGGACTTTACACGATATTGCCTGTCCCGGATGAAAGGTGGCTCTCGTTCAGCCGAAAAACGATTCAGAATGCCTTCGTAAAACGTGCCTGAAATGTGCCGGACCCACGCATTCGCCGGAGCCGATGGAGCAAGCAATTCAGTTGGTCCGGCTAGGTGAATTACCTGGCGCTTCTCGGCGTACTGGGCAAAGGTTACACTGGCTCGACGCTGGAGCCGATGGTTCGGATTCACAGGAAGAAGAGATCGGCAGGAAGAGATCACAGGAAGAGAGATAAAAGGAAGAGATCGGAACAGGTTTGAATGTTGTGAATCCTCGAATCCTGAAAACGAGGATTCGAACCCCGAGAATCAGGATTCGAGTTCCGCACTGGAATCCTAAAAGCCATCATTTAAATGTGCAGATAAATGCGTTGAAATATGCTCTAGACTCAAATTTTCTTCAGATCAATTAAACATATCACAAATATGTCGGCGGCCCATCGGAGTGAGTCATTCGTCCTGCGTTTTACTGCACTGTATTAGTTATTGCCAGACCCAGCTGCTGTGCTTACTAGCTTTACTTCGCCATGTTTCGCTGATTTGCTGTGCGAGCGAAAGTAGGACAGCCTTTACTTGGCACGATTGTTAACTTGTTGATGGGTCAGATATCTATTTTATCCACAGACAAGAAAATAGGGGAAAGTCTCGGTATCATATGACCACCTTGTCATATACTTTCCACATACCTCATCTAAAACCAAAACTTCGACACTTACGCAGACTGGTACTAATGCCTCTCTCCATTAAATGCACCAGTGGCAGGAACGTTGAGAACAGTCAGCTAGAAACCAATGAAACAGTGTAAACGCGAGAACTGCACGATGTCAAAAATCTCGAGATTTCGATGCAAAGATTCAAATCTATTCGAATCTCGAGTCCGAATCCTTATCTCAATCCACCGATCCCAGCATTCGAATACCAAAACGCATGTGAATCCTCAGCCCTGCGCGACGCCCACCAGACTGTGACCAAGACTGTCACCGCAGCTGAGACTCACCGAAGACAAACACGAGCTGGCTTGTTCTCACGGTGCTCCCCAGCCGTCC
Organism: Capitulum mitella; assembly: GCA_030062745.1. Lineage (NCBI taxonomy): Eukaryota > Metazoa > Arthropoda > Thecostraca > Pollicipedomorpha > Pollicipedidae > Capitulum > Capitulum mitella. Next base: position 2,169,439 of record CP099839.1, on the reverse strand, counting down.
GCTTAAGCTCAGGACACCACCGGTTGCCTTGGTGGTTGACGCATGAAACCTCTTTCCGTGATGGTCTGATCCCGTGATGGGCAGCCGAGGCGAGTCGACTCGGCGCCAGTTGCGTCTAGGCTTGCTGCCCGGTGGTGGCCGGGGACGGAGAGACCAAATCCACTCCACGCGCTCGAGAGGCTCAGCTGGCGGCGAGGCCGCACCCATGCACGCCGTAAGCCGGGTAAACGAGCACTCTAGCTTTTAGCTCCGGCTCCAGTAATGATCAGTCAGGTACTGGGTTGTTCATCGACGGTTTTGACGGCCGCCGCCATTACGCGCCGTGGCCTGCGGCGCTGGTGGTCGTGCGGGACTACAGAATGATGATATTACGCGGATTTACGGCGAGTCAGTCACGAGGTGGTTTTGACAAATGCTGTGCTTCGCCTTCCCTTCTCGCCCTCAGGTGTCAGACACGTTTCAGACTCGCCTAAGATGTCTGCAATGATATCCGTCAGAGAGCTCATATATTTCATCAAGTCGGGAGCATCAGCAACATGGCATTGACGTGACCGATGTCAAGAGAACGTTGAGCGCAAGCTGCTTTCCTTTCCTGAGAGGTCTGTTTCAATGTTTAGTCTGACTGGGACGGCAAGTGTCTGCGCCCGTTCATCTCAGTCACGTCCACGAGCCTTTTCCGCGAGTTGCCGATTGGCACTGTGGCAATGTTAACTGGTTAGTTCTCGAATGCCATTTGAACTTCAGATGTTGTGCGACGTATACAAATCGCTCCCTTCGATGGAAACACGATGCACATAAAATGGCTTGTGTATTACGGAGTTATCTGAGCCGATTGTGCACAGTTTGCAGGAAGGGCGTTCAACTTATCAAACTTATCACCGCGACCGACAAGTTGACAGCGAGGTAACTTGGCCCGCTCATCGTACCATGACTGACGTCACTGGTAGACATGAAACTTTGAACGCTACTTTAAGGGTGCCCACTCATGCGTTATCTTGGGACTATCATCGTGGGAGCTCATCTCAAATGGCTCCACGTTGAATTCGCAAATCTTTGTGGATGCTCAGCCAAAACTGCTGCGTTGAAGTGCCTTCAAAGAAAAAAAACAAAGTGAAAAATTAAAAATAAAAATGAATAATAAAAATACACACATAGTAATTGGTTATCGAAGTAACGCCTAGCTGCCAGTTTGTGAACGGGGCTTCGCTCACGGGACAGGACAACTCTGTCGGCCGCTCTCAGGGGAGATGTCTCTGTGATTTCTGTGTGTAGTGCGCTGTGCCCAGACCCCCGGCGAATCGACGACCAGCCCACCCAATGCCGCAGGTGGTTAACGTCGATCGCCAGCCAGCCGGATAATCAGCCGACTCACACGAAACCAGCCTTTCAGATGATCATGGACGTGGCAGTACCCGGCGGAGACCATCATATATAACATTTCTGCGGTTGGCGTGAGACAGACTTTGCCCAGCGTGACATTCACGCTCTTAACAAACGTCTTGCCTATGCCTGGCGCGGTTTCGCTATCAGCCAAACGTCAGGACTCAGTCCGGTGCCGAGGGGTTGTCAGACAGCTGATCCTCCCGGGTGAGCGGCGGAGCCCTGGGTCCTCCCGGCTCGCGGAGCTGACTCGTGAGGAGCCGGCGGGCGGCCGCCCTGAACCCGTCCACGGCCGCCGGACGTCCGGCCGGGCCGCCAGGAAATGGCGCGGCCGCGGATCGGCGCGATCTGCGTCGGACCGGACGAGGCCGGACGCGCACTGCCGGCCCATGCCGCGGCAGATTCTGACGGAGCAGCCGGCGGCCGCTTCCGGCGGCAGAGACAAGCCGCACACAGGCGGGAGCGGGTCCAGGACCGAAGAGAAGCGGAGCGATTCAGAGGAGCAAACTGACCGCCTCTCGACACCGCCTGCCAAACTTCCTGACTGTATTAGCCAGAAGAAACTGGAGAAGGGAAGAAGACGTCCTGCGTAGTCTGCACACATGGGGGCTCGGTATTCATATACAAGCCACCAGTATTCCCGGCGATGGCAAAATTATGTCGCTGTAACACTAATGGCCCATTGGGTTGTTTTACTGAAGCTCCAGAATCACTGGGTTCTAATACGGTTGAAATATACAGCGCAATCAAGAATGCGCATTTCTCAGTCTTAGGACGTTATATTACCAAACTGTAAGCCCCAGCAGCTCCTTAGGCTTCACAACTGTCAAACTGTCCCAGTCGCACGAAGTATTAGAAGCAAGAACTGTCAACCAGCACGGTGGGATCCTCTCACCGATTTAATTTTTTTCGACTGGAACTACGAAGAAACAAGGAAAACATAGACACATCGAAAATAGTCTTCATTTTACTTCCTAGCTCAGAAAGTCTTGGCAATTTTTCTTGTGTCAGAAGATACACCATATGTCGATCATCGGCGCTGAATAGGTGCCCATATGTTATCTGGCCATAAATCGAGTGGAGTGGTCTCTGAATTGTTATTCTTCAGCGGTTTATTTTTGCTTCAATGTACTCGTGTTTATCAGTCAACTTCGTAGCACGCAGGGCCCAAAAGAGTCGGAAAGAGTCGCGTCCGCGTTCGTATCGTTCAAATACGACATTCCGTCTTAGTTTGTTTTGGAACCATTTTTATTCTTAATCGTGCCAGGCAACTTAAATCGAACTTAAACCACACCCGCTCACTTGAGTCGACCTAAATCGAATAAGCCAGTTTATGTGGCACTTGGTCCTGAAAATGGGCCATATTTTCTGGTTTTACGAAGTAGCTTAACACAAAGCCATGTGCAGCTAAGCGCTTTAGGGAAGTTTTGTGGAAACATGAACTGCACATATGTTTCTGGTTCGGACCAATCCTCCTGGACAGCATGAACAGCGGTTAAACTACAAAGGGGTCATTCTTAAACCCCTCTTTTACCAGTAATGGCCATGTTTCCAGCTTACCCTATGAACACTCGCCCTGGTTCCTCGCCGTCGTATGCAAGCCGACAACCCTCAGATGTGAGGAACTGCATGTGCTAGGAGCCGCGATTTTATGAAGCGTGAAAGACCGGAAACATGTGCGTGTATCTTCGCCAGAAATCTAATCACACTGTTTGAACCCGACAGCCTGTTGAGGCTGAACTAGCAACACGGCCAGTTGCTATGCATGTAATGCCGATGATGGATTTGATCCCGTCTGCCGATGATGGTGGCAACGGAATTCACACGGCGTTGGACATGGACGTCTGTCGTGGTCACTGGCACACGGAAAGAGACATACCAGGTATTGGAATGCACGCATTGGGCAGGGGAGGCCACACGCCGCACTTACCCTTCTGCTGCCGGGCGTTTCCACGCGAAGCAGAAAGACTCTCCTTCCGAGAGGCGCGCAGTAGGCTGAAGAAAACGACTGATTACATCATTTCGATATCAAAAAGCATGATTCATTGTTGTCTGCATTTACATTTGTATTTTTCAATCCACCTCCCCTTACAAAGAGGCAGCCTGATAACAGAGAGACGTCAGAATACCTTAACAAATGGATGCGGCCAAACAAAAACCACGTATAACGCACATTGCGGTTGGAACCGCAGACGGCTGCATTTCCGGAGCGACATTTTAGCGTGGTGGACTTTGCGGCCCGTGGCCATAGGTAGGGTCCAGGTGCAGTCACGCTTGGGTGCTCATATGGTTACAGCAGCGGTCTCCAGGCGGTGGCAAGGTGGGTTCGAGTGGATCTGGCGCCCTCTGCTCCGCGCTACAACTTACGGCCCTCCAGGAGACGGTCGGACAGACTAACACACGGCCGTGTCGTGTGCGTGACGACACGTTCAGCGCACAGAATCAGCCGTTGATCTGGGAGTGATCATCCGGGCGGGAACTCAGCATCCGCGGACCTCGTTTTCCTCAGCATTACTCCGGCCCCTAACATCTCCTCAGCAAGGTATTCGATTAAAAGTTACGTCGATAAAAGCACACTCAACAGTCCACAGGACCTCAACATAGTCGACGAACCCCGTCTTGAAAAGAATGCTCCATCAGTCGAATTGTCATAATACAGACTGTGTCGACATAAAACAAATGTCGCTGACAGCGTTTCCGCGATCATTTTTTCTGAAATGGTTCCGAAAAATGCGATCAGTTAATATCTTTATTTTGCAATCATCTGCCGACGTCACACAATGCGGTTCATTGCTCATATTTCACTGGCCTGCACAAGGCGCAGGCTAGTGAAAGAAAACACTCACTGACCCCCTGCTACTCATGACGTCAAGCAACAAATGCAACTAGGGCACGGCCGAACGGAACACACGTAAAACAGCGGAAAATCGCTTTGAACCAACGCATCGTAAGTGTGCAGATTTGAAAATGGGATATGATTGTATATTGGCTTCTAAGACTTCATGGTGACCATGTACTCGATTGATGGAACCGTGGCTTTGTCGGTTTTCCGCGTTCAGCGGCGAATCTGCCATACACGGCCGCGACGAAACGGAACCAGCTGGAACGCGACAAAGGATTGACGATGCGGGCGATTCGAGTGATAACGCGACGTGGTAGCATGGCCAAGTGACTTTTTACTTGCTCCACTGCTGGCACTTATGTTGTTTTTGCCGGCGGTGTTCTCTCCAGTACACTTGCAGGAAAAAACAAATAAGTGGCTTTCCAAGGACCTAGCGCATTTAAATATGAAAACGAAAGAAAGGTGGCAGCACCGAATTGAGAAACGAGATTACATTATTCCTGCAATGTAAAGCTTAAGCATGCCTTTAAAAGGAATAGTACTCAGTTTGCTGAGCGAAACGTGAACATAGGACTCCCTGTTTTGCTTTTATGCGTTTTCCTGCTATCACTTATACCCCCAATGTAACGTTGTTATTGTGAACATGCATGCCGTAGCTGACACCCCATCCCCATGAACATCCCGCACTGACTCCCTCTGCAAATCAGCTGCTAGGTGAAAACCTGAAGAAACGTCGCTGACGGCTTAGCAATCCTCGCACGGTCATCGCCCAGGTGCTTGCGAGCATCACGACGCATCCGTTTCGGACTGATGACGCCTCACAACAGTGCCCGTCAGCCCGGTGATTTACGAGCGGGACACAAAAACGGTGTACTGCGGTCAGCTGACGGACACGGGCGGCAGATGACGACAGGACGGCGCCGAAAAACCTCCATTTGTCTTCCCGTTTTCGCGGACTGGGCAAATATCCGACCGGTCCTGAAAACGGTCGCGAGTTTCGCGCGCCGGCAAACCGGCGAAGTTAACTGACGCGGCGATTCGCGCAGTTGTCCGAGGCAGAGTAAACATCATTAAGACTGTCGAACAAACAGCTTCTGCGCCAAGCGTCTGCCAGCGAGAGGTTTACAAATGTAATTGTACGGATGGTTTCTGATTGCATGTCAACACGTGCGCTGCGCGCGAAAATCTTGCATCTCCACCGGTACAGAGGTCATGAGAACCCCACTGGCTTTCGTGGAATAAAGGAAAAACAGAGGGACCGAGAAGCACAAAACTTCATGCACTTCCTCCACATCGCTTCTGCACCTTGTGTATTGTTGTTATGTCCGTAGCGACGCCAGATCACTGGCCCCGGCCGCGTCCTAAAAAAGCCAAACGACAGTTCTCTTACTTGTCAATAACTTCAGCATTATGTTTTTGTTCGTTCTGCGGCAGTTTTAGTAACTGAGAGCTCCTGGCACCTCTCGTGCCTTAGGCCGGGCGAATGAGCACCGGAGGCCGACCCGGCGAGGGATCTTCGAATCCCAGCACGACTGGATTATGGAACGATATGGCTCGCAGTGACTCACATAGGGCTTTGGAGCATTTCGCTGTCTGTTGGCGTCATACTTACAATGACGCAATATTTGCCAAGATCTCAGGCTACATGGTATGTACTAGTAAGTGTCGTCCAACGAGATAATCATAGGTGGGCACTGGTCCGTTACTTCGTTACTCCGTTACTAACGAAGTTACTTTTTTGAGTAACGGAGTAACGGACCCGTTACTTTTATTTTACTGTAACGGACTGAGTAACGGAAGTTACTTTTGTGGTCCGTTACTCCGTTACTTTTTGGTCCGTTACTCCGTTACTCCGTTACTTTTTAAACTCCTTACAGACACCGCCCGGCTTTATTTGCATCGGCACACGCCATTGACTACTTGAATAGCTAACACCCAATAGCGTGCGGCGATACAAGCGCGGCTGGCCGCGCACTCAGCTGACAATCGCGGAGTAGACTTGTTGACAATATTCGTCAGCTGATAAACGTTGACGGCAAGCTGGCGGCAATGGTTCAGTATAAAGGCCAGCTGACTTTGCTCTCTTTTGGGACAAAAGTATTGAATTATGCGTAAGTTTGATATCACTTAAAATTATAAATTAACCAGTCGTCATTTTCCAGGTTAAAAGATATCAAAGTTATTGTCATTTATACTGGAACAGCCAGCTGACAGCAGTTTTCAATGTTGGCTCAAGTTAGTCACGGATTGCTTACCACCGCCACACGGTTCCCCGCCAAGATCACTCAAGGTTGTTGAGCACATGATTACTGCCGCCATGGTCTTGGATCTGTGATGTCCATGGGGCGATGGAGTGGTGATTGATTCTTGACTGGCCTGAAATTTTAACTACCTGACACTAAAATGTCCCATCAAGGCGTCTTTACGCCGCCACTGGAGGTCGAAAACCTTGACTCCGAGTCCGAGGGTGCCTCAGCTTCGGATGCAGAGGACGAGCCCGGTCTGGGTCACCCATGGCCACATCTAGAAATGTACTTTGAGTTTAAGGAGGAGGGGAAAAACGTCATTTTTACGTATGTCTTGTGCCGACCGAAAGAGGTTATAATCAAGGGTAACAAGAGTAGCCTTTCAAACCTAAAGGCACATATCAAGAGGAAGCATTATTTACGGTATTTCCAGGTGAGAACAAAATGTGTACAATAAGTTGTCAGTAGTGAAGCATAAGTATGAAGCTTGTCGACTATTACTTGGACTATTTGTCTTAACCATATTCTCTGCAGGCAGTGAGATTCACATTAACCTGGGGGCGGGGGAGAGATCTGCGGTAATCTACCTTTTGGCCGACGCTTACGCGTAATTTTTGGAGACGCGGAAGTGGCAACACAAGTCGTGTGAACAATTTAGCCCATTCAGGTATTTTTCTAAGCACTGGCCCCTACTGGATGTGTAAACTGACTTGGTTAGGTAACTCTTGAATTTTGATTCAGTTGACACATGTTTGCCTTCAGCCGATACGATCTAACCAAACCAAAAAACAGGCAAATTGAACCTAACAAAAAATTAGTTTTACATGCCCATCTAGGGCAATCCCTGCAACCATACAGTAGGTTTTAGGTTAGGTTAGGTTAAATCATTTTTAACTTGCAGGACAGGCTACATTGTCCATGCGATTCGAGTTACCACTCCTGCGTTCCCGAAAAAAATATCAACTGGCCGAAACACCTTTCGGCTAACACATTATTTTTTTGTAGACGCAGAAGTGAGGACCCAAACTCAAACATGATATGAGCCGTTGCCACTTTTGCACCTTCGAAAAATATGCATTGGCCGAAAGGTAAAGATTACCAATTCTGCCCCCTCCCCTCCCCTCCCCGCCCTTCCAGAGATCTCGAGATGCATTCGTCCAATGCTGATACGATGAATGCCATTTAATATGTTTCAACGAGATCTCCAATTCCGGACCCCAAAAATTCAAAAATTGCGAAAATAGGGCGTGGGGGCAAACAAACTCCAAAATTTGGGAATTTTTGAAAGGTCACTGCGGCCGTGTTTACCAACCAATTTTCATGGGAATAACACGGTTCAGCTTGGAATGTCCAAGTCTTTTATATACCGAAAACTGAAATTTAAAATAGAAAACCATAGGCAGTTCCAGGGAGGGCAAGAAGGGTGATTTTTGAAATAAGAAATTTCCTTTGTTTTTGTTTGTTTTGGGTGATATAAACATCAGATGTACAACTAGCAAGCCAGTTTAAGTTTATATGTAGCGCAGAGGTGGATCCAGGTAAACAAAATTGGGAGGACACCATAAGCACAATAGTGTGCTCCCCCAGTTTTTCAGTACCTGGGTGTGCGTTCGCCTGAAAATATGTGTGCATACGCATTGTTTAGGATGTGCATGACTATATAAATGAGTCAGTGATCTTTATTTCTACTCAGAATGTCACGATGGTGAACCGCACAACTTTGCAGCTTCACGCACAGCACATTACCGCCGAAAACGGGGGCTTGGAACCGCCTCTGCGGGACCGATTTTTTTTTAAATGTTGACAAAACACGTGTGTATCAATTCCATGAAATGCCAGAAAATCTTGTGGCGCTGCGACAAACAGTGTGGGAGCGACAAGCAAAAAGACACGGGTAGCAGAATCTGCCCCCCCCCCACAGGGAATAGGGTTAAATGAAGTGTTTTTAACCCGTCTCCGGCCGGGCTCAGAATGCCCTTTGCCCGGCCGGAGGGGGAGCGCGGATTTCCGCACCTCCCAGGATCTCGGCTCCCATATATCGCACGGAAAAAGGAAAACACCGGCGGAAAGGTTTTGTCAAACAGAGACGAAAACATTCAAGAGTTTTGACCTCAGGTCAATTTTGAGGCCACCAGACGCCATGAAAGGTCAAAACACGTCCTTGGAATTAGGTAAATAGACACAATACCTTGTCCCTGAAAAGCGGAACTTAAGCGACATATACTGAACCGTAAGACAATAGCGAGTTCATTGATATCAATTTTGGCCTTTCACAGGGGTCAGGTCAGGTCATGTCATGGTTTCAAAACGTTCCACTTGTGAACGGCTAACGTCCTCCGTTGCATCTTACTTATGACCATGTTTTTGTAGCTAATTTGTCTTTTCAAGGGTGCTGAAGAGGTACCAAAGCACCTTTTTTTAGTGTTTTATTTCACAATAATAAAATCCATATAAGTCATGTTTTTTTTTAGTCCTTCGTCGTTTGGTATTAAAAAGAAAAACGTCAGGGGTATCAGGAATCTTACCTCCACGCACGCGCTCGTACACAAACTAATACACACACATAATTTCAAAACAAAACAACAAGTTCGCAAGACCGAAACGAGCTCTGAACGGAGACCATTATGTTCAGGGCGGATACTTCGAGAGGCATTGTTGATCAAACCCAGTCGATAGATGTCCGCTGTTTGTCGCATTTTGCATGCGTCCGCTCCAGCGCCGGTTGTTCCCGCTCCATCGGCGCCGCGGGCAATGAACAGGAATTCGTTGGTTTGAACATTGTGGCTAACACAGTGGTAGAATACCTGCCGCGGCTGTTGTCCCGGCGCCGCCGACTCTACAACGGCTGGTGAGGGCAGTGGGCAGCTAGCGGAGTGTTTTGGGTAAGCGCTTTTTGTTTCTTCCCTTTGTATATGGAATGCGTTTTACAACCACAAAGCAGCGTAAAAGACTTAAAATCCGCGTTCGCTTGGTTTTCACTGCATTTAAAAAAGTAACGGAATAACGGAGTAACGGTAACTTCCGTTACTTTTTAAGGCAGAGTAACGGAGTAACGAGTAACGGACTGGCTTTTTTGAGTAACGGAGTAACGAGTAACGAAGTTACAATTTTTAGTAACGATGCCCACCTATGGAGATAATAAGCCAAAATTTGCCGTCAGGCCCAAGCAACAGCCAGTCACCATTTGAAGTGACTGGCTTCAAATGGCTTCAAAGCCGCAGCCAGCAGTCAGGGCCTGAAGTCAGCTGTACACAGCAGCCAGCGTTTGAAGCATCCTGCACAGAGCCGGTCAGTGAGGGCTGGCGGATGATGTGTGACGACCGATTAAGATTTGCGGTGGACAAGAGCACGGCCAGCCAAGTGTAAGCCGACAGAGAGCCTCAAGATACGCTCACTGGCGCTGTCTGCAGTTAACCTGCCCTTAATGAGCGCCAGCATTCCGGCGCGGCAACGCTGTGGTGTTCTTGCTCGCCTTCTCCCAGTGACGAGGCCGGCCGACCGGTTCGAGAGATTACCTCGCGATGCTGGTTCCAGCGCGCTCGTAAAACCCATAACGAGCCAGCGGGCGACGCGATCGGCCGGAGACGCGCCGCGTCGGCCGGACGACAAACGAGCGGCGGAAATCGGCGGCGGACCCCATCGACCACGGGCCGGCGACGATCCGACACGCGCCGCACTGAGCGCAGTTTGGCGCCACCCCTGACGCGGCTGCCCGGCAGGAGGCCGCTCAGGAGAGCGCTGTCACGTCTGGCCTGCGCCGCAGCCCGAAGCTGACCTTTTGGGTGCCGTGTCGACACAGCGCGGCGTTGCCTAGCGGAACGGAATCCTACTCTGTCTGTGTTCCTCTTGTGACTTCTTTATCTTTATCTCTGATCTCATAAGCTTTGTACCTGTCAATGGATCTGTTTGATTTATTTATCGATCCATCTGTCGATTTATCTACATCCGTCTCCTATCCCTCTCTGACTCTCTCCCTCCTCCCTGTGGACGACCACCGCGCAAAGCGACACGTCGCGTACATCCCAGCGGATGCCAGTCACTTCCGGCCACGTCGCTCCCACCTCCCTGTGCGGGGGTGCCGCGTCCGTGCCGAACAACCGCCGACTGTCGGCCGTCGGTCGGCTGCCGTCGCTAACGACGGCAAAAGCGTGACCGCCGAAACTTGTTAGTGAGATTCCGAGACTTGCATATTATCGATTTCATGCTGTCTGAGACAGGTCTGAAAACAGGACAGAAATGATCGACAGACAAGATGGCGTATAATTTAAAAAATCGCCCTCATGACCTTTAAGAAAAAAAAACTGATGAATAGCGCAGCGATTTTAAGCTCATCCAGTGAGTCAACATGTCTGCGCCATTGAATTCAACGTGAGAAATGTTCCTGTAAGAGTTCTGACGTATCAGAGGCTTTCCAAATCCTGGAAACCGGACCTCCGCCGCCGAGCCAACGACGTTCCGATGAGATGCAGAGGGCGCTGCTGTCCCGAGCGGTGCCGTCCCGACTTCGCGCCGCTCAAGACGGATGGAGAGCGCGAGGTGCCCCTCCATGGTGCGCCGCTGCCAGTACAAATCAATCTCTGCCAACAGCGGCAGCGCCTCGCCATCCGCCGCTCTAATTGAGCTGTCTAATGCGCTTATAACAGCCGTTAGGGCAGGATTGTCTAATTTGGTGTGGCGGTAGTGCTCGTTCACTGACAAAGGCCAGGCACATTTCAGACAGGCACGGTCTGTCTTCCAGTCATGGAGCCGGCAAGACTGTCCTCTGGGACTCCAGTTCGCAGTGACACGCTCTTATGCTGGAGACCGGTTTCGGCGGCTGAAGCAAATTCACACGTGCCACCCATTTTGACATATTTTACACCGAAAACGAAGAGTATGGTCTTCATTTTTCCAGTGGTTCCCGCTTGGTCGTCGATGACGGTAACACACCCGCCTGTCCATGTATGGATCAGCGCGATTACTCAGGGCACTGTGGCGTTGCCATGGCCGGCGACCAGTGGTCCCGATGGCTCGTCCGCGGCAGCTACGACCTTTAGTTTTGGTCGACAACCCCGTAACCACACCGGTAAGATCATAACTTCCGCGGACCGGACGCCGGCTCTAACGAGGCGACCCAAGCATATTGGAGACGAGAAATTCGTTTCACGCCGCGTTTGGTTAGCCGCGGCCGTCTCCGAGCGGAGGCAGGCCGTGACTGGACGGCCGACTGAGCGCACACCAACACCTCAGGAATCACGCCTCTTCCGTGCCGTCGGTGCCGACTGCGGACACCGGTCGGCACCGTTCCGAACGGCCGATTCACCGTTCCGAACGGCCGCCGCGCGGTCGGCAGCATCGATTGCCACCGGCTGTGCGAGGGCAACGAGCCGCGGCAGAGCCCGTCTGCTCAGGGAGCTCCGGCGCCGCCGGGTGGGACGTTCGCCGCCTGGATCTGCTACCCGGACTCGCTGGCACCGCCGGCCGCCCGGCGAGCGCCAGCAGCACATGTGATCAGCCGACACGTCTCCCTGAATGCCGCCAGGTCGCTGTTTCTCACGCCCGCCGTCAATAAATGCAGGCGCGATCGTCCAGCCGGCTGTCGGCCGCCGCTGGTTCTGCTCGGCCCGACTGGTCGCCGGGCGCCGGGCGGCGGCGGCGGCGGGGGCGGGGGCGGTCACGGCCGGCTGGCTCCGGTCGCGGGGTGACTGTCCGGCCGGACCTGTACCGCCGCAGACGGCCTGGTGACGCCGCCTAACTGGGCCGGCCGCCCGGCGCGGCGCGACGCTGACACCAGGTGCGCGTCGGCCGGCAGCTGGTGACGCAGCGCGGCTGGTGCACCAGCTTAGTGCCGGTCGACGGACGGCTGGCGACGCGGTGCAGCTGGTGCACCAGGTGATTGCCCGACAGCGGCTGGTTCACCAGCTTGGAGCAGCAGGTAAGTGCCGGACGATGACTGGTGCACCAGTGGAGTGCCGGGCGGCAACTGGTGCACCAGGGGAATGCCGTACAGTGGCTAACGCACCAGGTGAGTGCTGGCCGGTAACTGGTGCCCCAGGGGAGTGCCGCCCAGGCTGGTGCATCAGGCAAGTGTCGGGCGGTGCTGACGGAGCGGCACCACGCATCACCGCCGCTGCCACTGACGTCATGCGATCAGCGCGGGAAAGTTAGCTCCAGCCTACCCTGGCCTGGCCTGGCTCAGCGGCCGCCGCATGGCTCTTTCCATTAGGAGATTCGGCATTTTCTTAAACCAGGACTGAGTGCCCTATCCCACCAAAGTAGCCGGCCTTGGAGGGACTTTACTGACTGGAGCCCTGCGTCAGAACTGGAGAGGCGTGGCCCCTTCTTTGTCTTCCTGTGTTCCTGTCAGAGGATTACAGGAGGGGAGGTTTCCGACGCTGGACGAGCATTGAGGCTTATTGTCGCCAGAAACGAGCCGGATAACATTACCGCCGGATCATATTACCTCGCCCTTAGAGACACGAGAACCCTACCTTGTTCCTAGAGGCATGTTTTGAGAGACATAAGAACCATACCTTGTTAACTATTGAAACTCGGCACGGGGTTGAAAATTGCCTCCACGTACTCTGCAAAGGATACCAGAGGACCATCTCGGTCACACCAGGCTGTCCATCAGTACACCAGAAGCAGCCTGCCACCTCCCTCCCCCCCTTTGCCCAAGTCTGACTCCCTCACCCCAGTCTGACACCCTCGCCCTAGCCTTCCGCCCTTCGCCTCAGTCGGCCAGCTTTCACGCCAGTCTGCCGCCTGTCATAACAGTCTGCAACTTCTTTCATCAGTCCCCAGTCTGACACCCTCGCCCTAGCCTTCCGCCCTTCCTCCCAGTCTGCCAGCTTTCGAACCAGTCTGCCGCCCATCGTAGCGATCTGCCGCCTCTCTCATCAGTCTGCCTCTCGTCACCCGAGCCTGCCGACCTGTCTGTGATCCCGCGCACCAGCCTGCTGCCGGCCGTTGGTCGGACGCTGTCCGTTACAAGTCTCCGCGGCTAGCTACCACAACGCGGCGCCAATTCACTGCGCTACTTGCGCTGCGTTCGCTATCTCCGCCGGGTACGACCGCGTGCGCCATCGATCCTGCCGAGGTCGGCCGGCAATACTGTGCCCGGTGTTCGTTTGCCCGCGCGGTGAGAACGCTCGGCAACAGTGGAGGGACTGGGGTACGGCGGCAAGCGGTTCGTCCGGAGGCGGTGGTCAGTTGCGACGGACTGAACCAAGCGGCCAGTTACCAGCACACGGGAGGCCACTGTGCAGATCTCTAGCGGTCAGATAGGCCGGCAGAGCAGCCTGCAGCGCAGCCAGGATATCAGCCAGCAGACCAGAAAACAGACCAGCCGGCAGACCAGGCAAATGACTAACCCACAGACCAGCAAACAGACCAGGCGGCGGACCAGCCAGCAGACTAGCCTGAAGAGTAGCCAGTATATCAGCCGGCAGACCAGCAGACAGGCCAGCCGGCAGAGCAGTCGGCAGACCAAACAGTAGACCAGACAGTAGACTATCCCGCAGACCAGCAAACAGACCAGCCGGCAGACTAGCCGGAAGACTAGCCATCCGGCAGACTCGCAGACCAGCCGACAGAGAAGCCGGCAGACGAAACAGCATACTAGCCAGTATATCGGCCAGTGGGCCAGCGGACCAGCCGGCAGAGCCGCCAACAGACCAGACAGCAGACCAGACAGTAGATTAGCCCGCCGGGACCATCAGCCGGCAGACCAACTGAAAAACAAACCAAGCCGACTATGAATAGGTCAGGCCAGGAGGTCATCCTGCGGGAAAACCAGGAAGCCAGCCAGCGAGCGAATTCTTCAGACCTGTCGAGAAAATCGACCTTCCCAGTGATATCGAAGTATTTCTCCAAAGTAACTGATCATCGATCCTTTAAAGTCCGGCCAAGATAAATGCCAGTGGCCGATGGGCTGGTCTCAAAATCAGGCCCCGCGGCAGCGGCGGAACAACCACCTGGGCTCTTCAACACTTGGGTGTCAGACTTCCGCCGACGTGGCCCGGTGGATAAGGGGCCAGACAACCGAGTCCCGTGTGTGGCACACACTGTGTGCGAGTCCCGAAACGGGCACATGTGTTTGGCCCGAGATCGAGAGCATCAGCCGGTCACGGGGAGACCTTGTTGGGGTGTTGCATGGCACGATCAAGATCATCTAGCTTGGTTCAGCGCCTGGGGCGAGCCTAAATATGCTCGATACTTGGAAGCACTTGGAAGAGTTCGGGAAGGCGAAACAAGCTCAGCCCAGCGTTGCCTCTGATCCCAACGCTACCCACCTCAGATTTGTTTGAAAGCTAAATATACTCGGCTGGAGGTGAGCCACGTTGTTTAATTCATTTCCCCGTTGCAGCGTCGTTCTTTGCAGTGTGGCACGTTTTGCGGACCTTTCGGACTTTGCGGACTGAAATACATACAGGCCCAGGTCGTTTTGGAATCCTGCAGCGTTATCCAGTACAAATGATGACATTGGGCTTTGCCGAGACAGAGATTTGCCTATTGTGAGTGTGTTACCACAGGAGTCCGATACCTACTATTTGAATTGGTCTAGAGAAACACTTACGCAGTTCCGGCCCATGAAGCCTACTCAGGCTTGGATAGCATGTTCAAACAATAAGATAAGAGCAAGGGAGTTTCAGAAAAGCGGATGCGATTACCACTGGTCTCGAGGGGCACGACTGACGTGGTCGGTGGGCTTTTCCGCCCGCTGCTGCGCACCAGAAACCTCCAGTCTCGCTGTTCCGACAGGATTGTCAAGAGCAGCCGAGTCCCCTCTCTGCTCAGGCACGCAACGTTTCTCTTGACCCAGCACTCATTCCCGGCCGGCGGCCTACCGGTTAAGAGCTCCCTTTCTTGGCAGAAGAGCAACGGTGGGTATAACCGTAGACATGAAGACATGGCGGAAGAGTGGAGCCGCCGGCCACCTCCCGCTCACCTCGTGCCGGGCCCGGGGAGCGGGAGGCCGGATATCCGGAGCCCGGATGTTTGGTGAGCGGGGGCCGTGATGAGCATGAACAGAGGCCCTCTCACCGCTGCGCCGGGAGCGCGTAGCATCTCAGTCCGCTCCCAGCCGCCGGACCACGGCCGGCAGCGCGGCAGTGGCCCGCTTATCTGGCGCCGGCACACAGGTGACTGGTGTTTGGCCGACGACAGAGGCGGCGCGGACGCCTGCGAGACACATGCACGGCACGAGGGGACGGAGGCGTCGGTGACGGCTGCGCTGAGCCGCTGACCGGCACCCACCTCTCACCATCGCTGGTTCTGAGGTTCTGAGGTAGCCTTTGCTGACATTAGCCGACCAATGTGGTGACGACGAGCACTAATGCATGCCTTACGACGAAACCAATTCATCGTTCCTAGCCACTGCAAGGTATCAAGAAAACTAATGAGAAAAGGGGTGTCTGCATGGCTGGCATTATGCGAAATTATCAGTGTCTTCTTCCTGCCTCTTCTCGCAGTGCTGTCATGGCTGAACAGTAAGCAGCGCGCCGGGCAACGACAGGCCCAACGATTCCATCCCAGCGCTGTCCACGCCCAATCCATGCCATGCCTGCCTGCCATTCATTGTTTCCAAGTCGGCAGATGGAGGGTGGACGCCACCCGCCCCGGCTCGCTCCGCCCCTGTTCAGTGCCGTTCGGAGACTGGTGCAAAAAACGGCCAGTCTGGCCGCCGAGAGATAAGGGTGCTGACGGTAGCCCTAATCGCCCCCTTCGCAAACCCGGCCAGTGCGCTGTCGGGCCCCGTCGTCGACAGGTCGGTGCGTGGGTAGTCCGCCCTGCTCTTCCCAGACAGGTCAGTGTGGAGATCTGACCTCATCACAAACAGGTCAGGGTACAGATATCTGTTCCGCACAGCCAGGTCAGCGCGCGGCCAGCGTGCTCCTCTACACAAACACTTCAGGGTATAAAAAGATTAGCTCTGCTGCAGGTCAGTACGGAGATACTTGCATTTCACTTCACGTAAATCAGCAAACGACGGCTGCTCGTAGCTTTCGTTATGGATGCCATTACTTTGGCGCCTGTTACGGTTAACTGAGCTAGACCGTAAACCAACTACAACACGGCAGGCTGGTGTGTCGATTACTCCATTACAGACCATTCGGTACGCAGATACCAGTCGTAGCAGACGAGTTAGTGCATCGCTAGGGCACATCACGGGCACACCACGGGCACGACAGTGTGAATACATACAGATTGTACTTAAGTTCAACCACCCTCATGTGACTGATATCGATGTTTTGTGCGAAACAATGAGAACATTCGCTTTGAGGTTTCTCGGACACTGGCATTCTTAAATTCCATTCCCGAAAACCTTTACCACCTAATTTTGGTTACGTCGTAAGCTGGCGGTTTAAACATCGGTATATTGACCTTGGCTGACTTTCATTGGCTCCTGTAACAGGTACGTGCATGCACGTTCTTGCTGTATATATATATATATATATATATATATATATATATATATATATATATATATATAGCAAGGACGTATGTACATATATATATATATATACATACAATACATATGTAATGCAATATATGTATCATATATATAATACGTATCGTATATAATATACATATAATATATAGTACATATATGATATATCTGTCTTTATATATACATATAATACATATTGGGCGGGCCGCGGTGCGGTTTCGTTCTGCGCCGGGCGTTGGGCGCGGTTGTGTCGCCGCCGGCTCGGCAGTCTGCGGATGTCCGGGACAACAGAGACGCGTGGGAGACGACACACCTGGCCGGCCCGGCATTACCAGCCGCCCGTGCGAAAACAAGCCAGCAGCAGATACCTGTCCTGTAATGCGAAACCGGAGACCGGTGCGCCGGCTCAGTGCTCCAATAAAGGCGAACGATAGAAGGACCATGTGCAACATCTGATTAGTCATGCATGAAAAGCGGGACCAGGCTCGACTTTTTATGAAGGTATCATGTGTCTGATTTCATGAAGCGTTACAAGAACTGCTGCCTTAAAACCCAAAACAAGTACAGCAGGTTTAGACGGTCATCACACTACAGCAGCATAGAACAGCGAAAAGATACACCAAAACGTGTTTCGATTTGTTTGCAATAATCGTTCTTCAGGGTTACATCGATTTACATAGTTTAATGTGGACAAGGCCTTTGATTTTGATCCAGCCTGTGGTTCAACCTCGACCTCAAATCATGTCTTTAACTTTTCTTGTCGGAAACATTCTGTTTGCTATGTTGGATGGTCCAAAGGGTTCTTTGATATTTTGTAATGCAATTTGAAGTAAACGGATTTAAATATATATATGTGTGTACACACATATATACATACACACACACACACATATATATATATATATGTGTGTATATGTATCTTACTATTTACCATACTTCTTTAACACCAGGCTTC
The DNA here is from genome assembly GCA_030062745.1 of Capitulum mitella. Lineage (NCBI taxonomy): Eukaryota > Metazoa > Arthropoda > Thecostraca > Pollicipedomorpha > Pollicipedidae > Capitulum > Capitulum mitella. The sequence goes on along the minus strand of CP099839.1, from coordinate 2,151,584 downwards.
TTTCTTCTGTTTTCCTGATCTCTGACCGTTCTGCAGTCCTCTCTGAACCTTCCGCATGCCCTCACTCTGGCATCGCTCCCGCCGGCAGGCCCCGGCGGCCATGGCGAAGGTGCTGCGCAGCATCATGGGCCGGAAGGAGAAGCCATCGCCGGCGGCCGTGGCCGCGCCGGCCGAGCTGAGCGCCGACGAGGCGGACGACCGGCTGCAGGGCGAGCGCAGCGTCAGCCGGCGCGTCTCGGTCTCGCGCTCGGGCCGCTACAAGCAGCGCAACAAGCGGCGCAGCGGCCTCTGGGACAACCCGCAGCTGGTGGACGAGCCGGCCGAGCCGGCCGCCGCCGCGCCCGCCGGCCACGACAAGGAGAACGACGACGCCGGCAGCGTGCGCAGCAAGGACAGCCTGCGCTCGCGCGGCTCCAGCGTTCTGCAGGACACCAGCCAGGTGGCGCAGGAGCTGCTCGACCTGGCCGAGCAGCAGCTCAACGACGCGACCGGCCACTCGCCGATCGTCACCAACTTGTGACGGCCGGCGGAGCAGGTGAGGAGCGCCCCGGGCCGCCGCCGCCGGAGTCGAGCGGCGCCGGCCGGCCCGCGTCGGCCGAACGGCGGCTCGGTGCGGAGGCTGTCTGGTGTGTTTGATGAACGGCTGCCGGTGGTAATGATCGGCGCGCACAGCCGGCGCCCGGCTTCCCGGTGCCGAACGGCGAGCGGCCTACCCGCCGGATTTCCCCAGCCAAATGCCGGTGTCGCGGGGAACGCGAAAACCACGGCGCTTAAGCCATGCACGAATCGCCATGCCGAGCGCGCCGGCAATTTCGACTTGGTATTCCGGGGCGAAATCGTTTGAGCCAGGATGCTCGCAGCGCCGAAATGGCGATATGCATTGCCGGCTTTTCCGCCGGCAATCCGCGGAATGGACGCTGCTCGTTCCGTGGCGGCGGGGTTCGACTGTATCCCGACTGAGGGGGTTCAACTGTAGCCCGCCGGAGTCCGCTGCCCGGGAGCGCACGCCCCCGCGAGTTTCCCACGCTGTGGACACTGTTGAGACGGGCAATGGCGGGCCTCGGCAGCCTGCACTTCCGGCTGTGATCGGCTATCCGCGGGCCGAGAGGCGGTTGGGTGCATTCCTCTGCAGGCTACAGTGCTGTGCGAGAGGGCCATCAGATACCACGTGATTGTTGGTTGAAATATCAGGTAACGCCGCTGTCTGCAAAGATAATCCACGGGCCACGCTGGAGTCTGCGGCAACCTTGAAAGAAGTTACTGCCTAAAGCAATTCTCTGTGGGCCAGAACGGGATAGTTTCCACGGGTCGAACTCCGCTCTACGATCAAGTTGCTACGCGGAGGGCTGCTTCACGCACTCGGTGGCCGTGGTCGGTCGCCTCCGGCGCGGGCATCGTGCCGCCGAATCTGACCGGTGCAGCGCCGGCTCCGCCGGGCCCGGCTCCGTTCCGTTCCGCCGCCGCCGACGGCCTGTCGCAGGTCCATCCGGGCGCCGTCACGGCGACCGGCCGTACGCCGGCCGCCGGCCCGTCACAGAGTGGCCACGCCGGCCCGTCACGGAGGCTGGCCTCCGCGGTCGCGGCGCCGTCACGGGTCGTCACGGCGGCCGGTCTCGGTGTGGTTACGGGCCGTCCGCGGGCGTCACGGTCGAGGCGAGGAGCGACAGGGGCCGGTCAGAGCGCCGCTGCCCGCGGACCGAGGGCGCGACGGACGATGTCCGGAAGCTGAGGCTGTCCGCGAGGCCGTGCGGCTGAGGCCTGAGCCTGAGGCTGACACTGGCGTTTAAAGCGTGAGCGCGCCTCACAGTCGACCCGGCGTGGTGAGGCTGTCTGGCGCATGAGGCACACACACACCACCGGCGTCGGGGAGCTGGGCTATCTCGGAGGAAGCAGGGCGACCGGAGGACCGGTGCTTCCCCGACGGTGCCGCCCCGGCGGTCCGGGCCGAGGCCCGGCGGTCGGCGGACGTTCGCCGCGACTAAAGGGGCGATCAGGCGCCCGTGCCTCGTACTGGAGATCACATCAGACTGTTGCCTAACCGAAGACCGTCGGCCTATTAAAACTCCTTAATAAAAGCGCTTCTGGTGGTTAAACACGTTGTAATCAAGAAGTACGTCGTTTTCAGGCCATGAACGGTTACGACCTACATTAGTTCATTACTGCTGTGGTGAGAAATCTAGTGGTATAATTGCCCCAGCTCTGAATTGGACTGACTGCAAAAAAGAGAAAACATTACCAACGCCGATGGTCAACATACTGCAATTCAGTTTCTCTCTTTCTTGCACAGTCCCACTGAGCGCCACGTCAAACCATGGGGTTCCGAGATCGTGCCAGGCTGCCACGGTCCCTCACATCTCGGCAGGCACCAGCCGACCCCTGGAACTGAGAACGGGTTTCTGCGGCATCAGAACAATGGAGAGATCCGCCCTCTTAGAACCCCCACTGTTGGAGGCGCAAAGAGGTTGGATGGGAAGAATCTGGCCCGGAGGAGACAGGAAACGATTCGTTTTTGAAAGCAACTCAGCCAATCGCGTTTTCTCCGGGATGTACCTAATCATTTACTGTTTGGATATTGTGGTCATTTACTGGTCATGGTTCGATTCATACGTCAAACGAAATGTCTTGGGCCTACATTCCCAGTCAACCGTATCAGCCTTTGTCAGCATGCCCTCTAATTGTAGGACATCATGTTGTCAAATAATTTCACGTTGCGCATGGACGGCTCCAACAATACGCCTGCTGCATTCATGGAGCGCGACTGCTGTGAGCCAAAAACGGCCATGACCTCTGCGACAGAGTTCTGCCCCAAAACACCGGGCGACCGCGTGATTGGTGTAGTTGGTTCATACGGACTAAATTGGACCAATCAGATGGGGCAGCGCGCAGCAGAAAGGCGGCCGGCTCGGCGTCGGGTGCCGACCCGATTTCTTCACGGGCGGGCGTTCTTCAAATGTGCTGGGTGCACTCAGAGTCAGATGGTGGGGGTTCAACCAATAACGACCGGCGGCTTGGCGAAGCTAACTGCGTGGCAGCTGCTTGTGCAGCTTACATCAGTTGGTTTGTTTGTGCAGTGAACGTGTGACAGCTGTTTGGACGGCAGCTGCCGCAGCTGTCTGTACGGCAGCTGGCTGACGGGGTTCACGGGACGGGCCAGCGCTGGGCGCTGCTGAGCGCAGCGCGGGCAAGCACAATGCAGTCCAGACGGAGGCGGTCAACGCCGGAACCAGCGGGCCAGGAACGGAAACAGGTGGCAGGTGTTCCATTACGAGCCTGAAAATGGTTAAAAACGCTCCAAGGGTTGAGTTTCGCTCCCACTGCGACGCGGACGGCATTTCTGGTCGTTGCGTCAGCTTGCCCCAGCTGGCTCGTGTGACGTGTGACGTCGTAAGACGGCGACACCGAAAGAGCTAATATTAGGTGGAATGTTGATCAGAGATAACGTGGGAGCGGCGCTCGTTTTCGTCGTGACACCAGAGCTGTACAAACTGTGTCACCGGACCTCGCCAGCTAAAAACGCCCTTTGAGTCGAACAGCGCACAACGATAGCGAGCTATCTAGATTTGTGTCCACAGTGATGCGTGGATAATGCGCCACTTTGTGTTGCAGTTTCTTCCAGCATGTGCCGATCTTTTCTTGAAGAAGACTGCAGTAAATAAAACACACACCGACTTGTCTGTAATTGCTGACGTCTGTACATGGTCTAATCTGCAAGCAATCATATGACTTGCAGATAAGAAACAAAGCCTGTTGTCTAAAACGTGAGGAGTGCATTTCAACGGCAGAGTTGAGATTGGAGCCATAAGGAAAACTACGTCACGTCTTTCTAGTCCCGCTGTGATTAGCAGGCGCCCACACCCTCCACTCCACAGTGACCCGGAACTAGAGCCGGACTTCCACCTCCCAGCCCTCCCCGCCCCCGGCTACCTGCGCTGGGGGGGGGGGGGCGGGGGCCGGCCGGCCGGTCGGGGCGCCGCAGTCAGCCAGCCGCGGACCAGCTGGCCGGCCCGGCCGGACGCATAGCTGGGGGCAGGCCGGCCGGAACGGTACGGGTCCCCGCCCACACCGGCTGCGAGCAGGGCGACGGCGCCGGCCGGGCCGGCGAGGCCGACGGCAGGGCGCGTCACTGTCGGCCACGATAAACCGCAGCCGTCCAGCCAGAGGTGTCGGACTGTCCGGTAACTGAAACTGGCCGCGACCGGGAGACGAAGCACGCTGTCGCCGCTCCTGAGAAATGGGAAGAACTGCACTGGCCGCCTGCGACGGACGCGGCGACGTTCTCAAAGTTGGCCGGACCGGACAGTTTGAAGCAGAAACGTGGTTCTATGCGACACCACCAACACAGGGTTCATCCAGTGGGTTTGGCCATCCTCCACCCGGCCTGCGGGACGGCTGCTTCCGTGAGCACCCAGCCACATGTGTGACAAACTAGACAACCCGACTGTGGAGTTCAGCAGTGAACACAGTCTGAGCCGCGACCGTTATCCATCATACAGATACAGCGATCCCAATGCAGAGCTGTGGCTGCTCCTATCGCAGTCTGGATGCCAAGTTGTCCATTGCACGATACAGTGGCACTGGTGCAGGGGAGCACGTGCTCCTGCTCTCAGGGTGGACACCGCACAGTGCTTGTCGCTCAGGCGCTGTGTATGCTGCCGCACGCAGGCTGGAAGCCGTCCGAAATACAGTGCACCGTACGGTGATCCCGGTTCACGGGGTGTAATCTGCGCTCCGAGCGGGCACCGTACTGTGGACTCCAAACAACGGCTGAAGGCATGCACGCGGACCAGGCACTTTCCAGCGCCGTCCAGCACCATGCAGTGCACCCCATCGTGTCCCTGGCTCAGAGACCGCGCGCCGGTGGCCGTCAGCGGCGGGCCGCCGCTGTTCCGGTATTGCCCCTCTGTCGCCGCGACCGTCGCCCTCTCTCAGCAGATATGGCCGCCGGGTCCCGGTGTCATAAGGCCCGATGAGTTCTGGGATGACGGGCGAGCGTGAGACGTCGCCGCGTCGCCGCGCCGGCGAGCGGTCCTCCGCTGACCTGGAGCTGCGCTCCTCAGGAGGCCATTCACTCACGCTGATGGCACGCGACATGGAAAGGTTGCCGCCGAGGGATACGGTGCTGGGCACTCCCATTACGGGGACATCCCGAGCCAGAATGATCGAGTGCGTCCGCCCATCTGATCAATGGTCATCAACAATAGGCGGTAGGCAGCAACCTAGCCAGGCATTACTGAAAGGCTGAAGATGCTGGAACTGGTAGGGCGTTTCAGACTGGAAGTGATTTCTTTCTCAGGAAGCAACTTTCGGTCCTGTCAATGGGTTCTGCCTGGGGTTGTAATACGTGTACATTATGTTGTTCACTAAAGCTGAGTTGTTTTTTGAATGCCTATTGCATTCCGTGCTAGAGGGTGATTTTATCGGGTTGTGATGTCGAATACAGCATCTGTACACTCCGGATTTTCGACTGCGTGCAGGCTATTGAGTCACAAGATGTTACATGCCCTCCTACCGCGTTACATCCGTATCCCCCACCACACAGCTTTCCGCGCCGTGTCCCATCTGTTTGACATCCCTCCGCTTCTGCCCGGCGCTACCTCTCTTGCTCTCCCGAGCCCGCCTCTAATGCCGCCCGCAGCCCCCCCCCGGCGGCGCCGCAGTGCCACGCTGCCGGGCCGGCCGTGCACCACATTTTCACGTGCATCAGCCGGATGAGCGGGTTCCGGTCGGCCGCCGACTGGCCGTTGACCCTCTGGCCGCCGCCGCCGCCGCCGCCGCCGCCGCGTCGTCGTCGCTGCAATCGCCGGCCGCCGGCCGTGCCGTTCGTTAAGCGGCTCGGGACGCGTCGCGGCCCGCGGTCGTAACTGTTTGCTGCGCGCCGCCGTGACGTCATCGCCGGACGTTGCGCTGCGCGGGACAGGGCGCGCTGAATGGCGGCTGTCACGGGCCGGGGAGGCTCAGAGGGGCGCCGAGCGTGACGCCCGGCGCTGCGGGCCGCCGTGACGCTCACCGCCCGTGACGGCTGAGACAGAGGACGGCGGAAAAGACGGCGCTTGCTGGAAGGTAATGCATAACATTAATAAACAATATCACGTCCTTGGTCCTCAGATTGGCGGTTGTCTTTCAGCAAATGTGGCATGGGTTGCGCAACTTTTCCGGAAACTTTATATAAACATCTTAACTTTTCTTCTTGTGACTGACGTCGTTTAAAACGACCGACCGACATGACATTGTGACGAGATGTACCGCTGCCTTTCAGACGCTTCTATATGCAGCCCATAAACTAAATAATCATGTGCATTGTTCTGTTATTTGACGGCAGAGGGTTATCTTGAAAGGCCTGTATTCCCTAAAATAACAGACAGAATACGACACACTGTTATTTGATAGTGGTAGTTTCGTCAGCTGGCCAAACTAGGTGCAACTGGTGGACCCCGAGTTCCCGACAAGCTTTCAGGAAGTTTTCAAATTTCTATTGGAACCAATCCGTATGGATATCCACATTATCGGTCGTGCTGCAATCCTCGAGCATTGATTGTTTTCATATTTATCCAGTTGTTGTCACCCGTTTCGACCCTGAGGGAATCACTGTCATACACAGCCTGTCGCCGAGAGTTCGCCGTGTTGGGCGGACTTGAATTGAGCGCACTTTTTAGACGCCTCGAGGGGCAAAGTGTAAACTTTAAAATTGCCTACCAGACAAAAAGCCGCCCTGATATTTTTTTCGCCTGTAGGAGGGCGAGGTAACCATGGTTCTCATATTTATTTTGGTTCCGCGTTTAATACTTTTTCGCCGAGTTTCGTTTCGAAGAAAGCCAGGAACCTTCAGCGATAGTCGAGGTTGATTCGTTGAAATTGATGTCGCTTTGTTGCTATCACGGAATATATGCCTACATTTTGCTTTGAATAAATGTTGTAAAAATCAACATTCAACTCCCTAGACCCCGGCGCAAAGCGGTCTTCAGCTGAAAGTCGTCTCGGCAATGACACATTTTTGGGGGAAATGCCGCTACCCCTGGCCGTATGCCTTTCTTCCTGATATTTCGGTTCCCACTGACCAGTTTCGTCCACTCAGGCTGGTGCCGATTGCCCTACTTTTCACGGTCCCCAGGGACGCAGCTGTTCGTTTCGAGGTCGATGGTGACCATGCAAGTAAGGCAAATATCCCGAGGTTGTCCGTTATCAAGCGAATAACGTAGGGACAGCCACACAATCACCGCGTAACATTGGGCAGGATCAGGACGTGGCAGCAAGGAATTGGGTACACTGCAATTAGCAGGAAATAAATCTGGGGCAATTCATGACCTAACTGTGAAACCTAACCAAAGTTGGAATATTGCTCGCGTTGTTAAACAAGAACAGGACCTTTCAACGTTTCACGTTTTCGGTTATCTTCGTTGCCTTAGCATTTTACAATCAGAATGATGTACATCATTCCATGAAAAAGAGGTTATCATTTTTTTGCGCCTGTTAAAGCTTTTCTCCTACCACTATCTTCAAACCTGAACGGAAATCGACGTGGTTGCCACATGTTAGGTTGAACCTTTACACATTGGGGTAGATTTGTGAATGTTTAAAGGTGCTCGGGTAAGCCCCATGCTCGAAATGTGTTTTTCTTGTTCCGATCATCACGCACAGTGAACAGCAACAAAACTGCGCAATGCTGGTCGTTAGAAAAAACGAAAGATTAGAAGCATCCAATCTGGCTCTCTTGTGATATCCTCAGGTGCCGCTGCCGATAACGCACCACGTTAGTGGGACTCTGAGTAAGGTCAAAGGGAGAAGAGCGAGTGCGAACGAACACGTATTTACAATGTCCGACGGCTGCGCGGTCTCCGACCGAGCCCGCACACCGCAGGAGACCACCGCGGGTCATTCCGTCCCGAGAGTGATGGGAAGGGTTACTCGGCCGCTGTTCCCCCCCATCGCGCGCCTCGTCCGCCTAACAGCCGCGCCGGATTTGGCGCCGGCCGACGGGCGAACGGCGCGGTTTCGCGACCCATTGGCTCCGTGATGGCCCGCCGGGCGCCGCCGCTGAAAAATGAGGGCTCGGCCGGCTTTACGGCGTGATGACGGCTGTATCCTGCGGGATCACCGCTTCCCCGGGCCGACAGGCGGCCCGCGCCGGCCGCCGCCGCCGCCGGCCCGCACCGCAGCAACAGACTGCGGCCGGAAAATACGGCGCCGTGCAAACGAGAGGATTTGTCCGGATCCACCGCGGCAGACGGCGGGCGGGCTTTCGGAGCCCCGTTCAGAGGATGTCACCTCTGCTCTGCGAGAGCGGTGACGGGCCTGGAAGCCGTTTGTCTGCCGCGTGACCTGGGCCTGCGTTCAGTCACCGCGTGCTGCTGGGGAGGAGAGCGGTGTCATGCTCAGTTCACTCCTCGCCATAACAGGTCTTGCAGTGGTTTTGTTACTCACGGTTCTAAATTCTAGTTCAATTGATTGAACAGGCTTCTCGCAGCATTTGCCGGAAACCAGCCCAAAAGATATCGGTCGCGTAGTGATAACAGTGAACAGTGCCACCCAATCAAATTGATCGGGGTCTGCGTATTCGCTGACGCTCCTGAGCCCCTGTTTTCCACGCGGCTCGGCGCGTCCATTTCAATCGAGACCGGCGTTGCGTTGAGATCCTCCGGTCTGGCGGCTGTTTTTCGCCCGTGACCCGCTGTTGTTACCGAAGTCACACTCTCGCGATCTCCGGGGGCGCCGGTCGTCGTCGCAGCCGTTCGTTTTTGCCGCGCCAAATCGCGCTCCGCGGGGGGTTCGGGATCGGACGCTGCTGACTGTGCCGTTCTCCAGGCCTCGGGAAATTCGGCACCAGTGATGCGCCGGCTTCTCCAGAAACGAGCTCGAGGAAGCCAATCCCAACGACTGCAGCGAACATCTGACCTGAAGTTATCAGAATGAAAGCGAAGCAAACAGTTTTGTTGCACCGCACCTGCTTTAAAGAGTTTGTGAATGATTCAGACCATTTACGCCGTTGTTGAACGTTTGCGTGCATTTCTTGCGTTAGTTACGAAATAGAAATTTCCTGATTTTACGTCCTATCTTCCATAAACGCACCGGAGATTTTCTGCGCTGGTCGGGATTTCCAATGTTGCTGGAGGGAATTTTGCCTTTAGCCCACCGCTGTGTCAAGTCCCAAACTTGGGTTACGGATTTCCCATTTTCTCTGCGTAAAGTTTGTTCACTTTGTTTTTGCAACAGAGACATCATTCACCTCGGGACAGAATTATGTAGTTTCATCATCACTAAGTTGCTAGTCGGGTTTAAGTTCTCCCGATTAGTTAAATCGACCGTAGTTATTAAATCCCGTCTTCTGAGCATGCCGCATGCACTGCAGACCAGAGTTGCAGTGCGATATATGCTCTGGAAAGGATTTCCTTGGATTTACTGGCATTTGGTACGTAACAGTGAAATCAGGTAATTTTTACGACAAGGTGATCTAGTAATCAAGGTAAGAAAAAGTGTTGTGTTTTGGTGCTGAAAAATACCAAAAATACATGCGTCAAAAACATTTTATATTCCAAAAGTCTGATCTTGCGCTTCCATCAGAAAGCGACATTATAGTCAAGCTGACAAATTCCTAACTATGCAAGCAAATGACTCTGCCTCCATTCAGTAAGAAGCAGGTATGACGTCATAACTGACTTACACCAGGAACGGCAACTTAAACCAGCATTACTCTTGGCAAAATTTTGTACTCCAAAACGAAAATTGTACTCCGACGCCAAGAACAACAACCAAATTTCCGGCCCTGCTGGTGAACCACTGATCGCGTCCATTTCATACACATAACATCGGGGTCATCTGCACGGAGCCAGGGATTCTCCGCCAAACTCAGTCGATGCATTCCAGGCGACTCGCCGCCTCGTTTCGTGTGAAATATGATCCCAGGAGTACATCAGCTGGAGCGCGAGAAATTTAATAGATCGTCTTACGACCAGCACTCCTTTCGTCGTAGATCATCATGCATCTTCCCGAAACGGAGCTATTTTACATGCAGCCGTCGTGTTTTACCTCATGTCGTCCAAAATGATACGATGTTTTTGAGGCCTGCAGTCTTCGCCGCGTGTATTCAATATCTGTGACGTGATAATTCCCAATAAGGCGCTCTGTTTACTTAATTGTTTTGCGGGTTTGCCCAAACAGAGTCTCAATTCAATATAGCCACTGCCTGCCTGATTTTTTTCTCGCATTTTGACTCATGGTGTTGAGTCGTCAATCAGCATACTAACAGACACATTCGTGTTACGTTGAGCTGAAACGCTGGAAAAGAAAATTGAACGAGCATAGTCTTAAGTTTCCTGTTTAATTTTCGTTTCTCATATACTTTCTTCAAAAATTTGGATTTCAGCTGGTGAGTTCAATGACCTGCGGATTCATTGGTCAATGCCATCTGAAAAGTGGCCGGGAACCAACATCGTTCCCTTTCGGACCAAACAATCTGGAATTTGCATGTATTGTGTGGGATGGCAGGACAAGGAAAACCGTTTCAGATGGGTAGTTCCAGGCCAAGACAATCTGCTATGTGGGCCAAACATTGTACGCATTTGTCGGCACTTTGAAACTTGCTTTACTGCCAAAGTGACAATGTCTGGTCTCTGCACGACTTAACAGCTTTCATTACAACCATAAATCAACCTCGCTATTTCACCAGCGGGCTCGGTCCTCGGTCCATCGATCAGCCGTCTCGAGTTCAACTGTCACCCCACCGCAGCGCTCTTCCGTCACTGCCTTGCCTCTGCCGCGTGCCGGCGAACGACCCCCGCTTGCTTCTAGTCCCACTGGGCGGTCCGCCGCCGGCGACTGACAATCTCTCAGGCGCGGTCCTTTAAGCTGCCGCCGATGGCTCGACGGTATCGGCCTGCGGCGCCGCCTCACGCCGCAGCGGTGACGTCAGGAGCGCGACGCTGCCGGCAGCCGGCCGCTTTTTCACCGGCAAACAGGCCCATTTCCGGCCGCGCCGCCGCGGGTCGCGGCGCAGCCGACAACCGCGCACTGAAGCCGCTGTCAACACAGGTGGCGGCGCGCTAAGAACGAGATCACCATTCCGTGAACAGGGCTCAGTCAGGCCCCCGCGGGCGCCGCCGCCGGGTCTCTGTCAGTGCTGGCCTCCCGGCTATCAGGGCCAGGCTCGCGCCGCCGACGTCCGACGCACTGCGGCCGTGCGTCGCAGAAGCACGCACCTCTCTGATCAGCGGCCGGTCGGGTGATTGGGAGGGCCCAGCGGAGGCGGACGCGCCGGTGGCCGGTGGGCGGCGCTGTTTTTGTGGCGGCTCTGACCGGCGACGTCACGGCAGTCTGGGTGCCTGGCGTGTCCCGGTGTCTCGCGGCAGCCTTCGACCGGCGGCCGGCCACAGCATGCGGGCTGGTCAAAACAGCCCGAGCCGCTGCCGCCGGCCAGTTCGCGCGGAAAACGCGGAGACGTTCGAGGCACTGAGCCTCCCACAGCAGTCAGAGATCCTCACGGTATCATGACCCAACATTCCAATCCAGCAGCAAGCCTCCTATGACAGTCGACGATCCTCACGGTATGGCGATTCAGCGTTTGAATCCAGCATCTTACCCATAACCGTGAAAACGTAAACTCTATTTTCGTTTTTTTATGAAAGGATGAAACGTACAATGGACAGCTCTTTTTGTTTCAACAACAGCCGAAGGACTTGATACATCGATTTCTAAAAGAACGGCAGCCACTCCAAAAACAAGCTGGTCGGCGCAACAGTAGCGACGCAGGGGATCGCTGCGCCGATCGCCCCATCACCCGACAGATAACTCACCAGCCTCAGCGACGTTCAGCCGGCTGCTCCGGCTCCACTTGCCCGTCCGCTATCGCACACGTAACCACCGGTCTACGTCAGTGTGTGCCACGGTGAGTCACGGAGTCGTCCGGCGAGACGGCCGTTACTGTTTGCCGACGACCGTGGGCTCGGAGCACCCCGAGATAGGCCGAAACGGTGGAAAAGTACGTCCGTATCGACGCGAGAGGAGACCCGTGAAGCCGTTTGATAGCATCAGCTCGGTTTTATCGGCATGGCGGCTGCCGCTCGCTGGCCGACTTAAATGACGGGTGACGCGGTGAACGGATGGCGCCAGAAGGGGGGCAGGACGGACGGCCACGAGGTCGCCACTGTTCGGAGTCAAACCCGCAACATCGATGCCGGTTGTGGGCAGGGGGGGGGGGCGCGGGGGTCGAGGCATGCGCCGGCAACGAGAGCGCACCGTGAGACGCTCCGAGGTGGCGTATTGACCGCTTCAGACCCGGCCGAAGGCGCCGGGGGGCATTTCAACTTGCAAGCCGCGAACTTCCAGGACCTGAGGCACTTGCGTAGCGGTATGCCCTGAGGCTTACGCTCTGTTTATTATGCATTGCCCTGAAACGCCGACATTGGCACCATCGACTAACCACAAGGCACCGGAACCACCACGAATACCAATACGGCCGATATTGCGCGGGAATTTATCATTTTTTGTTTGTTTGTTGTGCATTAAAAACAGCCAAAATCCGACCACTACTATTTCCTGCTAACATTTTCGTATTTCGTGGCGTGCAAAGTTTTCTGAAATTTGAGACAGCATGATTCATAGATAACTATATTTGTTATTACACATGACATTTGACATACAGCATATTTTTCTTCATAACTAGGAAAAAAGTCGTAGGTGACGGTGTCTCGGTTTTTACCTCTCGTTATGGTTTTCGATACGAACGGAAACAGTCCTTGGTTAAGCGTTCCGATTTTCGACAGAGACGTGTTCGACGTATTTTCTGCTGTCACCGTCAGCTCCTGCAGTTCGTTCGCTCGGCTGACCACTAGAGTCTTCCCCTCCGTCCCAGTAAACACGCGCGGAGCCGCAGGATTTCCCCAGCCTCAGGCTGTCATTAGTCTGTGAAAAGAGCTCAGAGCATAACATGTAGACTTACCTCCCAGTCTTTCCGGAAAAACACTGGTGATCTGGTTTGTTGGCAAGGAAAACGATCAAAAGTCCTTTGCGAAGAGGATCAAAGTCATTTTCCGCACGGCGGTTTTCTTGGCTTTGTTTTAATGCCATTAATTATCAGTCCTAAGAGTGATGAAAGATGAAACTAGGAAGATGGGGCTGTCGGGCAACGCCTCCCGGCTAACTGGAATTTCGCTGCTGGGTCTATGTTGTTTACACGGAAAGATTTGGCTGACGCCTGGCGTTGTCTTCCTCGTTTCTCTATGACGCCAACATCATTGTTTGCTGCATGTATGAAAATCACTTTGGACTTCTGAGCACAAAACGAATCTATGGGTTGGATCTGTTCAGCGATCTGAAACATACTATTGTCCTAAACCATATTATTTCCGCAGTGCACAAACATGATGCATGTATGAAAATCACTGTTGATTTTTGAACATGAAATGAATCGTGCAGGTTAGATCTGCCCAGTGATGTGATACATTTACTACGTCCTGGACCGCGTTTCTGCATTTGGAATCCCCGCAATGCACAAACATGATTCGATTTATGATTCCCATCATTAAGTAATTTCCAACGAATGTCTCCCTTATAGCATCTTGCTCGGGGTCGAAGCCGTTCCTTCATTGCAATGCAAATGCAATGCAAAGACAACACATTGGTTCATGCTGTAAGAGTCAGTCATCAACCTACGCCGAACATGCAACAAATACAAATGCAAACAATGCAGCGGTGAGACGGATACACTACTCATCTCGGCTCCACTCGGCTCGGCTCAGCTAGACCCAGCTCAGCTCAGTTCAGCTCGACTCAGCTCGGGCCGGCTCAGCTCGAGTCGGCTCAGCTCGAGTCGGCTCGGCTCGGGACGGGGCGGGTCGGTTCTGCTCTGGTCGGGTCGGCTCGGATCGGCTCAGCTCGTCTCGGGCCGGCTGCGACGCGCCGCCGCCGACCGGATGTCGCCGGTTTCCGACAGCCGACAGCAGCGCCTCGGGGCACGGTCTGATGTGCATATGAACGGCTGCCGCTGAATGGGACTTCATGCGTCAGTCTCCTAACGCGCAGGAACCCATCACAGACGTCAGGGAACGTCACTGAACGTGTCACAGGAGGAATAGAGCCACTCGCGGGGTGATAAGGAACTGCGTCTCGTGGCGGTGGTCGCTCCGCCCCTGTCCGCCAGAATATTCACCAACTGCTGGTCGTCTACGGATAATTCGTGTTGTATTGGACGTAGCCGGAGTGGGTCAACAACGAACCGCCTGCCATCAGAGGTGTAAATATTCTGAAGAGGTTAGGTCAATCCTACGCAGAATTGCGCCTGATTCTAAATTAATTCAGGAATCCATTACTTTTGCCGTGAATTAGAACGAGTTATAACTGCATCGACTGAGTTATAACCTGCAGTGAATCAAAACTGAATCGCATACTTGTTCGAAGAATCAGCCGTGAATTGACTCACAAGACAGTCATGGAGCATGTAGACAAATTGAACAGGCTGCATTTTGGTACACTTCTTTACGTAAAAAAATTATGTTGTCTGTATTTCAGCATCAGAGTCTTAATCAAAACCGAATCGATTCCCTTATGATTTCAGGACTGGAGAATAAGAATCGACTTCCTGAGCTGGAAATCCGAAGGTGAACCGATTCACGTCAGGTGAATCAGGCACAAACCTGCTCCGACGTTGACGCATTAGGACTAAATATCATATCATGGTGATGGCTGGGATTCATGCTCATTAAAAAACAACACTGCAGCGCTCATTTAACAATGAACATGCGACGGCACTCCCAAAACATTACGAAACCAAAGTTAAGGTAGCACGATCTGCATGGCGTTAGATGTTGCAGTTTGGAGAAACGGCGCAGCGTCAGCTTGATTCGGCCCTTCCATATTACACGGCCGCTTGACAGACGACGGTATCCGGCCGATTCGTCCCTGGTCGACGGCGAGGGAGACGGCAGAAGAAGCGGTCCACAGCTCACGTTTACAATCTAAACTGTGTCAACCCAGCTACGCCCGTTGCCCGCCCCGGGGATCGTACGCCAACAGAATAGGCGAGCAGGCATTTCACGCCTGTCTGAGCCTCCGGGAAATAAAAGGTCACACCAGGCGGGTGAGGTGGGGAGTGGTCAGGCGCTTCCGCAGTTCGGTCCTGAAGCTCACAGCTCTCGGTGCGGTGGACAGGGGCGGGAGGGCCATGGCCTCGGTCACGTCCGACATCACGCCAGCGGGAGAGATAATCATGTCAGCACGCCTAGCCTACCGAAATCAGACCCAGGGAAGAAGCGGTCCAGTTCGCGTGGCCGACACCCAGGAGGCCGGAATCCAGGAGGGTACTGGCCCACTGTGGAGCCGGCAGAGGTCACGCGATCAAACACCGCACGCCCTGCAGCTGGATCCAGGGACAGTCAGGAGCCCCGGGGCCCGGCGCCGATAACCTGCAGTGCTGACCCAGACACGGGAGCCCCGGTCGACAGCCGGGCGGGCCGGCGGGCGGCGTCCGCCACCGGCGGGCCGTGACGTCACGGCGGGGATCCGCCCCGGCGGCGGCCCGTTACGCCGGATACCGGCGGCGCCCCCGCCCCGGGCCGGGCGGGGCGGGCGCGCCGGCCGTCACACTCCCGCGGCAGGGCCGGCACCGGCCGCCGCGGCGGGACCGCCGGCTGGGCCGCGACCGCCACCGGCAGCCAATCAGCTGCCGGCCGTCCAATCAGCCGACGGGTGAGCCTTCCGCATGCCCTGCGGCAATCTCCGGCGGCGGGGTCACCAGGTCACCGGCCGCCCGCCCTACACGCAGCGATACTGCCCGCCGGCACGGCAGAACTGACCTTGAGGCCACGGTCAGCCGGGCAGGGCCGGGCCGGGCGGGCGCCACTGTGCTGGTTACAGAGACCTCCCTGTCGCGGTCGTCGTACCGCATCCAATAATACAGCTCCGCCCACTGGTGGTGCTCACACTACTGAGGGCTCTCAAGAGTACCATGCGCTCTCTGCGTAGAAAGATGTTCATCCAGGTCGTTGATTTATTACACGGTTACAGTTCTGATTTACAGTGGCCTTCATGGGTGTAATAGTGGTCATGGGTGGCCATTGCAGGTAAGGCGGAGGTCCCACCGGCTGTGGAGCATTTTAGCCCCACACTATAGTGTTGCATGGAAATAAATGGACTCAAAATGGCTCTGGCCGACCAACTTAAAGCTCCTGCGCGCATGGCCGCCTTCGAACGTTTCGGGATCGCGCGAGCCGTGAAAACGTTCTATCTTTTACACAACTGGGCTGTGCAGTTTTTACCTGCGCTTTCCTGCTGCCGATGATCTGATTTGATGCCGGGCGGCAGCGGTCGCACCGTTTCTCGAATTCTCATGAAACATGCATGCTTGAGAAAAGAGGGGTGTTCGGGCGGCCAGCGGCGATGCGATGGACGCCTGACGTCCCATGCTGAGCTGAGCCCGTCAGAAACAGAGCTCTGCGCCTCTGTCGTTAGGGACTCTCGCGCGGGCGCGGCGGTGGGTACAGATCAAGTAGTGAGCACTTCACCATTCTCCGGGCGGCACACCCGGGGGGAAGGGGGGGGGGGCACTCAGCAGACCACCCCGAAGGCCGCTCACTTGCACAACCAGGTCATCTGTTCAAATTTCAAGATCAACAGGGTGATGCGCTGTTGCGTCACAAAGCAAGCATATCCTGATTTCACAAGACAAAACCATTAGCGTCTGTGTCACTTCGTTCTCGATCATGGAGTTTCCATCATCTGGCTCGAATGAATTCATGGAGATGCGAGCTAACATTTCTGTTTACGCAGATTCCGGGGGAGTTTATGTTACTTTACAACTGCAGATCCTGACTTTGTCAAAGCAACTGAAGACTCCAAATTTTATATTACATTATGCTGCTGATCGGATGATACCAGGAGCAAACAAGACCATTGCTTACCCTGCAAATCAGGTAGTAATCACAGCGATAAAGGCATGGGATCAATCTGACGCGAGTGACCACTTGTGATTGCCGTCTCTGAGGTAGGTGTCTGTGATTGTGACTGCCGTCTGGGAGCTAATCTTCATCTAACCTTGTGCCATCCCATCTCGATTCGTCGCCAGGGACGGGTGCAATCAGCCCGGACCGGGCGCACGGTTCACGCCTGTCGTCTGCTGTTTCAGGTGGCGTCCAGTTCCAGAAATACTGTGATGCACGAACGAGACCAAAGTACTCCGAGCCTTCCCGGCACCGCGGCGCGCCAGGCCGGGCCACTCCGTGGCCGACCTCGGCTGGCTGGGACACTCCGGGGCCGACCACGGCTGGCTGGGACACTCCGGGGCTGACCACGGCTGGCCGGGGCACTCCGTGGCCGACCACGGCTGGCCGGGACACTCCGGGGCCGACCACGGCTGGCTGGGACACTCCGGGGCCGACCACGGCTGGCCGGGACACTCCGGAGCCGACCACGGTCAGCACGTTCCCCGCGCGGCCGGCGTGACCGAGGAGCGCCGGGCGGGCCGTCGGCGGGCGGTGTCCAGGGGCCGGCCGGCCGCCGACGGGCCTCGACCGCCAGTGGCGGAACTGATACGATTAGCGGCACGCTCCGTCGCGGCTCAGTGGTCGGCCGCGCCGGGGGCGGCTCCGCCGGGCAGGTGCCTCGCCCTCCACGCGCAGAACACACGAACGCTGCCCGCCCGGCCTGCCGCCCAGCCGTCCCGTGGCAGATGTGAAGCACGGCTCGGGACTCCGTAACGTCGAATGGCAGCCGAATCAGAGCACGCTTGCCGAATGGAATCAGTGGGACGGACAGTACTGGTTTATTCATTGCGTGTGAATTGTGTTATTCCTGTGTATGTAATCAAAATAAATGCGAATGCTTAATTATCGTGTGATGCGGCGAAACGAACGCCGGCATCAGACCGCTTCGCCTTCCACTTGATGTTCATTACTACGCATATGCCACCAGCAGAGATGATGTTGATGCGTTACAGCAATTTACGCGGGAATTCACCCCATTGCTTTTGCTGGAGTCAAAGCTAAATCAGGTCTGCTATTCGATTTTTCCCTGATGTTATCACCAGTGTTAAACTTTGATCTCTTATGTGACCCAGGAATGGTTCCGGGTCCAATTTCTGAGAGTCGAGCCAGGTCAGTTTACTACCTTTGAAGGGGCATGCCCCAAAGTACCCGATGGTAATGGTACCCGAAGACGGTGTCTGACGGATGTGGTTTGAAATAAAACATTGTTTGATATCCTGGGAACATGCATTTTGTCACGATCTTCCATGTATTCGACGTGTTATTTTTAAAGGTGTCTGTCAACATAGCCAGTTCCCGAAGCTTTCTGGACGTAAACGTCTTGGAAGCTTTAACAGCCTTTAGTATTAGCAACAAATGACGGAATAAAAGGGCCATTTTGGCTTGATGGTGTATTATCCAACGTGTTTTTGCCGCGGAAAATTTCATTAGCAAACTTTGGGGGAGTCTTTTACACTGACATTCTGCGATGTTATGCAAACACATTTGGATCGTAATCACGTAAAATCTCCTGTTTGTGCTAAACGCCTGCCTTCAAGCACACAAAAACGCACCTTCAGCATCACCGACAGCAAGCCCCAACATCCATAGACTTCAGAATTTCACCTTGCGTCCAGCGCCACGGGAAATGGACGTTTTTCACGGCGGGCAACAGAACAGAGTGCCGTGCAGGACCGAAGACGGCAGAGTATCAGGTCAGGACCGGACATCCGGGACACCAGGACAGGACCGGACCGTGGCTGGGTCAGGGCGTGGCCCATCCTAGTGCGGCACAGTGTCGTCCCCACTGCCGCCCTGGTCCCAGACGCCGCCAGCTCCAGCCGGGCCGGTACCAGGCAGACGCCGCCGACCGTCGGAAGGTCGACATCGCCGGCCGTCGGACCCGACGTCGCCGCCGAAGGCGGCCCGTCGCGATCGACGCGCCCGCCTCCGTCAAACCAACGTCCGGCCGACGTCGACTTGGCAGCGCTGAAATTTTACCCCGGCCAGAAGCCGGGACAAAGTGGCCCGATGGAAGGCAAACACCACGGGCGCCTCGAGGAGAAAGCCGACGCGGGCTCGCCGGCGGCCGGGTCTCACAGCCCGAGTGGTCCTCCACGGAACAGCCCGCCGGAGGGGTCGCTCTGTCGCTCGTCTGTCTGTCGCTCGCTCGGTTTTTCACTTGTCTGGCCGCGTCCCTAACCGTCCGCACCACGCCAGCACTGACGGCGACGGACGAACAACTGAGAGGGATACGCGCGCCGAATTTTCGCCAGACACTTGGCCACTCTTGAGCTGTGAGTAAACGGAGTTCACGTGAGATAACCAGTCCAATGCTGCTCCCTGAGATGGCTCTAACTCTCGCCTTCGGGCGCGTCCATAGTTCCAGCAAAATACGGGACCACGCCACTGTACTGTTTCTAGCAAGGAAGGCATGGCAGAAATTACAGATTAGTCAGCGGCATGACAAATATCTCAGCAATTCAATAACACCGGCAACTAAACTGAGCGATGCACTCACAGAAATACGTATCAGTCCCTCACAATGAAGTGCACGCATGCAAAATGTTTAGTATATGACGTATGAACGATGCAAAGATGATTGTGCTGAGAAATGTATGAATTTGTATTTCAGTGAGCAAGGTACCAAAAAGTATGCATTGCTTGGGGTTGCAAACCCTGTGTGAAACAACTGCGGTTCTGAAATTCCTATAACTATTAACAGGCACCTCCAGAAATACCAGGGGCTGATCTTTTCGCCGGCGCCCAGCGAAGACATCCTTCGAATAGGCATAGAGGCGAACATACGACTTCCATAGCAAGAAAATCTCTAGTTTTAGTCGCATTCGAGTTTGTGGACAGTTTGTTTCATTCTTTCAGGGGAATGCACTTGATACACTTTCCATACATATACTTGGTATACAAGGGCGCCGATTTCTGTAAATGACTGGGAGGGAGCAAACCAAAGGCCGGACAATCTAACCTCTCCCCAAATAAGGGTTACTCAACGGATTTGGCCCACTTCGTTTTGACCAACGGAAATTTTTACGCTTTTTGTTACTGTTTATCAAATAAAAAATTGCATTTATCCCCAAACGTATAGGAACACGTATAGATAGAAGATAAAAAGATACACAGATACATCATTTTAGACTTTATTCTTTACTTTCTGCCAATCACTTATCTATTACGGTCGTTCTTTTGGTTATTATTATTCATTTTCTTTTAAAACCGGCGGAAAATATTGGGGGTCCCAAACCAACACGGGGGGAATTAGCATTGGGTGAGCCAGGGCCCTCTCAAAATAATTCAAATCGACACCCCATTTGGTATGTCTGAAAAAATGTTGCTGATAACCTTTTCAACATTCGTTTTTTAGAAGAATTCCTCGAAGTTTCAAACACGGAAATGCAATACGGGCCTGCGTCGGCCAATGAACATATGCGTTCATTACCTTGCCCTCGTGCGTGATGTCACGCAGCAGCTGTAAATATAATACGGCCGAATACGACACACGGGAAAACCATGAGAAGTCGCAAAGATTCGCATTCGACGTAAAGTTACGAAACTAATACTATCACAAGACTGGTTTCAAAAGTTGCAGGTTGTGATTTGGCCATCTCAGTTCAAAATACATGTTAAGATGGAGTTTCCCCTTTAAACGTATTTAACGCTTCAAATTTACCTTCCAGGCCGCGATAAGAACAATCCTGTTAAGACAAGCGAATAATGATTGTTTAAATAACAACGTTTTTGAGTCCTCCTCAAGCATAATACCAAAGCAAAAATTCTCAACAATTCACATGATGCAAATACCATTTTGAAATTATTTTGCACATACTTCCTCTTACTGCATCATACTTCCAAGTTCCACGCATGCATAACATTTCTTACGTTGTATTGTTTGTGCTTCATTACTCCTTTAGGTTCCAGCTGAAGGTGCCTACGGAGCCGACGTTAGCGTCTTAAAACGTAACGCTTTGTCAGTGCCTGAGCAACCACAGAGAACAGGAAACTGTATCATCGATATTTAAAACAGTAATGTCAAAATACAGTGTTTACTAAACTACGTGTCTGACATTTATTATTATTCATATTATATAAGCAACTCCTTAGAAAGTCGAAAACTGAAAAAGTGATCAGCGGCAGTGACAATTTCGATCATCGGGATCTATTCATGAAAAGTCGATCAAGAAGGAATATCCCCTTCAGCCATGGCCATATCATGGTGCGTTGCATGCTGCAGTGGCGACTCATGTTACAGAATATTTGTTATGCACCGAGTTGTCTTGGATTACTTATCCACATACATTCGATCCACTTTGCCGCGTGAATAGCACCACGAAACCATCACCGACCCACGAACCAATTTTCCTGATCGTTCAAACACCCCTTCGTACCCTCCTCCACCCGGGTAACACCAGCGGCGCCCCAGGACGCCATTCGCAACCCCGTGTATCGCATTCCATTCAGTCGGTTCGTTAGACCAGAAGCGAGTTGCGTTAACAGCCATTTCTATCTTTCCACTCTATCTTGTCCTCACACTAAATGTTGTCCATTATTTCTCTTCCCTCTCTCTTTCTCTCTTTTTCACTCTCTCCTCTCTCTCTCTCCCTCCCCCTTCTCTCTCTCTCTCTCTCTCTCTCTCTCTCTCTCTCTCTCTCTCTCTCTCTCTCTCTCTCTCTCCCTCTCCCTTCCAGCGTTTACGACAGGGTATGGCGGCCAATATGTGCCATGTTTTAGGCACCCGTATAGCTTTCAATAGAGGTGACTGCAGGAACTATACCATCAGTGCGGCTGACTGTCCCAGGGGTGTGGTACCTTGGCTCCCCAGACGCGTGCTCGAACGAAAGCAGACCTTTGTGCCAAGAACTGGACTATAGTTCGGATTTAGCGTCTTTTATTAGTGTGGGCGAGCTCGCAGCTGGTGCCGAGAATAGTCCTCGACCTGGGACACTCCTCCTCCTGGAGATGAACGGTAGGAAACAAGCTGAACCTAACCCAAACAAGCACGGCGGCCCGGATTTGAATGACAGAGCTACGGCAAAGATGACGCTGCGGCGATTCTG
The DNA here is from genome assembly GCA_030062745.1 of Capitulum mitella. Classification (NCBI taxonomy): domain Eukaryota; kingdom Metazoa; phylum Arthropoda; class Thecostraca; order Pollicipedomorpha; family Pollicipedidae; genus Capitulum; species Capitulum mitella. The sequence continues at coordinate 2,129,572 of CP099839.1, read as the reverse complement.
TTAGTTTTACACGACTTACAAAACGAATAGTGCTTAACCTCCTGTATTTGCGTACAGGGGGAACGGAACCCCACTTTGATGTTCTGCGTGACTGAGGACATTTTTAACAATTGCGGAACTTATTCAGAAAAAATGTGCAAAGTTAGTTCGCACTGGTATGTGGCGTGGAGGACAGTCAGGTTCAGGTCCCCGGCAAGCGACGCCGGTTAGCGGTGCGACCCTGCGGCCGCCGGGTGGCCGGTACCTGGACGGACGGTACCTGGTGGTCGAGGGCAGGAGCGGCGGACCGTCGGGGACCAGGATCAGGAGGAGCAGGAGCGGGAGGTGTGCGGCGGCGGCAGGAGCGGCCGGCTGGCGCCAGAGCCGAGCTAGAAATCGAGGCAGCCGCAGCAACAGTCGGCTGCAACGGACGAGACCGGAGTCAGATCAAACGGCTGCCAACGGCAGACACCGCGCGAACACCGGTCACGTTTGATGCCGGGAACGAGTCAACAGAACTCGGGCTCTTCGCTCGCAAGACAAACAAACCGCACTAAGTTCGCCAGTTTTCAACAGCACTGGAAGCTACCAGCCTTCGTGTCTTTTACGGGCGTTGTTTAGCGAGTGTTTGTTCCGAACAAACTGCAGTCGACATAAAGGACAAACATCCCCACCGCTCCATCCCAATGAGCATTTTCAACCTTGTTCATGCGCGCCCCATTGGCATAGAACGTGTTCGTCGAAAAGCAGTCTCGGACAATTTGATGAGCTCAAAACAGAAATGTGGCAAATGATAACTGGCTACCATTTTCGGACACTGGACGCACAAAGAAAAAAAACTAATCTTAGTTTTTGATGTTCTAAGCTTAGCTGACCGCAGGGTTTCAACACAGAGCCAAGACGGGGCGACAGTGGCTCCAGACATTGACATGGACCGGAACCAGTGCCTGTGGCGGAAACGCTGCCAGACGTTGGAGGCAGGTCGACATACGAGCGTCAGAACAAGCAGTGAAGACCGCAAAGTTGGTAAGAATGGCAGCAGTTGCCCACAACGCAGCCGGCGCATGTACGCTGATTGAACCCTGCTGCTGAGCTCGCCGTGCGCTCGTCTACGCCTGGCCGTCCGTACTTGATTGGGACGGCGGCCTCTCCTATAGCCAAGCCGACAAAACGGGCAGCCGACAGAACAGACAGCCCAACACCCGACTGCATCCCACGGGACGCAGAGCCGCTGGGGACGGCGACCGCTCCGACAGCCGCGCCGACAGAACGGACCCTATTTCCAGTGGGATGCAGGGCCGTCCGGGGACAATGGTCGCTCCTTTAGCCGCGCTGGCAGAGCGCGGGTCCACCTTCAGCGGCGCACTGTGCCTTTGGACAGTTTCAATGGCTCCACGGCGATGGAAGTCACCCTTCGAAACCCTTGACATAAAAGGTACCAAGCGTGATATGAAGTGTGCGTGGTACACTTTGCAGTCTGCCACTGATGAACATTCCCTTGGCACCTTCCACTGCAACACTGCGCAGGATAGCAAAACAACCGTAAGCAAGTTAATTCGGCCGCACGTTCCCTTGCAATTCTTATGTAGCATTCCTTTCCCTGCTTGTTGCACGCACTCTGATGTTTTGATGTGCTTCGACCAAGGAACTAAGGCAGAAAAGCGGCTTAGATGTAAAGAGCTTGCGGCTCACTCCGTCACCTTACCCCTCTCTGTCTCTCTTTCCCTCACAAGCGCTGACACAAACAACATACGAGTAGGTACTGTGCCGCAACGCGTCCGCTGAAACGCCTTTGATATCTTTTTATTAACTGCAGTGAGTAAACATGCAGGATCAAGGGCGCAGCCAGGATTTCCTTAAGGGGCAATAAGAACTGAAATCACACAAAAACCGCTCGCTGGAAAGACGTAGTATAATGGGCTTCAGTAAAAAGACTCCTATTGGTTATTGGCCCGCATTCCCGTAAAGGAAATATGGTAAAACATCCCGCTCGCTGCGTCCGTGCTATTAAAAAAAGAAGAAAAAAACGCGGGCCTAAGGGGAGGGGAGGGGGAAGGGATTCGGACTTCCTCTGGCTGCACCGGTGTGCAAGATCTCCAAAACACAATAGGGGCACTGACATGTTTGGAGGAAATTCAGTCGACAAAATGCCCCATGATGAAAGGTTTGTCACACCGCAGTTCATTTCCCAGAAAAAGACTTGGTTGGTTCAAAACGGCCGGTAATGGCATCTTTAGCATGCAGTTGTTTCTGAGCAATGTCTCGAGGCGTCGACAGATTTAACTGATCAAACGCTATGCTCTGACAGCATCCACTAAATATGGCGCAGGAACAGCCTTCCGCTCTCGTTCATTGGCCAACGGCCGTCCGTGTCTTCAAACGGCAATTGCCAGTGGGACACGAATAAACAGAACAAAGTGGGAATTCTTCGGAAAGCACCCAAACTCCGTAAATCAGTTTGGAGACGCGAGGTATGCTGTAAATTGGTTTCTGAGACTACGAGCTACAACCTGGCTGTCTCAGTTCCAGCTTCAAATACATGCCAAAGGCAGAACGCATCTTTGATGTTTAAATCAATGAGGGTCGGAGGGCTGTTTTGCCATCATCGTCAGCCAATTACTCCTAACCCACGCAGTGAAGTGAGGGTGGATGAACTACATATATACGTAAAGCACTTATTGCGACCAGCCGTCTGTACACGAAAGCCGACCACACGAAAACCCTGTCGTTCACCAGAAGCACGAGAGCCTGCTTTAGCTCATCACTCATAGCTCATCACGAGGTGCATTCTAAAAGGGTTGTATGACAGAGGCAGGTAATCAACACGTGGCAAATTTAGGAGCGATTCAGAAAGGCTAGA